>CM032448.1:116740135-116962635 GCA_019049505.1 Pachyrhynchus sulphureomaculatus | reverse complement strand
GCCACAGACTGGACATTTCTTGAATCTTATGATAATGTTAATCTAGCCCTCAACGGTTTCTAGGAGAAACTATATGACATATTTAATAAGTGCATACCTAAAACTAATAATAAATCAAAAAATTATCCTACTTGGTTTAACATAGAAATAATAAATAAACTTAAGTATAAAGCAAAATTGAGAAAAAAATACAAAAGGACCAATGATTTACTGGTATTGTTAGAATTTAAAAAGATACGAACCCAACTGAAAAAGGATATAAGAAGTGCTCAATGTGCGTACTTGATAACAGTACAGAACAATATTGGAATAAGCCCTCGTTTATTTTGGTCCTTTATAAATAACAAAAAAGGGCCATTGCACATACCAAATAAAATGTTTTTCAATATAGAGGAGTTTAATGGAGGGGATGAAATATCTAATGCATTTGCTAATTACATTGAAAGCGTCTTCTCTAACGATTTAGGTGGCAGTAATGATAGTGTTGAAAGTGTCAATCATCACGGTGTTCTAATTGACAAAATTGATATAGTTAATGTTGTAGAAACATTGAGGGAGTTGAAGGACGATAGAGCAACAGGCTCAGATGGCATTCCCTAATACATATTTAAGGGCTTTGAGGATACATTATGTTATCCATTACTGTTTTTGTTTGAGTCTTAAAACAAAAATGTTTCCCCAGCTGTGGAAAAGAACAAGAATATGGTCCAGTTTTTAAAAAGGGTAACAAAAACGATATAAAGAGTTATCGACCGATTGCAAAACTCTCAACAGCAGCTAAAGTTTTTGAAAAGATTGTTTATAATAGTATATAAACGTCGATTCGTCACAGTATAAGTACCTATCCGCACGGCTTTATGGGGGGTAGATCTGTCATTAGTAATTTATTAGCGGTAACGCAGGCAACGTCAGATGTCTTAAATCGGCGCGGCCAAATGGATATTGTATATACAGACTTTGAAAAAGCATTCGATAAGGTCTCATTTGTGATATTGTTGAATAAGCTGGAGAAGGATTTTGGATTCCATGTGAATTTAATTGAGTTTTTAAAATCCTACCTTTATAATCGTGATCATGTAGTAAAGATAAAGGGGTATGAGTCTAAACCCTTTACGTCTACATCCGGGATTCCACAGGGGTCTAACCTAGGACCTCTGCTCTTTTTACTCTATATCAACGGCATCACCGGTGTGGTTAAAAATGCATCCTGCCTGTTATTTGCTGATGACTTAAAACTTTATTATGAAATCAGATTGCCTGCTGATTGCCGGATTTTGCAGAATGATATGGATAACGTTGCAAAATGGGCAATTGACAATAAGATTTAATTTAGTTAAGTAAGTGTACTGTTGTTTCTTATACCAAAAAACTGAAGCCGAAAAAGTTTACATATAGTATTGAGAATATCCCACACTTGTATGGTATATTAGAATATGCGAGTATAGTATGATCACCCTTTTATAATTGTCACAAGAGAACACTTCAATTGATACAGAATAAAATGATGCGTTACATGCATTATAAACAATCTAGTTCATATAACTCTATGATCTCTTCTACACTGTTGCATGAACTCTATGGGATGGTAACCTTAGAGAAACGTAGAAAACAATATTGCATGCTCTACTTGTACAAAGTAGTAAATGGTCTCATTGATGACCTGGCATTTCTGGCCAACTTATATTTCAGTGTGCCAACGTACACCACAAAAAATCATAGCACTTTCTATATATCAGATGTAGCCCATAATAACCATCACTTGAGATCTCCATTGTATAATGCTTGCATGCTATACAATGGAATCCAGATTAATGCAGATATATTTAATGATAAGTGCAGTCTTTTCAAAACTAAATTGCGTGTATTGTTTTAAATATATGTAGATTATTATGTAATATTATTTAAATTAAGTTAATTTACATTCTAGTACTTTGTAATTGGAAAGATCTCTGTGATCAATCTGTAAAGTGCAGTAAATAAATAAATAAACAGTTAAGAAAAAAGGAAAAAAGTATTACATAGAAAATACATACATACCTTTTATTTTATAGCACTCTGCAAGCTCTCCAGGTAAAACTTTAATTTTATTCTTGCTAATATCTAAGACCTTTAAAGCAGGTAGCACATTAATACTACTGGGAATTTCTTCAATCTGGTTTCCATGTAAGTTTAGCTCGCTTAAATTTGTTAACTCCCCACTACATATATTTGGAAATTCCTTTAAATTATTAAATGCTAAATTTAAGACAGTTAATTTTGCGTTATTAGTCAAAATCGGGAAGTTTTCTAGCTTATTACTGGACAAATTCATTGTAACAATCTGTGACAACGAAGCTACCTGGTTAGAAAGATTCTTGATAGAATTTCCTGATAAATCTAAAGTTTTAAGTTTTGAGAGCTGAGTCAGGGCTTCATTAAAAGTTTCCAACTTGTTTGAGTGCAAAATTAACGTTTGTAAATTGACCAGTTTAGAAATCTCTGGAGGTACTTCGGAGAGACATGTATGAGTCAAACTAAGATAATTCAAATCTGTCAGGCTAAATATTGAACTGTCCAAGCCATCTTTCTTGATCCTCTGGCTAATTTCGGGGCCATTCAGCACTATTTCCCTTCTTTTTTCGGTTTTAACCAGTTGTGTTTCCGGCCACATTTTTAATTATAAAAATTTTGAGGTTAGATTTTTTTATTTAGGAATTTTCTTATGCAATACTTTGAAAATCGTTGTAAAATTATTAAACAAAGGAGAAGAACTAATTTATGATTTACCTACAAAAAAGAATGAAGGATTATTTATAGGAAATATTGGTTTTTAGATAAAGGATTTTTTTTTGTTTACATGTATCGAGCCATCAACATACAAACTTTATAGAAAACGAACAAATTAAGTCAGTATTTTAACCGTATTTTATTGTATTAAAAGAAAAACATTTTAGCTACCTACCTAATTTCACATTTATCTTATAAATTCTAGATAAAACAATCATTTTTAACTAACGCTATCAATGAATATTATTGGTCTAGTATTTAACACATCGATGGTAGATAAGGTATTGATCGATCCCCTTCCCTCTAACATGGGTATTTTACTTATGACGCAATCGAAGTAGCCACTGCCACAAAAACAAAAAAACTAGAAATTTTTAATGATCCCTCTGGCGGCGAGACTGCGAAACAGACCAATTAAAAAGTCCCTAACTTTTTGGTGTCTTTCGCTGTCTTTTCTTCTTTTCACCCTAGAAATCAATGTTGGTAACTAACGAACGACGTTGCCAAAGGGTAAAATTATTACCAGATTTGCTCAAAACATTGCATTCCTTTTGCGGTTTTCTAATTTAATGTTTTTGATAATACTAAAATGAAATAAATATATTAACTTAAATAGTGAAGATTTTTTTTTTAAAATTTCGACTCTTTAAATTTGCTTTTAGATTTGTAATCGTTGAGTTCCGCACCAGCTGCCAGTAAATCTAATTCTAGCAATTTGACAATACTGTAGCATAGGATTATGGGTAGTTGAATGGCGTTTTGGCGTGTTTTGCAAAGGTCTATCGTTGTGTTTCTCTTTAAAAATTAAAAATGCCCCGTTTTAAGAAAGTTGTAAGTTAGTTATAGCATTTAAAGTGAAGTAGACAACGTAGACTTTGTATTTTAGCAAAAATTTGAGCGCTTTACGTCGATTTTGCATGAAAAATAATTGGCCGAAAAAAATGGTAATGTCATTTTTTTTTGTCATTGTCGTTCTTTCCCCTGCTTTAATCTGTTTATTTTTGCGTTTTTCTTTGCGATTTTCTTTTAATTTCCCCTTTGGTAGACGCTTTTCTATTCCCTAAAGTAGTTTGAGCCATTGATTTTTTAGTTTTTTACGTTTTTTCTTTTTTTTTTCGTATGGAACTTGCGTTTAAAAATTCATAACCAAAAAATACAAAAAAAACAAGGTTCGATTTTTAAGGAATTGGGGCCTTATACTGGTCTAACTTAAGTCGTTTAGGGCCTAGCCTTGATTATAGATCGTAGACTGCCATTAGGGCGTTGGTTTGCGCCATATTTGTCTTAAAATAAAAATCTTAGGCATGATTTTCTTAGACTTATCTTAGATATTAATCTTAACTTCATTTTGCAACACTTCTGGCTGTATTAAGCTTATTTTTGATTATTTCAACAGTTTTAACTGTATCTTCTTAATTATTTGTATGCTTTTCCAAGTCTGTAATTTAAAAAAAAAAAAATTTTCAAACACTCTGTTTATTCGCTAAATATCCTCGAGAAATATTAATTAGTCAATACAAAAATAAAAATATGTAATAAAATAAATGAAAGTATGATTCCTTGTTTTCATATTTGTTTTAAATTTATTAATCTGTTTAAAAAATGAAAAAGTTTAATATTTAAAACTTACTATTTTACTGAAATGTGGGACTTTATTAGACACACTTTATTTTTCCAGTAAGTAATTGCTTCTATAACTGAAACAGATTAAACCAGGGCTTCTTTTCTGCTTTAGTAGATATCTCTAACCACATTTTTCTTTTAATTTTTACAGATTATTTAATTTCATTTTCTTATTGAAAATAAAAATTGTTTTTGACATTATTTTCCTAGTCATCTAAAAAAACCATGGATGAGGAGGAGCTGTCTGGGA
Organism: Pachyrhynchus sulphureomaculatus; assembly: GCA_019049505.1. NCBI lineage: Eukaryota > Metazoa > Arthropoda > Insecta > Coleoptera > Curculionidae > Pachyrhynchus > Pachyrhynchus sulphureomaculatus. The sequence goes on along the minus strand of CM032448.1, from coordinate 116,957,996 downwards.
GTGATTTTGACGAGGATGAAGATCCAGATAAGATCGAAGTGCCAGGTAAGCTAACTTGAAGGTAACTAATAATCATATATTCTGTAATTAATTGAATTATTACTAACAAGCAAATGTTTTTTTTTTATGTTAATTTTTAAGGTGGAGGGAAGGACTTGGCAACTGCTGCCCGTGCAGCCGCCGTTAATATTGAAAATCATGACATGAAGATAAAACAAGAAAAAGATATTAAGCCTGATGTTAAAATGGGACCTATGGGGTCCATGGCTATGAATAATAAAATGATGGGAGCTATGGGTGGAATGAATATACATCCTAGCGCTTATGATATGATGAGACAACCAAGTAAGTTCTATTTTTGAATATTTTGATGTTTATATGTTTATTATTATTATTTTTCAAGGTGCAATAGTTTTAGAATCTCTTTGATTTACATTAAGTTACCTTAGTTGGGAAGTTATTTTATAATTTGATATGTAGAATGTCTCCAGAAAGTTAAAATAAATTCAAATAATTATAAATTTTTTTAATTACTTGTCATATTTCTAAAGAATTATAGGTTTTATTAAAGAAAAAATACAGTTCAAAGTAAGTAATTTGCAAAAATGATTACAATCAAAAATGCCTAGTAAAGTAGTATTAGGAAAGGCAAATAATTCAGATTATTAAGATTTGTATGATCTAATATAAAATAATGATTAAGTCAGCTTGTTTTTTTAACTATTTTTAAAACATAAATTATGAAATGATCTTTAGTAGAAAAAACTATTATAAGGCAGTGATGAGGTGAAAAAAAATATTTATTTTATTTTTAGTTGGGTCTGTAGTTTGATTTTATTTTGTTTTAACTGTTTTTATTTAGTTAGCATTATTATGGTTTAGTTTGTTGTAAAACATTTTTTTTTTGGGATTTTTTTGTTGAAAATTGTTCATTTAAGTTAGGTAAAACCATTGAGTTTTGAAAATGGGGTCCTACATTATTTATTCCTATCCTATATTATTTAGGTATTCTTTAAATATACAAGAAATTGCGATGTGTTTCAAAATTCCTGGACTAATGCTATAAAATCTCAAGTAGGTTCTTTTAGCCTTCATGTCTCTCATCACCTTCAAAGTAGTTCCCCTGCACTGGTCAAACATTTTTTGAAGATTAATGCAGTCACAGCCTCCAGCACCGCCTATGATTCACATTGTATCTTCTCTACTGGTTCAAAGCAATTTTGTTTTCATAGGGAGGAACATCCCAAAGTCACAGGGTGCCAAATCTGGTGAATAAAAGTGTGGGGGATAACAATGCTTTGCCAAAAACATTGCCTACAGATTGCACTGTGGGCCGATGTATGTGATGCAGAAGGAAACTCTAAAGCATTGGCGTTTTCTAACCAATAAAAAGATTATCATAGATTGTTAAATGATTTGTAAAACTTTGGCTATGATTTTAGACGTGGTTGCAGTGGAAGGTCTTTTGGAACACTCGTCGTCTTTTGCCGATGTTCGGCCATACTTAAATTGCAAGAACCACTTGAAAATGTTCGTATGGCTCGGGGCTTCATCCTCAAATTCTTTTCGAATCGTTCCATATGTTTTAGTTGCACTTTTTCCGAGCTTAAAACAAAATTTCCCACAGCCATGTTAGAGATGTGTCTGCTGCCACCTAATGGCGAGAGTTGATATTATTTTGCATTCTTACTATACAGCATTAGTCCAGGATCTTTTAAACCATATTATTTATGTCTTTCACATTTGTTTCTTTAATTTTTCTCCCTAAAAAAATTTACCTGAATTTAAAAGGGGGTTGTGCTTATTGTACAAGGATAGAAAATTAACTAAAACTAGCAGTCTCCAATTATGAAGCCAAAATTTGCCTTGGACCATATTTATTTGTCCAAAACCCGTTATTTGTTATGACTGCAAGTTTGTGTTTGTTTGACCTGTAGGACCCCATTCTTACACCAAACCAAGGTACCCCATAAAGTAAATAAACCTTCTCCTCTATGTACAGTGGGCCCTCCATACGGCGGCCCTACGAACGCCGCCTCCAACATGAGCAACCTCGCCGCTATGGCGTCGATGCTGAGCAGCTTAACGGGGGGCCCAATGGGCAACATGTTTGGCGGCATGGGGCCACAAGGGGGCGCCGGTGGCTCGTCGGCGGCCTCCGCGTCCGCTGCTGCGTTCAATGCTGCGCAGTTTTTGCAGCAGAGTAAGTGGATAGTAGAGATTTTTGAATTGCCTTAGTGAGGGGTAGTGATTTGTAGGCCCATAGGGAGTAGAGATGCATTTCATAGGTATTTTTAGTAAAAGGGCTGTATGCATCATATACAGGGCGTTTTTTAAGTTGGAACATTTATTTTAATATGTTGTATTTACTAAAATAAATCACTTTAACAGTCTAGTCCAGCCTCTGACAATATCTTTCAAAAAAAAGGTCTTAGAGAACGCCCTGTATGTTTTAGACATTAGTGCATTATTAGAATGCTTTGTTATCGTTTAAAGGAATATTGCATTCATAAAATTGAGATTAGAAACAGTTTATTTTTTTAACTTTTACCGATTGATGAGTTATCTAGTGTTATTATTAGCTATTGATTGTGGTAATGTTTCAAAATATGCTGACGTTTATAATACCTTAATGTTACTTAGATTAGAGACAAAGAAAATATGAGCAATGAACGGCTTTTTCAGCATATTTGAAAGTAAAACGTTAGATTACCATTTATTTTTTTAAAGCATTGTTTATCGTAATTTGATAAGAAAGGAACAAATACTGCATGATGACTGCAATATTATTTCATATTATAGATTTTAATTTTGCCTATGAAAATGTATTACCATGTAGGCTGAAAAGCTTTTGGTCTAGCTACTTAAAACACATTTTTTTTGCAAAATTTGACTATTCATCAACATAGTCTCCTTCAAGAGCGATACAATCAGTCCAACGCTTTTCTAACATTTCTATACCTTTCTCTTAAAACGATTTGGCTTTGCCTTCAAAGTAGACATTAGTTTCGGCGATAAGATTAGATATAACGATGGAAATTTGCGTCGTGGCTGAGTTCCAACCCTAAATTCGGAGTGGTAAAAATAAAAAGAAAAATAATATATTTTCTTGTGTTCTATTTATTAAAATAATATGATTACAGACTTAATAGAATTAAAATTAAACATTAATAATGTACTGTAACTTCAACAATGCAAATCAACAATTAAAAAAAAATAGTCATAATTTTAATGGGAGGGATGTACTTGATGGATTGACAGCAAATTATCAATATTTGGCTTCAGTTTTGTAAGGAATAACCGCAAATCTCCCCGTTCTGTGATGTTCAATCTGCTCCTTTCTTTTTGTTAATAGGTTTGTAACGACACTAAAACTTTTTTCAAGGTATGACGAGGGAAACGCTATCAAAAGTTTTCTCGCAATTTCCCACAGTCCAGGATATTTTTTTCGGGTATTTCTGCCTGCAGCCAAAATGTTTGATAGCCTTTTTTAAATTTCACCTTCAGCTCCTTATTGGTGCTAAGCTCGAGTAGCTCCTCTTGTAATACCACATTCGCCACTTCCTTTCATCAAATGGATTTATGATCCATGGTGGTATTTCCATCGTCAGAATATCTTCAAATCTATTTTTGAAGTCATCATGCAGGGCATTTAAATGTTGAACGTATGTCTGAATATCCTCATCAAGACATTCTGCCTGTGACAAGTTTGGAAACTGGGAGAATTCGCGCCGACTAATATTTTGCTTCATAAATTTCAATTTTCCAAGAAAAGCCGAAATTGTTTTTATTTTATTTAGGCTGTCCCCTTGTAACTGCAAGTTAATGTCATTAAATTTTTTGAACAAATTTCAATTTAATCAGGTTTTCTTTTAAATCTGGATCTTTACTTTCCAGAAACTCTAAAACTGATTCAAAAAGTGAGTAAAATCTTGTTAAACATGCACCTTTCGACAACCAGCGTACTTCAGTATGTAAGAGCAATCGTTGGAAGTCTTCATCATTTTCGTCGCACAATTGTGCAAATAAACGGGTATTCAACGCATTGCTTCTTATTTTGTTAACTGCTTTAATCACAAATTGACGCGATTGGGGCAATCTATCACTCAAATTTTTCGCTACCAGGTGTTGTCGATGGATGACACGGTGAATTGCAGTTACGCTTGGTATAATTCTTTTAAGATGGCTTATAAACCCACGATATCGCCCGAAGATGGCAGGAGCTCCATCTGCTGCCACCGAAATAATGTTTGTAAATGGAATTGATTTTTCCTTAAAAAAATCACTCAGGACATTAAATATTGATTCGCCTTTAGTGTCCGTCTCCAAAGTTTTCGCGAATAGCAGCTCTTCATGGATTTCTTCGTCCATAACAAATCGAACATATGCCAATAATAATGCTTCATTACCAGGTAAAGTTGACTCGTCCAGTTGAATAGAAAAATGAGTTGTTTGCAGATAATTACACAAGAAGCTTTCAATATCAGAGCTCATTTCATCAATACGTCTTTGTACAGTGTTGTTATTCAAACGAATTCTTTTGAGTACGTCAAATGGAGGTTTGTGCAGAACAGTTTTTAAAACCTCTTCAACAGCGGGTAAAATTAACTGTTCTCCGATTGTGTGCGGTTTTCCAGGTTTCGCTATAAGCAATGAGATATTGTAAGATGCCCGCAAGCCATCATCGTTACTTTGAGACGTTGAAGCGAACATACTGTGCACGGTGGGTCTCTTTTCATATTTTTCCTTCAATGTTTGAAAATATTTTAAATCTTTACCTATTTTATCAGGATGACACCTTCTAGATGATCTTCGAGCTTCGATGGTTTCATAGAGTCATTGCTCAAAACTTTGTTGCATAAAAGGCATATGGGCAATCGTTTATCTGTCTTTGATGGAAGAAAACCAAATTTCAAATAATCAACACTGTACTGTCGACATTTCTTCTTAGATTCAGCCATGTTTCGTATCAGTTACCTACCTGTAAAGAAAAAAAAAGTTTGTTTTAGTAATCATAAGGCGACTTTAACAGGATATGGCTATTTTAACAGAATAAAATAGGATTAATTAATTATTGCAATGAAAAAACCAAAATGCCGGCTGCAAAACTGATTTTAATTATTAAAAGCAATAAACTGCTAAGACCCATATAGAGGTTTTCACGAAACCGCTGAACCTATTTTAATGTAATATAAAATATTTTTTGATTAATTATATTTTGATACATTTCTGTAAATTCGAGAGAAAATACTTTTAAAGAATATTTTGACATCAAAACTCCGCGATTTTAATGATTTATTTATTACTTTGATGTACGTTACGAGTGGTACATAAAGACACGTACAATTTGTGAAAATATTTTTAGTCATTTAGCATTAGCAACTACGAGGGCACTGAAATATGTACAAACATGCAGGTCAATCATATATCTCTCCTTTAGTGAATCACCACAGTCGGGTAAATAAATAATTTTATAATAAAAGGTACTAAAAGTTCAATCTTTCTCGGCTTTCTGTTCTTTTATAAAAGTATCGAATAATGTCCCTGTTCAGTATTTAATTTTTATTTCGTACTACTACATGCAAACATAACAAATATAATATTACAATATAAAATAAAAGTATGAATAACAAATAGGCAGATACTTACTTTTTCCGGCACTGGCAAACACTGACATCGATTCACACACACATTTCTTTTCAAAATTCCGGAAACAAATGAGTAACGTTTGTCCTTGGCATTCGTATTTATATTGGTGAAGAATCAAACAAGTTCATGCAAGATTGCAAGCACAGCACAAGTCGTATTTCGTCCCTTTGCACGTCTGAACGGGTTGCGTAGCGGGCGGGCGGGCGGCGCTTTGCAAGTCTCGACGCGCGTTGTACTGAATATCGAATATGCAAGTTTTTATACGTAACCTTCTTAAAATACACTACTCAAAAAAATTAAGGGAGGTTTTCAAACAAGGAAATTAATGCTAAATAAACAGGCTATCTGATCCATATGCCGGCCTAACTGAAAAAATTTTTTTAAGCCCGTGGACCAAAAAAAAAAAACAAAATATTTGCAATATTATTTTTTCGCGCTATCTGTTAGGATTGCATGAGAACCGTAGCTCCTAAAAAATGTTAGCCAAAAAATGAAAATTAGAATCTTAAAGCTTCAAAATGCTTTTTTTTTAAAGTCTCAATACGAACATTTTTCACCGAAATACAGCCTGTCAAAAATCACCGAAAAATTTGGAATTTTTTTTTTACTCCCTTAATTTTTTTGAGTAGTGTATTATCTGCCTACATTGATAGGTAAAGCCAAGCCAACATTTTTTGTTCTTTACTATCGAAACCAGATAAATTTTCGTGGACCCCCACTTACAACTTGTGAACCCCCATTTTTTTTTCACGCCAACGTAGACCCCTGTCGAGTCTTCCGTGGACCCCTGGGGGTCCACCTGAACCACTTTGGGAACCACTGGTCTAGCTACTTAAAACACATTTTTTTTGCAAAATTTGACTTTATTCATCAACATAGTCTCCTTCAAGAGCGATACAATCAGTCCAACGCTTTTCTAACATTTCTATGCCTTTCTCGTAGAACGATTTGTCTTTGCCTTCAAAATAGGCATTAGTTTCGGCGATAACTTCTTCACTGGAGCCAAATCTCTTTCCCGTTAGCATTTTTTTTTGAGATCTGCGGATACACTACCATCAGAAAGTTATTTCAGTCCCAAGACAACAAAAAACCAGATAATATATATTTTTTTAAATTTTAATGAATTATTATTTATTTTCACATTATTTACAGTTTAGAAAATCAAAAAAATATTCATAATTTTCCAGGATTTTTTTCATCTATGTGACCTCCTTTGTTTTTAATTACCGCTTTACAGAGTTTCGGCATTCTGTCCGGTAGTTTCTTCAGAGTTTCTTCGCTTATTTAAACCCATTCTGCTTGTAAAAATTCCCACAAGTGATTTTCTTATGTTGGATTGAGTTTTCAAACATACCTGAATTTAGGATTCGTCGCTCTAAAGGACGGAATTCCATTGTTCTTATGTCCAATTTTCACATTCTCTGGCCCATTCTAATCGTTTACGTTTATTCACTTGCCTACAAAGTGGTTTCCTCACTGCAACTCTCTCGTGTAGTCCACCTTCTGCTAACCTGTTCTTCACAGTTGTCACGCTGATGAGGATGGGCCGCTCCAGGTTTACTTGAGCCGTGATTTCTGATGCGGTCAGGCGGCGATTACGTCTGCTGTTATAGCTCTGTCTTCAGCGGGAGTCGTTTTTCGACGCCTTCCTGAACGTTTTTGGTAGCGAATTCCATGTCCCGCAGAAAAATTTTTTACGATGTAGTCCACCGTTCTCCTTTGCATCCGCATATTACTCGCGATTTGTCAACTCGAGTGACCATTTTGATGTCTCGCAATTATCAGAGCCCGATTTTCAACGGAAACTTCTTTCATTTTTGGCATTTTCACAAAACAATTGAGCCTGTATCGGTGACAAAGTACTGTTTGCGAATGGTTAATTTCCAAAAGGGCAATGGTATTTATAGCATAGTTTTTTATCATAAAATGTCACTAGGAATTTCCATAATCCCTAAAAACCTTACTTCAACTTGGAAATTTTGTTCTGATTGGTTTTTAATTTGTGATTTCATCAAAAAGGCTTATCTAAGCAATTTTATGATGGACACTTGTTAAGAACAATTACATTTACCTAATATAATAAAAGGGTTTAATTAGGTATTAAATTTTGGCAGTTACATTGAAATTTCTAGGTGGACAAATACTTTCTGACGGTAGTGTACATAATAGTCGCTGGGGGCCAAATCTGGAGAATACGATGGATGAAGAAGCAATTTGAACTTCAATTCATGCAATTTTGCCATCGTAACCATTGACTTGTGACACGGTGCATTGTCTTGATGAAAGAGCACTTTTTCTTGTTCATTTGGGGCCGTTTCTTTGCGATTTCTGCCTTCAAACGCACCAATAACTTTATATAATATTCGCTATTGATGGTTTTTTCCCTTCTTAGCATAGTCGATGGAAATTATTCCATGCGCATCTCAAAATACAGAGGCCAAAACCTTCCCAGCCGACTGTTGTCTTTTTGGTCGCTTCAAGCGACTTTCACCGGCTGCTGTCCATTTAGCTGACTGCCGATTTGATTCGATATGTAGTGTTGGATTCAGGTTTCATCCAGTGCCACATATCGCATGAAAAAATCCTTTTTTATTGTAGGTCCAAATAGCGCTCAGAATCATCAACACGTTGTTTTTGATCCACTGTGAGCAAACGCGATACCCATTTTGAACAGAGCTTTCTCATGCTCAAATTTTCACGCAAAATATGACCAAAACGTTCTTTTAATATCTTTAGGGTGTCAGCTATCTCACGCAATTTCACTTTACGGTCGTCCAAAACAAATTTATGGATTTTTTTTTTATGTTTTTCATTGTTTTGAAAATATCAAAAGTCGCACCACTAAAGCCACTGTAACTTGTAAACTAATCGTTGAAATGTCATGAAATTTGGACACGTATCTCTTGAAGGTTGGTACTTCCTAAAAATCATATGGATTTTTTTGAAAAGGGCGACATCTTTGTGTCAGACCAAAAACTTTTCAGCCTGCGTATTAACAATAAAATTTGCATGCATTTTAATACACTGATTGAATAAATTGCCATATGTTTGAACACAAAGAAATGTTGTTGGTCACAAGAATATTTAATTATAATTTTGTATTACCCTTATCTCTTTAGTGGAAATGGCCGCCTTCGGAATGGGAGGAAACCCATATGGAAACCCCTTCTTGCAGAATCTGTCCGCCATGTTGTATAATACCGGACCGATGGCGCCCTGGACTGGTCAACTTAGTAATAAAGTAAGTGATTTGCGATAAATTTGAAATATAACGCTTGATTAGTTGTTAATCTCGGCACTGTATCGATCAACAAAAGCCCTTTTCATGCTCGAAGCATACATTTCTCATGTTTTGTGTATAAATAGTTAATTTTTTTGTTATATAGGCTGTTCAACAGATGTGGATGAACCAAATGGATAACAAACCTCTTCAACATCACCAGGAGGAAGAGGAAGTCGACGATGAGGAATTGGGAGTGGCCGAAACGTATGCCGATTATATGCCTTCTAAATTAAAATTAGGTAATTCATATTTAGCTCATTTTTATGTAGGAAGTGAGAAACATATCATCCGACCTCAAATATCTATTTTCGTAACTTTTTTTTTAGGAAAGAAACATCCGGATCCAGTTGTAGAAACGGCCTCTCTGTCATCCGTGGCGCCCGTTGATGTATGGTATACGGTGTCTATTCCCGAAGAAACAATAAAAACGGGAGCTCTCTCTGCCTTGCAGTTGGAGAGTATAACTTACGCATCTCAGGCGCACGAACATATTTTACCAGATGGCAGTCGGGCGGGATTTCTGATTGGTAAGAACTGGTCTTCTGTTGGTAGACTTACTTAATTAACAGGAAGAAAAATTCTATAATTTGAAGTTTTTCAGTGCTGTGTTTCCTCAAGGTGGAGCTATTTGGGTGAATTTTAGGAACTGTGGTCGTTTGTAATTACAGAAAAACGTCATTTTACAACTCGGCAAACGAAAGAAGATGAGATGATGTTTATAGCATTGAAAATTTCGCGAGATTGACAAGATAAACCAAAACAGACAATTAATTCCGCCAAGTGATATTGGCTGTTTTGGCTGGTATTGTTAATGCTGTCAAATTTAGTTATAAACATCTTCTCACTTATTTGTTTATAGTGTTGTAAAATGGCGTTTTTTCCTAATTACAAACGCCCATAGCGCAATAAATAGGAATATTTCACTGTGAAAATTTTTCAGTTAGCATTGCTCAGACGCGTATCTGTCATATATCAGAGCTGTCGTTGCCAACTGTCGGTTATAGACCAAGAGGGTGACCCGAAATTTTGACCTGTCGACTTAACCGTCCGTCTAATTGTTCATTCTATCGGGCGAGTCGAATAAAGCCTTTAACGTTGGTTTTGCGGCCCACGTGCCCTGGAACACCCAGATAAGGCCTAAAATGCTATTACTGTCCACCACTTGAATCAAGTACCATAACATATGTTGACACTAAAAAAGTCGTGTGAGCCAAAGGGCAGACGCCAGCGAGACCGGACCCAACTTTAGGGCCCAAAAGACGTCGATCCAAAAATGGTCCTATATAATTTCTAAAACATACATATTTTTACTCCAAATATACAAGGTTTATGGAGGTATATATTTTTTATGGGGGGTAACCGTCGCAAATCTATGGTGGTTCGTAGAGTTGCAAATTTTACAACGTTCAAATTCAATGTCATTTGATTGATATTTAAATTGTCCGCAGTAACATATTTTATAGAAAAATTCAAATTCGCTATAGTTTCGTTAACTTCTAACTCAAGCAACTGTTTACGATGTTGACATGTTTTCACTGCAAATGACATGGTGAGTTCGATAATTAATACTAATATTAAAAATCTTCGTCAACTGACCAATCGAGTCATGTTAGCTAGCGAAAGAATTGGATTAACAGATGAATATAAAAAAAAGTGGCTGGTAATAACAAAGAAGACTCTCCCACCAGAATCCCTTGAAATCAAGAACAGCACCATAAAACAGGTTCCCATATTTAAATATATAGGAACTAATATGAATGAAAAATGGGATCCAAGAAAGGAGATACCAGGTGTACAAGTATGAAATGCGGATTTTTTTTCTAAAAAAACATGTTAAATTTGGAAGAATGATAAAAAGTGCTTTATTCAAAGTATGCTCCATCGCTTGTTATATATTTTTCCCATCTTTCGGGCAGTTTGTGAATACCACGCCAGTAACTACTATTCCCATATTGTTGTCTTCAGACAGCGCATCATAAAGCGTATTTTAATAAAGCTAGACACCAAGAAGGCTTCTGGCGCTGACGGAATACCTGCCATAGTTCTCAAAAACTGTGCAAGGGAACTAACACCAGTTTTCTGTAGACCTTTTTAACCTATCCTACAGAAAGGGAATATTTCCGTCCTGCTGGAAATGTGCCACGGTTCAGCCGATACCTAAAAAAGGTAAGAAGACCTTGCCAAATAACTACCGACCAGTTGCACTGCTTTCAATAATATCGAAAGTTATGGAAAAGGTTATCAATGAGCATCTTCTAAAATATCTTGAACGATTCAATATTATTAACGATCACCAATATGGTTTTCGTAAACATAGATCAACAGGAGATCTTCTGACTTATGTAACACATGTTTGGAACAACGCAATTGAACACTTTGGAGAATCTCGAGCGGTTGCTCTTGACATATCCAAGGCATTCGACCGTGTTTGGCACGATGGACTGTTGGCTAAGTTACGATCTTATGGTATGTCTGAAAGGTTCTGTTTGTGGCTCTCATGTTTCCTCAGAGAGCGTTCTTTACGAGTGGCGGTCGACGGATTTCTTTCTAACACCCTCACTATCAACGCCGGTGTGCCCCAGGGCTCCATACTGTCTCCTACTCTCTTTCTCATTTACATTAACGATCTGCTGGAAAAGACCGGGAATCCAATCTATAGCTTTGCAGATGACAGTACGCTTGTCTCTTCATTCACCTTGAACGCTCGGACATCGGCTGCTCAGGCGAATATCCGCAAACAGCAGGAGGTCGTTCAACTTAACAAAGACCTGGAAGAAATTCTATCTTGGGGTGACAGTAACCAAGTGGAATTTAACGCTACAAAAACCCAAGCGGCATTTTTTTTTCTAAAAAAGTTAACGTTGCTGAACCCGACATAGTTATGTCGGGGCACTCCATTCCCCTAGCATCGTCGCTCAATTTGTTGGGCGTTAGTTTGGGAGCAAATATGTCTTGGCATGAACATGTTGCAGGCATAGCAAGGAGAGCTTCTCAAAAGTTGGGAATATTATTTAGAACCAGAAAGCTTTACAGCCCACAGCAACTGTTAATTCTTTACAAAGCCCAAATTCGACCAACTATGGAATACTGCTCCCACGTTTGGGGCTCCGCTCCGAAACACACTGCATTTGTTGGATTCTGTTCAGAGAAGAGCGGTCCGTCTGATTGGGGACCCGGAATTGACCGGCGGCCTTGATTCGCTGGAACATCGAAGAACGGTTGGCGACTTGAGTCTGTTCTACAAGTATTTTCATGGAAGGTGTTCGAAGGATGTAGCCCGCTTAATTCCTCCCAAAGCGGTGCATGTTAGAAATACACGTCGCGCTGGTGCTTCGCATCCGTATGAGGTTCAGCTTGTTACTCCGCGTACAACGCTTTTCAAGCAATCTTTTATATGGAGAACCTCATCCCTTTGGAATAATTTGCCCAGCGCTGTGTTTCCCACCGAGTACAATTTACAGCGATTCAAGAACAACGTGAATCGCTTTTTTTTCCGCACTCGTGCCGCTCCTGGAGCGCTTTAGGGACTTCCCTGCAGCACATGTGCTAGACCCATAAAAAAAAAAAAAAAAAAAAAAAAAAATCCCCTTTTGCTGCGAACCATTTTTTCACATCTTCGTATGAACGAAAGCGCTGCTCAGCAAGTGCGTGGCCCATCGATGCAAACAAGTGGTAATCGGAAGGAGCCAAGTCTGGTGAGTAAGCCGCATGGGGTAGAACTTCCCAGCTGAGTGCTTCCAACGTGTCGCGAACTGGTTTTGCCGTATGTGATAGAGCATTGTCATGAAGAAAAATGACTTTGTGTTGCCTCTTTCGGTATTCTGGCCTTTTTTCAAGCAGCGAACGGTTCAAATCGGTCAATTGTTGTTGGTAACGTTTAGTATTAACCGTTTCCCCAGGTTTTTAATAGCTCATAATAGACCACGTCCCTTTGGTCCCACCAAACACAGAGCATCGTCTTTCTGCCAAAGCGATTCGGTCTTGCGGTCGATGTGGATGGTACGCCTGGGTCTACTTATGATTTTTTGCGCTTGGGATTCTCAAGTAAATCCACTTTTCATCCCTGTAACTATACGATGCAAAAACAACTTCCTTTTGTACCGAGCGAGCAAAATGTCACACGTGTTTTTGCGCTTTTTTCCATTTGCCTGTCGTTCAACTCATGTGGTACCCATCTACTGGTCTTCTGAATCTTTCCCATCTCTCGTAGCCGATTGGAAACAGTTTGTTGACTAACGCCCAATTGCTCGGCGAGTTGTTTTTGTGTTTGCAAATCATCTTCGTCCAACAATGCTTGCAATTCCATATCTTCTTTTTTTTTGGCGGTTTTCCACGTTCCTTGTCTGCAACATCGAAGTCCCCACTTTTGAAACGCCGAAACCATCGTTCACACGTATCTTACGATGGAGTATGTTCACCATAAGCTTCTCGAAGTAATCGGTAGGATTCAACGCAGTTTTCTTCAAATGAAAACAAAAAATTAATGCTGTCCGCGAATGCTCTTTGTTCGGTATAAATTTCGACATATTGAACACAATAACACAACACTATGCCCACACTTTTCCAATTTATCACTCGTGCGCGTCTGGCACTTGTTGATGACACAACAAAATGGCGTAGTGTCAAATCTTTATAGCACAAACTGCATTGGTGCACCATCTGTTGTCTGAAATCCGCATTTCATACTTGTACACCTGGTATATCCCAGAATTGAACAAGCCCGGGTGACACACATGAATATAAATATATTTTTCTTTTGAACAAGTCTCGAACTCTGAATGAGAATGCTAAGAGGGTATGTCTTTTTTGTGCTGACACCCTTGAGCCTCACTCAGAAAAACAACTGAAAGCATCTGAAATGACGCCTTTTTCGCATCTCCTGGGTACAGAAAATGAAAACACCAAAGTACTAGTAAGAATGAATAAAACGAAAGAATTACCATAGAAAATCAATAAATTTAGTTTGTTCTTGATAAAATAAGAGATAACCTGCAATAAATGAATCTATCTCGATCTAGAATCTAGTGGTAAAAGTTTAAAACTAATATTTACTACCTAAATATTTGTGTAATAATAAACAAATAAAATTAAATTATTTTGTCTCGGTACCTAATGGTCAAAGCAGTAGCCCTTTGTCACTGAAAATTGATGACCTTGAAATTTCTGTTTTTTTAATATACCAGATAAATTATCAAACGTGATGCACTCGTGATAATTTTCGCTCAACCTACACTTTATGGAAACAACTCCAGAATTTTTTCAAAATTTTTTGATCAGTACTTTTTGACATAGGTTGAGGAGACACAGATTTTTGGCCAGTTTTTCAAAATAATACAAAGAAGAGTGTGCGCAAGTATTACATTATATATATTTTGAACTCGTGTTTTCACCAGCTTTCATTTAACACTCCGCTCGATGACCTTAAGTCAAAATTTAACTTTCAAAACAACGCGGCTCTGATTGAGCCATCAATTTCTATAGTTGTGTCAAATTTCAACGTTCTATGTCAAATAGTTTCGGAGAAAATCCAGTGTGACAGATCGACAGATACCGGAGTGATCTCATATGTGTTCTGTACGGAACACTAAAAAGAATGTTTTAAAACAGTTATCTTTTGTAATAATTTTTTATTGCTTCGCATTATAGTCGACATAGAGTGCTAAACTGTACTTTTTTATATCAGTTAAGACTTTAGTATAATGCTAAATAATATGAAAATTTGAAGATACAGGGCCTGCATCTATGAAGTATTGCATGACAGGTAGTATAAGCTTCATACAATCCATTTTGACAGCTTTAACTCCTGGACGCAATTGCGATTTTGCTTATTTACAGATTTATTTTCTGATAGGTGACGGAGCCGGTGTTGGAAAAGGCCGTACCATAGCGGGTATAATCTTTGAAAATTACTTGAAAAGCCGAAAAAGGGCGATATGGGTGTCGGTATCAAATGATCTCAAATATGACGCCGAAAGAGACCTTAGAGATATAGGCGCTGGCAGAGTTGAAGTGTATCCTTTGAATAAATTAAAAGTAAGTCAGATAGTAACATAAATCTAATAAATACAAGCGTTTTTATTGATTTTATTGTACTTATTACTCACGTATGGATTCTAAGCATCTTACTAGAATAAAAACAAACATTTTGTACTAAGACATCTTTTCGTTTTAGTATGCAAAAATCTCTTCCGCCGTAAACAACAATATAAAAAAGGGCGTGATATTCAGCACGTATTCCGCTCTGATTGGTGAAAGTAACTCGGCGGGAGGGAAATACAAGTCGCGGCTTTTTTTTTTAAAACAACTCCTCCAATGGTGCGGACACGATTTTGACGGACTTATCGTTTTTGATGAATGTCATAGAGCGAAAAATTTATGTCCAGTTGGTTCATCGAAGCCTACGAAAACAGGTATTTATGAAAATAATTATCAATCATTATTATTATGCAACATGTACGGGATATCCCTAAAAACTTCTTTATTTTTTTTAGGTTTGACAGTCTTAGAACTGCAAAATAAATTGCCGAAAGCCAGGGTGGTCTACGCGTCAGCCACTGGCGCGTCAGAACCTCGAAATATGGCGTATATGGTGCGCCTCGGTTTGTGGGGCGAAGGGACGCCTTTCAAAGAATTCGCAGACTTTATTTCAGCTGTGGAAAAACGTGGCGTCGGTGCTATGGAAATAGTTGCTATGGATATGAAATTAAGAGGTATGTTTTTTTGCATTTTTTAAGAACTTAGTCTACTTTTATGAGGGTAAGTTTCGAATTTATGTTTCTGCGTAATTTTCGCAAAATTTGACAACATCAATTCGAAGCAGTCATTCTCATGATTATTAAAAGCAGTTGCCAGCAATTTCTCAATAACTCAGTTTTGTCTGGCATGCAAGGATGCTTTCAAAATGTATTTATTTAACAATATTGTTGCGCTATTGGGATCCTTTTTTAATATATTTTTTTTAAAGCCTTTTAATGTACAGTTTTTCTTAGTCCTCCAATTGAGATGTGGCATCTAGGTTAATTATTTTGGGGAAAATTAAAAGATGAAGCATAAAATTGTTATTCTTCTGTAAAAAATTTTGTAAGCCACTGTATGTACATTTTAAGGTAACATAAAAGAAAAACTATATCTAAAACTGTTTATCAGGCTCGAAACAAAAGTAAAATTGGAATTTTTGTTATGTATGTATTAAAATATTGTCAAAAACACATTTTTTTTTGCTTACCTTATGATCTCGCTAGTACTGTTCACAAAGTATTAATCTTTCTTTTTTGATAGGCATGTATATCGCGCGACAACTTAGCTTCCACGGTGTCGCCTTCAAAATAGAGGAGGTTCCTTTGTCGAAAGAATTCGAAAAGGTATACGATGCTAGCGTTAAATTGTGGGTAGAAGGGATGCAGAAGTTCCACGAGGCTGCCGAACTTGTCGATGCCGAAAATCGAATGAGGAAAACCATGTGGGGACAATTTTGGTCAGCACACCAAAGGTAAGTAACTGGAATAAAAGAATCTCGGGTCCGAATTTTTTAATTTGTAAAAGTTACCAGGCCCGTATTCGTGTAGCAGTTTTTTGTAAGTTATCGTTTTTAAAAGGAAACATTTCTATAGTAGTCCTTTTTACAATTAAAAAGGAGAAGAGCAAGTATGTTACCCTCCATAAAAAGTGCTAAAAAATTGCTAATAGCGTCATTGTATTCTAACTCTGTTATGTTACCAGCCCATAATTGAATTGAATAGTGTTTACTTACAAAAAACAAATTTAATCATTTTTTAGGTTTTTTAAGTATCTGTGTATAGCAGCCAAAGTGCCACACGCGGTGGCGGTGGCTCATGAAGCTATAAAAATGGGAAAATGTGTAGTTATAGGCCTGCAGAGTACTGGAGAGGCGAGAACTTTGGAGCAATTGGAAAGAGATGATGGGGAGTTGACGGATTTTGTGTCAACTGCAAAGGGTACGTCGGAGAGAGAGTGTAGAAATAATTTTGTTAATTTCTTACCAATTTAGTTATTTTTTAAAGAATGATCCTGAGGAATTTCATATGAGTAGGGTTCTCACTAGTAGAGAAGCAAAATTTAAATTTTTTATTGCACTTAAAAATGTAATGTTTAATGTATTTACGTTATTTCTTTTCTATTACCGTAGGTGTGTTTCAAACTTTAGTGGAAAAACACTTTCCTGCTCCCGATAGAAATAGAATCCACAAGTTATTAGGTATAGGGAGCGATTCCTCTGCCAAAAAATCGGTTAACGGTAACTCGGAGGAGGGCAGTTCGGCCGTTAAAAGAAAACCAATGAGGCAAGCCGCCCAGAGAGCAGTTAAAAGGAATAAGTGGTCGACTTCAGATAGTGAGAACAGCGTGAAAAGTGATTCGGATTTCCAAATGTCCGATAATGAAAGTGAAATTTCTGAGGAACATAGCGATTCAAATCAGTCTAGCGATTTCAATCCGTTTATGTCAGACAGGTAATAGGACACGACGTATTTTTTATGTTGGTTTTTTATTCTATATTGAATTTTTACAATATTTTTTAATGTATATTTCAATTTTTAGTGATTCAGATAATGATCCCTGGAGTAGAAATAAAAAGAAAGGAAAGAAAAAGAAAAAATCGCCCAAAAAACCCCAATCAACCCAAGATAAATTATCTTTATTATTAACTCAAAAAACTAACAAAGGTAAGTAAAAAAATTCCGGTCTATATAAAAATATAGTAGTCGGCCTGATTGTCCTGGTTAAGTTTGTAGGCCTATAAGAATAATACAAGGCCGTAATATCATCTATTTTTAACTTTATTATATAATTTCTTGTGTTGTGTTATTTTTGTAGCTAAAGCAAATGGAGGAGCGGATATAAAAACTTCAGCTCCGCCAATGGACGCCATCGAAAGAGCGTGTAGTATGAAGGAGGAACTTTTGATAGCTATTGAACGGTTAGGTGAGAAATTGCCGCCAAATACTTTAGATCAACTTATAGACGAGTTGGGCGGACCCGAAAACGTTGCTGAAATGACAGGTAAGGAATAAATTTAGTGTAATTTTATACTTCTTCCATTTTAGCGGTTAACTTTCTTAAAATTCGTATAATCTCGTAAAAATAGACCTGGGAATATTTTGTATGTAGTCAGGGAATGCCTGGAAGGGGAATAAAATAGAATATCTATATTTTTTTAATTAGTTTTTTTAAATACAGGTAGAAAAGGTCGGGTGGTTCAAACGGAAGATGGAGGTATTCAATATGAGAGCCGTTCAGAGGTAGATGTGCCGTTGGAGACGCTGAATTTAACAGAAAAACAAAGGTTTATGGACGGGGAGAAAGATGTCGCTATTATCTCTGAAGCAGCATCGAGTGGTATTTCATTACAAAGGTATTTTACAACGATAAACCTAGTAATACTTGCTTGTGTATATATTTACCGGATTCTACTGATTGTTTATTATTTACAAATATTTATGACTTCTATTTGTTTTTATTTTTGTATAAAACAATACTAACCGTTGTTTTTAACTTTTTAGCGATCGTAGAGTTAAGAATCAACGTCGCAGGGTTCACATAACGTTGGAACTTCCCTGGTCCGCCGACAGGGCGATACAGCAGTTCGGTAGGACACACAGGAGTAACCAAGTTAACGCCCCCGAATATATTTTCCTTATATCGGACTTAGCTGGTGAGAGGCGGTTTGCTTCTATTGTTGCCAAAAGGTATTTGTAGATTTTGATGTAGTAGCTTTTGGGGGAATAAATTTTTAGACTAGGCGGTTATTTATTATGCCATGATAGGAATAGAAAGTAACATTGATTATAAATAAAATTTGTTCAGGAACTGGACTGAATTTCGTGATTGTTATTAATAGATCACTTCTAACACAGACTAAAAATTTTTGGTCCGATACATAAATGTTGCCCTTTTCAAAAAAATCCATATGATTTTTAGGAAGCACCAACCTTCAAACGATACATGCCAAAATTTCATGACATTTCAACGATAAGTTTACAAGTTGGTTTTAGTGACGCTACTTTTGATATTTTCAAAAAAATGGAAAAAATCGAGTTTCGTATGTTGATTAAGGACTGTTTTTGGTTGGAAAAAATACCGTTCAAGCAAAGCCATGGCTTAATGAGTATTACGGGGACTGTGCCTCTGAAAAATCAATCATCACTTACTGGTATGCTGAATTTAAACGCGGTTGTATCGCAAGAACTGTTGGTCATATTTTGCATGAACATTTGGACATGAAAAAAAAAACGGGTACTACGTTTGCTCACAGTGGACCAAAAACAACACCATGTTCATGATTCTGAGCGCTGTTTAGACCTGTTTAAACGTAATAAAAAGGATTTTTTCATGCATTATGTGACCATGAATGAAACATGGATCCACCACTACACTCCGGAATCAAATTGATAGTCAGCTGAGTGGACAGCACCCGGTAAGAGCCGTCGGAAGCGACCAAAGACACAACAGTCGGCTGGGAAGGTTTTGGCCTCTGTATTTTGGGATGCGCATGGAATAATTTTTATCGACTATGCTGAGAAGGGAAAAACCATGAATAGCGAATGTTATATAAGGTTATTGGTGCGTTTGAGGACAGAAATCGCAAAGAAACGGCTCCCCAATGAGCAAGAAAAAGGTGCTCTTTCATCAAGACAATGCACCATGTCACAAGTCAATGGTTACGAAGGCAAAACTGCATGAATTGAAGTTCAAATTGCTTCCTCATGCATCATATTCTCCAGATTTGGCCCCCAGCGACTATTATCTATTCTCGCGGGAAAGAGAAGAAGTTATCGCCGAAACTGAGGCCTATTTTGAAGGAAAAGACAAATCCTTCTACAAGAAAGGTATAAAAATGTTAGAAAAGCGTTGGAGTAATTGTATCGCCCTTGAAAGAGACTATATTGATGAATAAAGTTGAATTTTGCAAAAAAAAAGTGTTTTTAAGTATCTAGACCAAAAACTTTTCAGCCTACGTGTTAGGTATATGGTAGTATTTAAGCCTACAAACATTGATAGTCCTATTTTTGGGTCTCGATTTTGGTACGTTTGGTAGTTTGATAAATAAGCATTAACTCAATATCAAAGTAGTTCCTCTTCACCCGAATGCAACGGTCCCACCTTTTTTCTACTGGTCGAACATTTTTTGGAAGGTTGATGCTGTCACTGCCTCCAGCGTCACCTGTGGTTCGCGTTATGTTTCCTCTGTCGTCTGGAAGCCGCGACCCGTTAAGTTTATCTTCATACGGAGGAACAGCCTGAAGTCACAGGATACCAAATCGGGCGAATAAGGGATGTGGAGGATGACAACCATGGAATTCTTCATCAAAAATTGTTTCTGTCGGGCATTGTCATGATGCAGAAGGAAACTCTTCTCGCTAAAAAGCCGTTTTCTAACCAATAGAAGTTCATCAGAGTTGCTCAGAATTGTCCGACGACTATCTGCACGAATGTCTTGTTGCACTTAGGCGATGATTTCAGTCATGGTTAAAATTGAAGGTCTTCTGGAATGCCCGTCTGCCACCACCAAAGTTCGGCGGGTTTAAATTGCAAGCAATCGAAAACTTGCATATGGCTTGAGGCTTCGATCTCAAATTCTTTCTGAATTATTTCATTTGGACTTTCATGCCACCGCGCATACGGAACAACCTAGCAAGCTTGTCACGCAGCCATATTAGAGATGTACCTACTGCCACCTATCGGCACGTATTGATACAATTTCGCGTTCTCGTCATATAGCGAGTCTGGGACCTTTTGGATCGCCCCACGTTCAATCAGAAATCTCTTGAGGCCGTAATTTTTTTGTTTTATTGTTAAAAAAAACACTTTGTGACTGTGTCTTCCAAATTGGGACTTTTTTTTATTCACCAAGGTAAATCAACTTCACCAAATATCCTTTGTACAAAAGTAAAAGGTTTTGAGATTTTTTCTAACCCATAAAATTAGACTTTCTGTTTAAGTTTTGTTTATATTTATTTATTCAATAAAGCTGATTCGGATACAAAAAATAATGAAGGTGAACTTCATAAATTACAGGTGATGTTTTCAAGCACTTTCTCCAAGGCCAATCTTATGACAATATTTTAAAAACTTGTATATAAACTATATTTGGTCAGGTAATTTATTATAGTGTCTTTTATAACCTGTTAATCAAGAAGTTCTAACTTTTAAGATGTCTTGTATATTAAATGGCACTTTTTTAGGTTAGAAAGTTTAGGCGCTTTGACACACGGTGACAGAAGGGCAACAGAATCTAGAGATCTTAGCCAGTTTAATATAGACAATAAGTATGGTAGGGCGGCGTTGGAAGCGACCATGAAAGCAATCATGGGGTGAGTATCACGAAAATAATTCTTCTTTTAGGTTTGCTTTCATAAAAAAGTTAAAAAATCACCGGTCAAGTGCAAGTTGGACTTGCGCAATTAATGTTTCGCACATTGATTGCTTTTAAAATAAAAATTTTTGTTATGGAGGTACACAATGATCAACAACTTCACCAAACACATCTCAAATGACTTTTCAACAAAGTTTTTTTTTTCCGATCTTTACTGAAAACTGATGACCTTGAATTTTTTTTTTAAATACAGTAGAACCCCGATTAACCGAGTCGCGATTATCCGAGCTCCGGATTAACCAAGCCAATCTAAGAACTTGATTATTCGAGGTACGCGCGTCTATGCTGCGTATTAACCCAGCTTCTAAAATATGTATGTACATATTTCCATTTAAAATCGTCGGGGCCTGCGGGGAATCTCCCTGGCCCGTGTGAGGGGTTCCCCTATTTATGTTTTTGGACTCTTTCAGCATGTAAATTTGCGTGAATGCAGTGCGTTATAGCGTTTATTATGGAGAAGTACTAGTATACTCACATAATTTATTTGGTTGGAGTTCTGGTAGTTAAGTGTAATTAATACGAACTGCTTTGTTTGTCGAGCAAAACAAGCGTAAAAGAGTCGTCATTCCTATTGAAGAAAAATTAAAAGCCATCAGAAGATTTGAAGCAGGAGAGACAATTAAAGTTGTTGCACGAAATTATGGAGTCGGTGAGATAACAGTTGGAGACTGGAAAAGAAACCGCACAAAAATACAAGAGTGGTGTATAAATCAAGCCTCCTCGTCCTCGGGAAGAAAATCAATGAAAACCGGCGACTATGAAAAGGTTAACGAAGGTTTTTTTTCATGTGGTTTAACCAACAGAGATCAAAAGGTGTGCCTCTGTCAGGTCCAATTTTACAACAGAAAGCAATAATGATTAGTAGGCAATTCCCAGAGATAGATCAGTTTACCGCCAGTTCTGGATTTCTTGACCGCTGGATAAAACGGTACGGTGTACGACAACTGACTGTATGTGGTGAAAAACTTTCTGCTGATGTGTTATCAATTGAGAAGTTTAAGCAGAACTTTAAAAACCAAATCGAAGATTGTGGATACACATGTGATCAAATTTACAACTGTGACGAAACTGGTCTGAATTATAAAATGCTTCCATCAAAAACATTGGCATCTCGACAGGAAAAATCAACTATAATATAATTAACTATAATGGTATGTTCCAATGCATCTGGCAAACACAAATTATAGGTGTTTATATCTTGAACATCTGTTAGAATACACAGAAAAGAAGGATATTATCAATGGGATGAGAAAGGTTACACTGAAAAATGTTATTTATTGGGTAAGTCAAGCTTGGGATTCTGTGTGTACTACCACTATTCAAAAATCTTGGTCAAAAGTTATTGATTTTGAGGACTATAATGACAGTGAAGATCATACTCCATTAAATGAATTAGCTTTGAAATTGAGAAGCAATGAAGAAATGTCCTGTTCAAATTTTGACAGCGAGATAGAAGAAAAAAGTTTATTTGAATTAATGCAAAAATTAAAAGGTTGCGAAAATGTGACAAGAGAAGATGTTGTTGAATGGATTACAGCAGATGATTTAGAAGAAGAAATGAGTATTGAAGAAATAACGAATGCCTTTCAGGAAACCGAAAAATCAGATGACGATAGCGATGACGAAGCGGCGGTGGATGAACAGTCTCCCACTAAGATCTCTCATCAAGAAGGTTTTGCTTCTTTGGAAAAAGCTTTGAGGTATATCGAACAACAACCAGAGACAACCCCAGCGGATTTGCTTCTTCTTAATAGATGGAGAAACATTGCAGCGAGAAAAAAAAGATGCAATATGAAACAAAAGCGCATAGATACCTATTTCACTGTTTTATAACGTATGTACCTATTTATATGTTAAAAACGTGAATACATCGGTTTAAAGTATTGGTGTTTATTTTTTGAATGAATAAGAAAGAAATCCGGATTATCCGAGTTTTCAGTTATCCGAGAAGGGTGCCCCCCCACGTTACCTCGGATAACCGGGGTTCTACTGTACCAGGTAAATTATTTAAGGTAATTCACTCGTGATAATTTTCGCTCATTCTACACTCTGTGGTGAATATTCCAGGATTTTTTCAAAAATTTTTAGTCAGTACTTTTCGAGATAAGGGGGGCAGCGATTTTTGGCAATTTTTTAAAACTAGTACAAAGAAAAGTGCCCGCAAGTATTACATTATGTATATTTTTGAACTCGTGTTTTTACAAGCTTTCATTTGACACCCTACTCGACGACCTGCTAAACATTTTTTTTTTTTCACTTCCAATTTCACCCCCCAGAACTAACCCCTTAAGTCAAAATTTAACTTTCAAAACTAAATTCCTATCTTCTTCTTCTTCTTCCTTCAGCCGCTCTCTACCCACTGTCGGGTATAGGCCTCTCTCAAATCTTTCCATTTTTCTCTATGTTGTGCTTGTTGATACCAGTTAAGCCCTCCGATTCTCTTCAGATCGTCGCTCCATCTTTGTTGGGGTCTTCCTATGCTTCGCTTTTCACCCCATGGTCTCCACCTAGTTTTCTTGCCACCCCACTTATACGTCGCTCTCCCTACATGGCCGGCCCAGCTCCATTTCAGAGATGTTATCCGTTTGGTGATATCATCCACCTTTGTTTGTTGTCTAATCCATTTATTAGTTTTCTTGTCCTTTAAAGTAACACTCAATATCTTTCTTTCCATTGCTCGTTGGTGAACTTGTAGTTTTTCTATTGTTCTTTTAGTTAAAACCCATGTCTCGGCTCCATACGTTGTAGCTGGTAAGATACATTGATTATAAATTTGGGTTTTTGATCTTTGAGGAATGTTCATATTCAGTACATATTTCAATTTTCCATATGCTGCCCATCCCATATGTATCCTTCTTTCTATTTCAAGCTGCTGGTTTTTCTTTCCCATCCTTATTATTTGGCCAAGATAGATGTACGTGTTTACTTTTTCTATTGTTGAATGTTCAATCACTATATTTTCATCATTGGTGTCTTCTTTACTCGTGTACTTTGTCTTGGAGAAATTTATGTTAAGTCCCACTTTTCTTGCTTGGTGGTGGAGATCTGTGATGATCTGAATCATTTCATGCTTAGTGTTTGCTATAATTACGATGTCATCTGCGAATCTCGGGTTGTTTAGCCGATCGCCAGCTATCAGAAGGCCATTTTCGTCCCAATTCAGTTCTTTGAATACATCTTCTAAGATCATTGTAAATAACTTAGGCGATATTACATCGCCCTGCCTTACTCCAATGTTCACTGGGATCTTGTTTGTCAGTTCTTGGTTTACCATAACTTTGAGTGTTGCTCGTTCATATATTCTTGCTATCAGTTCGCTGTATCTGTGGTCTGTACGAGCATTTCTAAGAGGTCTTATAAGCGCCCATTTTTCCACTGTGTCGAAAGCCTTGCGAAAATCTACAAATGTGAGCCACATTGGTATATTATATTCGGTGGCCTTCTCGATTAGTATTCTCAATGTGTGCAAGTGCTCAATCGTACTGAAGCCTGATCTGAATCCAGCCTGTTCTATCGGTTGGTATAATTCCATTTTGTGTTCCAGTCTGTTTGTTATGATTCGTGAGAACAGCTTGTAAACTTGGGAAAGTAAACTAATTGGCCGGTAGTTTTCTAGTAGTTTTCAATTCCTATATTAGTGCCAAATTTCAACTTTCTATGTCAAACAGTTTCGGAGAAAATGGGATATGACAGACTCCGAAGAGATCTTTACGGAACCCTAAAAATGGACGTTTATATATTGCGATTTATGTTTTGTTTGTCTTAATTTGTAGTTATGAAGCACCAGTCATACCTCCTCCAAAGGACTACAAGGGAGATTTCTTTAAGGATGTTGCCGGTGCATTGGTAAGTTACGAAGTTTCGATTCTTTTGCTCTAAAATCCGCTCCATGTTTTGAATATTTTTTTTTTAAGCATCTCGGTTACATATGGGTATATTTTATTTAGTCTTTTTCTTTCAGATCGGCGTGGGGCTGATAGTGAACAGCGAGAATATGCCCGGGGTACTATCTTTAGATAAAGACTACAATAATATGTCCAAGTTCCTTAATCGCATACTGGGTATGCCCGTAGAATTACAGAATAGGTTATTCAAGTAAGTTTGGTTTATGGAACACGTATATTTTTTAACGGGAATCGCAAACATTTGCGTTAGTTTATTTGTATACTTACTGGAAAACAGATAAGATTAGGGGTATAGAATTTAAGGTATTTCTTACGAGAAGACAGAGAGAGCATTATGTTAGAGAAAGACGCGAAATAATTTGGTTTTCACGGAATAATGAATGTGGCAACATAGCTTCTCGCTTGCTTCCCCGCCACACACAATCACGTGTTAATTATAAAAACCTTGATACTTTTACATGATATACAATAAAAATTATTTTTTTTTTCCTTCTGGGTCTAGCACACGTGCTGCAGGAAAGTCCCTAAAGTGAAGCGCTACAGGAGCGACATATGTACGGAAAAAGCGATTCACGTTGTTCTTGAATCGCGGTAAATTGTACTCGGTGGGAAACATAGTCCTGGGCAAATTATTCCAAAGGTTCTCCATATAAAAGACTGCTTGAAAAGCGTTGTACGAGGAGTAACAAGTTGAACCTCATACCGATGTGAAGTATTAGCGCGACGTGTAGTTGTAACATGCACCGGCTCTGGGAGTAGTTAAGCAGGCTACATCCTTCGAACACTTTCCATGAAAATACTTGTAGAATAGGCTTAAGTCGCCAACCATTCTTCGATGTTCCAGCGAATCAAGGTCGCCGGTCAGTTCCGGGTCTCCAATCAGACGAACGGCTCTTCTCTGAATAGAATCCAACAAATGCAGTGTATGTTTGGGAGCGGAGCGCCAAACCTGGGAGCAGTATTCCATAGTCGGTCGAATTTGAGCTTTGTAAGGAATTAATAGTTGTTGTGGAGTGTAAGGCTTTCTGGTTCGAAATAATATTCCCAACTTTTGAGAAGCTGTCCTTGCTATGCCTGAAACATGTTCATGCCAGGGCATATTTGCTCCCAAATTAACGCCCAACAAATTGAGTGACGATGTTAGAGGAATGGAGTGCCCCGACATAACTATGTCGGGTTAAGCAACGTTAACTTTTTTAGAAAAAACTGCCGCCTGGGTTTTTGTAGCGTTAAATTCCACTTGGTTACTGTAACCCTAAGATAGAATTTCTTCGAGGTCTTTGTTAACTTGAACGACCTCCTACTGTCTGCGGATATTCGTCTGAGCAGCCGATGTCCGAACGTTCAAAGTGAAAGAAGAGAAAAGCGTACTCTCATCTGCAAAGCTGTAGATTAGATTCCCGGTCTTTTCCCGCAGATGGTTAATGTAAATGAGAAAGAGAGTAGGAGATAGTATAGAGCCTTGGGGCACACCGGCGTTGATAGTGAAGGTGTGAGAAAGAAATCCGTCGACTGCCACTCGTAAAGAATGCTCTCTGAGGAAACATGAGAACCACAAACAGAACTCTTTATACATACTAGAAGAGCGTAGCTTAGCCAACTTATTACAAATTTATTAAAAATATATCAATTATTAAGTATTGATAACTTGTGATTCAAAATTTGAAATTCTTCAAGCTACGTTGCCACAGCGAAAATTTACTTCATAAAATACATTACCAAGTAATATTTATCTAATATTTTTGCAACAACTAGGCGGTAAACTGCCTTCATATTTTAACAAACGAAAGCAAAGTAATTTTTTTATGTATATATTTTTTTCGTGATTTTTACTTTTTAATGAACATGACAACAAAAATTGTAAAAACGCATGCTTTTGATCGGAGAAAAAGTATGGATTCCTATCCTTTACTTATTACATATCCTAAACTTTTATAATTAATTATGGCAATACGGCTAGTAAACCATCTTTATATTGAAGAGGTGAATGCACGATGCTAAAATCTATAATTTCTCAGAATTTCAAGCAAAACGACTTTTAACAGTTACTCGTAAGAAATACCTTAAGCTGTTCAGTTTAAAGGTGTGCCATAAAAATTTAAATATTTGTAGTGCCCTTCCGCCAGTTGCGTTCACGCCATAAGCTAAACAAATTTTAACTTATTTGTGGGACACACTGTACCGTACATCTGCTCGTAGGTTACTTACACGATAATTATTAGGCGTGCAAATTAATTCGGCACCTGTTTTACCGTAACAAGATATCTATTTATTTACGAACAACATATAACATGATCAAGAAAAATATTCCTCCCACAGTGTGTTTACTACTTTTCGGGCAGCATTCGCTTTTTTTCGATTTCGAGTAAATAAATTTGCTTAAGAGTTTTGTTTCGACGGTAAGATGACGCTGCAACGTAATTAGACGGGGTCACATCGAGAGGATTCGCCACGTGAGGAAAAACTTCCCATCCCAACGAAAAGACATTGCTCAGAACGTTACGATCATAAAGATCAAAGTCACCCCTTAACAACTTAACAAATGCGTGTTTTGCGCATCGTAGCACCTTCTCCCATAGCTGTATAACCTATTTGCGCAGGTTTAAACGCATTTTTTGCATTTGAACATGCTGCTTATCGACCGACACCGCCTTCGAGACTGAATTTTGAGGTTATGTAAATAGTAGCATTGTTTGATGCAAATGTAGTAAATTTTGCTTCTTTAGTGTTGGTACTTAAAAGTGGGGGAATACCTACTTCAAAGGTACCATATTAATTTATACTCCTAATACACTGCTAAGCAAAAAAAATCGACTCAAACTATTTGGCTTAATTTAACACGGTTCCTAGAATTTAGTGTTCATATATTTACGGATTTTAGTATCACTTGAAAGCCCATTCTATTCGCTTTCTAATGATACAAAATTTCATAGCATACCTCATGTTTTTACTGATTAAAATGATTGAAAGGGGAAACAAGGATTGAAAATTTATTGATAAAAACCAAAATCATCACTTTGTATTACCCCCCTCCAACCCTTATTATTAGTGATGAGCTTAACAGCGACTTTTAGGTCACAGGTATACCTGCGACGGTGATTTATATCACAGCTTCTTTTAACAGCGACTTAGGTCGCTGGTAAACCACGATACTTCAAGGAACCGGTACACGATGTCGGAACTCGTCACGTCGCCGCCGGAAGTAGTTATTTGAGCTAACGGCGTTTTGCCTTCCAACGGAGACACGACAGTCCAACATCGTGTACCGGTGAGTCGTCGGCCGACTTCGACCGTTGTCTGTAAGGGCGTTTTCATATCTACCGACACGGCAGAGACAACTATGTCGTTAGACTAGAAATAACATTTAAATAAATGGCAGTCGCCGGCTGTCGTCGAGGAGGAATCTCTCCACTTGTATGGTCCCAATGTTTAGAAATTTAATAAAAGTACTGAGTGCTCTCCAAGCTGGTGCCATGGCCTTCAAGTTTGATATTGTCATGTTAATTGAACCCTGTCTTTGGTATAAAACCAACGAAAATAATAGAAATCAAATTC
Organism: Pachyrhynchus sulphureomaculatus; assembly: GCA_019049505.1. Classification (NCBI taxonomy): domain Eukaryota; kingdom Metazoa; phylum Arthropoda; class Insecta; order Coleoptera; family Curculionidae; genus Pachyrhynchus; species Pachyrhynchus sulphureomaculatus. The sequence goes on along the minus strand of CM032448.1, from coordinate 116,929,213 downwards.
TACGAGAAGAAAGTTAGCAAGCTTTGAATATATTTTAGCCTTTTACGTCTAAGATGAACTACTCAGTATATATCATCACTACACAAAACACTTTATTTTTGCACTCGACACGCGTTTCCCTAACCATGTTAGCTTCATCAGGAGCGATGATTGACTAAAGCTAAACTACAAATCTACCCTATTTATACTTAGCCTAACCCTTGAATTACTCAGGTGGAACTAAAGGCATAGGCAAGACCATCAGTTCCGGTCAAGTAACCAGTAGAGGACTATAAGGAATAGGCCCTCTGTCTTTATTTAAACTACTTTTACATTTTATAATTTCCATACTTTCGTATGCGTTCAACAATCTCCTATCAGATACGCTTTTTATTAATCTTAGATTATCTAATGCTACAATATGATCAGCTTCAAGGGCATGTTCGGCAATGCTAGACTTTTCTGTTCTACTGTATTTTAAGTGTGCTAAATGTTCTTTAAATCGTGTTTTAATTGACCTTTTAGTTTGCCCAACATACTTTTTGTCACAATCATTACAACTAATTTCATAAATTCCACTTTTCTCACAATTACTAATCTTATCTTTGGATTTCCTAAGATATTCCTCAGATTATCTGATGACTTATAGACTAAGGTGAGGCCTACCTTATTAAGTCCCTTTCTATATTTCGAATTATATGGTATGGAGACATACTTGGTGTTACTTTCTTCGCGTGTAAAAAAGGTGGAATTCTGAATATTAAACCTAAACTTATGTCTATTTATTAGCTTATTTACGAAGTCATCGTCATAACCATTAACTCTAGTTATATTTCTAATAGGATTCCTTTCTTTATTAAAGTTTACTCTATTCAGAGGGAAAGTGACCAAACGATGAACTAAAAAATGTAATGAGGCTAATTTGTGTTGTTTGCAATGAAATGAATCATTAGGAATATATCTATCTGTTACTGTGTCCTTCCTATAGATATCAAATTCTAATCTATTATTATTTTTAATAATTAAAATATCTAGAAAAGGCAATTGTCCTTTGTTCTCAACTTCGTAAGTGAATTTAATGGAATCATACCGGCTATTTAATTTAGAAACAAAATCATCAATATTTGCTTTCTTTGTATCAAAAATTGCGAAAATATCATCCACATACCTATACCATACCCTTGGGAAATATTCGAATTGTTAACTGGCTTCGGTTTCAAACTTATTCATGAATAAATTGGCTATGAAAGGTAATAAGCAATTACTCATAGCTGTTCCTTCTTTCTGAACATAAAATTGATTTTTATATTGGAAATAATTTTGTTCCATGCAAAGTTTAGATAATGTTAAGTATTCACGAATAATTTCGTCCTCAAAGTCATTCATTCTAAGTAATTCTTCGAGATATTTTAAAGTTTGTGGTATTGGCACACTTGGGAACAAAGAACTGACATCAAAAGAAATTAAGATTTCACCTTCATTAAGAACTAGATCTTTTGTTTTATTAATGAATTCTTCACTGCGAAAGTATTTAATGGTAAATTCTCAAGTTCTTTTGATAACCATTTGGATATTAAATATGTGGGTGATCCGACCGATGAAACAATGGGTCGCATTGCTTTTCCAGGTTTGTGAATTTTGGGTAAGCAATACAACTTTGGTATGGTCAGATTACTCACGTTTAATTTAAATTTTAGCGAATCGGAGACAAGGTTCTTACATTTTTTTAAAGAATTTTTAACCTCTAAGATGTAACAAATAACGCAAATATAACTTGTTAACAGTTACCATGACACTCAACAGGACCTAATAAAAAATGTTTCGTCGGTTTTATATCACTTTGTCGGTGTTGTGTCGAGGCGGTGCCATGCAGGTGTGAAAACTTTTCCTTAGTGTTGTGTCGGGGCCGGTGCAGTGTCGGTGTCGTGTCGGTGCCGTTGCCAGTAAATGTAAAAACGCCCTAACGAGGCGATAGGCGCCGTCGCCGATCATTAAGTTCATGTCGGGCTGATCTGCGACATCTGCGTATGCAGCGAGTATTTAAAACAGCGACTAGCGTCGCTGTTTTGCGAAGAATTGGGTGGCAGGTACTACCTGTGACTATCACAGGTAAAAGTCACAGATATGGTAATATCGCTCATCTCTACTTAGTACTGCTTCCAGCCGGTTTTTCATGAAGCGGGTGAGCTTTTTCAACACTACTTGTGGGATTCTTCCTTACGCTTCCGCCATCGCAACCTTTAAGTCCCTCAACGACGCTGGAGCTGGATTTCTGGCTCAAACCCTTCTTTTGAGCTCATCCTACATGTGCTCGATTGAATTGACGTCAGGACTCCGCGCAGGCCAGGAGTATTCCCACTTTCGTCGGGTATTGACGCAGCAGCATGTGGCATCGCATCGTCAGCATCCCAGCGTAAGAAACGACGTGTTCCTGCAGCATCTCCTTGATGTACCGGTAAGCAGTTATTCCACCGCTACGAGTCCTGCTGGACCTCAACGCCGGTCAAGTGACGATTTCTTAGAGTTGTGTTGACTATGAAGCAGTCGTCTCGCCTCGAGGTACACCCTCTTCCTGATTCTGGTCTCCGTGTAAAGGCGCCAGTCTCTTGGTAATGTCTGTAGACTCCGGAGACAGCTGACTGACTCAGGTGCAGTTGCGCGGCGACTACACGTCCTTCTTGCAATAGGGTAATGACTTTTCTTCTGGGATGGTATCCGGTAGCAGAGATGGTGACGGTTTAAGTTCCGATAAAGGAATGATGGGAAAATACAGTTGCATGTGTTTTTATAGGGTCGAATAGCGGGCAACGAGTACGTTATTGAGCGAGTAAAGGCGGTTTTATTCAGTAAAACCATTTTAACAGTAAAACATTTTAGAAATCCAAATATTTTTGGTATTATTGGAAAGAGTAGAAAATCAGCATTCTAATGATACCAAAAATAATACCACCGTTTGAAAATTAAATTCAAGGATTGGTGTTAAATGAAGTAAAATCGTTTGGGTCGATTTTTTTGCTCACCAGTATTTATAACTTTAAAAACATACAGTTTTTCCGGAGCCAAATAAATGAGCTATCCTATATAAATCAGTATGTTATAATTGTATTTCCATTTTAGATATTTCACAGATACTTTGGCCGCCATCGTAACGCAGGCTAAGAGGAGTGGCAGATTTGATTTAGGTATGTTACTGTTTTGGTTACTTTATTTGATGTGTCAATTCAAAGAAATAAACACAAGTGGGGTGAGATTTCTAGTTTCGAAGAACTAAAGGGGATGGCAAATACTTTTGGTCAAGGCTGCATATAACAGCATATGGGTTATGCTTGACATATATGCTTATCTAGACACACTTTTCAATACAGAATATCAGTAATTTATCACTTTACTTTTAGGTATATTGGATTTGGGAGCTGGTGGTGAAGTGGTAAAACGAGTACGATGCGTAACATTCCTTAGGAAACACGCAACAGGCACGGCGCCCACTGAATTCCACACCGTACACGTGGAAAGGGGCATGTCCTGGCCTGAGGCTTTAGAAAAATACGCGGATCTGAGTGGAGAACATGAGGGATTCTGGCTCTCGCATCAGGTAGTCGACTTATATTAATGCAAATTGATTTTCATTGATATTAATAATTTTAAATTAATATAAATGTAGCAGTTGAATGAATATTCAGGACAAATTTACCAACCGTACTTTTTTATTCTAAATATTTAGGTTAGAAATAGTAAACACACATCTATACTAGCCATAGCTGTCGACGGCGGTAATGCCAGCGGTAATAAGAAGAAATCTGATAGTAAGAAGGACCAAATGTTCTCGGTGTACAGGCCGAACACAGGTTTACAATTCAGACAGGAGAGTTTGGCGGAATTAGAGAAAAAGTACAAAAAGGTAGGTATAATGGTTAATAGAAACTTTTTTTTGTATAAATATGTACATAGTTTCTTAGTAATTGAGCGTAACTAATGTAGGTTATTGATCGAGGACTTGTCTAATGTCGGAAGAAACCGGCAATACGAGAGTCATTCAATAAGTAAAGAGCCAAATAACTCTAGGTCAAGAATGGTTTTTTGGATTGCCACAAAGTTTGGCCTACTTTTCGACATAATCCCCCCAATATTATTACACTTGTCCCATCTTTTTGCTTGCTTCTTGATTCCTGTAGCAAAGAATTCTTTCGGTTGACGTCGAACCCACTTTTCAGCACTTTTTTCTTCATGTCCACGAAGGGCATCTTTGTCCGAACAAGTAAAAATCACACCGAGTCAAGTCTGGGCTGTATGCGGGACGAGGCAAGATCTCCCAACCCAGTTCTCGAGTCTCGATTCTTTATGAGCTTCTGTAAGCTGCCTGGGAACCCATCTGGGACACGTTTTTCGATACTGTAAATGGTTCTGAATAATATTGTGAACAGTTCCAACTCTTACCCCAACCTCCTGAGCTATCATTTCAACAGTAATCCTTCTGTTATCACGAATAAGTCCATCAATCCTCGATTCCAACGAAGGACCGGAAACTTCGACTGTACGCCCACTTCGCTGCTCGTCAAACACTCTTGTTTGGCCACTTTTGAACCGATCTATCCACTTGTAAACGGTCACACGGTTCATGCAACTTTGACCATACTGTAATAATATTCTAGAATGTATTTCACTTGGTTTAACACCTTCTGCTACTAAAAATCTGATGACAGAACGCTGCTCTTCTAAAGTGCAGTCTTCCAATGGACTCGCCATGGTAAACTAGATATTTTGAGGTTATGTTTACACACACATGATCGAATAGCTAATTAAAACCCTTCACAAGGTTGCCAACTTGCACTCCTAGAAGTATGGAGCGGTTTCGTCGAATTGGTTTAAGCTAAGACCAATTGTCTCTTTACTTATTGAATGACCCTCGTAGTATGATGTTAAATATAAACAAGCGATCGTTTGAGTCCCATCTAATTTGTCACTTGAAATTCAAATGCATGTAAAAATCAGTTTAGTGCGTATAGTTTGTTTTTTTGTTCGTTAATTTTCGGGTGTAACCACTTGGACAAACTACAGGATTTCATTGTCGTTAGTAAGTAAATATGTTGGTCTATCTATTTACTTATCAAGTAAGACAAACAGATTTTGATTAGCAGGACGCCTTCAACATAGATTAGCGATGTTCTTTCTCGGTTTAGTGATTACGACTGGTAGAATCGAGATATTTCGCTATAATCCGTTGCTAACCAGGTTCAGGTGAATGAGTACAGAGAGCAACACGATTTTTTCGTTAAATTCGCTGAAACCCACCATTTGATGTGTTATTTATGTTTTTTCTCGTTTTTATATCCTACTTGTTACAATGTTTGTTATGTATTTTAGGTTGAATCCGCCGACGGGGAAAAAGCATGGACGGAACAGTATGATTCATCAGTAAGTACGTGTTCGCACGCATATTGGAGAGGCAATTGCCGAAATGTTACCGCCGGTCATGACTGTGAAGTTGGTACGTAAAAAAGTATAAATATATTTTTTCGATAAAGTTGTAAAAAGGTTAATTATTGGTCATACACAGAGTGTTAATTTGATCGAATAAATGAATTAATTATTATATTATTCAATGAGAATAAAACACAAAATATTTAGTAAAATTTTCACTTTTATTTATTTTTATACTTGACATGTGTTTCGCTGAAACATTAGTTTTATCAAAAGTATGGGTATAGAATGAAATAAACATTTTTTAATGGCTTTATAAGTAAATATTTACAGGTGGGTTGTAACTAAAGGATAACCACAAAACTTAATTATGCAAATTATCTATTCATTAAATAAATTCCGTAATGGGGAATTTCCGAGGTCCAGTTGGTCATTTAGCAGTGTATTTGTATTTTTTCTTTTATTGATCTCGAGGGTCTCAAATAAATTTAATTTATGCGATTTATTCTGAACCTGCAAAATATGGAAATTATTATCAAATATAGTCTGTCCCAAAATATAAGATCCTGATTTTTGCCGTTTTAAGTGGGCACTATAAAATTTCTGACCTTTTGTTTATGATAGGTTACAGAGATGGACTTAAGAATTTTATTCATTAATGCAAATAAATAAAATTATAAGTGTTTTTGGAGATGTTTATTTATAGATGCGTGTAAAAACAAATGGATGGAAGTACAAATATACAGTTTGAATTAATGGGGTTTACAAGAGGAGACATATTGTATAAATAAAAATATATTTAACTTAAGCCTAATTCGATTTCACTATCACTGTCATCAGCTGAGGTAATTATCAGTAGTTTTATATTATTTACATAATTATGTGAACCTTCAACTTTAACAATGTGCTGAATGGAATTCTTTCAGTTTTCACAAGGTATATCATTTATAACTTTTTTTAATAATTCAACTACTGACACGCTTAAAGTAGGAGAAACATTTTGTGCCCTTATTTTTGATTTAACTTGATGCCAAATATGTTCAATTGGATTAAACACACAATAATATGGAGGAAACCGCAAAACGGTGTGTCCCATTTTCTCAACCATACTATCACAAACATATGCTTTTTTCAATTTATAGTCTTTCAAAACTTCCAAAAGATCACTTTTTTTATAACTAAAGTCAAAATAAATGTCATTTTCTAACATATATTCCTGTATTTCCGATTTGGTGGTGGCTGCATTAGGAACCTTATTTAGTAGGCGACTATGGTAACTTGCATTGTCCATAACTATAACACTCTGTTCGGGAACATTTGGCAAAAGGGAATTTTGAAACCAATGTTCAAAAAGTTCTGCGGTCGTGTCTTCGTGATAGTCCAAACTAGAATCTTTTATGTTTTTTGCAGATAATAGTAAATAATTTGAAACCCAACTCTTTTTAGATCTAGCATGCAAAATGGTTATTCGTTTACCTTTATTTGAAGGTGCGTCTGACATTTTGTACTGCTGTCAACCCACCCTTTTTGCACAGTATCATAGGTATCGAACCATATTTCATCAAGGTAAATTATTGGCCAATTCTCTGATCGATACTTTTTAATTTCTTGTAAATAAGTATGTCGCAATATTCGTAATCTTTGTGACTCCACCATTACTTGCCTTTTGTTGATTTTTGGGAACGTGAATCCCATTCTTAAGAGAATTCTGTGAAGGGTTGATCGGCCACAATGTCCCGTCGTACACCAGTCTTAATTTTATTTTGTCTAATGTCGGCACCAACTGCTCTTCATACATAGAATATATTTTTCTCCTGATGACGTCTTTTTCACAATCGTCTACATGATGCATTTGGAAATCTTTCCGTTTTTTCCTGTTCCTGAGTGATGGTTTTCCTACAATACCCTTAATCGTAGAAATGGGGGTTTTTGTTAGTTCACTGGTTTCTTGCAAAGCACTTTATTTATTCAAATTTCTTTTTACCCAACTGTCGTAAACATTTTTCACTATTTGTTTAGCGTCAAGTGATAAATGTTTTCTCTTGCGATAGCCACTATTACAATTTTCCCACGGACGACATATAATTAAAATAGAACCGTTACGTTGTAAGTAAAACTAAAAATAAATATAATAAAAAGTATCTTTCGAATCTTAATGGGGACCTGTGGTCATTAGGCCTATATTCTCAAATACTTAAAGGGCTCCAAACCGGGTTGCCAGGTAGTAAATATATAGGTAAAAATAAATCCAATATTATTGCAGGTGCAAGTGAGGGCGGTATAGAAAGCAGGTAAAATAAAAATACGTTTATTGTAATACCTGGCAACTATGCACAAAACCTTAATAGGGTCGTTTATTGCCCCATTGAAAAAGCAAAAAGGCAGGATCTTATATCTTGGGATTTACTTTACATTATTCTCTTCTATTACAGCGTATTACCAAGATTTTAAATTATAGTTTCGAATATAGTTGAGATTCCTTAAGATAAGCGCATAAGTTTTTGAGGCCTCTATGGTCCGGTTTTAATATCTCCTTAATGGGTTTGATAAGATCATATTTGGCTTTTTTGTTTAGATCTTCATTTGATTGCAATATATGCTTGATGGATAGTAATTCGTTGCAGTTCGAACAGACTGGAGGGGGGTCATTTTTCAAAAGGTGAGAGTGCGTAATGTGAGAATGACCTATGCACAATCTTCTCCATAAAACGTTATCTTTGCGGGAAAGTGATGAGATCACCACATCAGAAACGATTAAAAAAATCCACGATATAGTGATAAATGATCGGAGAGTAAAAGTGCGTAAGATTGCTCAGACTGTGGGCATCTCAATTGAACGGGTGCAGAACGTTTTAACAACTCATTTTGATATGAGAGCGCTTTCCGCAAGATAGCTGCCGCGATTCCTCACAATTGACAATAAACACGCACGTGTGTCAACTTCAAAATGTTGAGATAAACATGCTGATCCATGGTACCATTAATAAAATGTAAATTTCCAACCCTTCAGTGGACATGCATCCCCAAAGCAGGACACTGCCACCCCGTTGTTTCACCGTGAAACATATGTTTTTTAATATCGAATGCGGTATTCTTCTTTCTCCAAACTTTAGTTCTGCCATCAGACCCCAAAAGGTTAATTTTAGTTTCATCATTAAAGATTACAGATTCCCAAATCGATTTATAATTGTTGACAAAACATGGATTCATCACAGCACACCAGAAACCAAAGAACAGTTCAAACGGTGGGTTTTCCGTGGCGAACCGGCGCCAAAGAAGACCAAGGCGACTTTATCGGCCAACAAAGTCATGGCCGCAGTGTTTTGGGATGCACGCGGCGTAATCCACGTCGATTACCTTGAAAAGAGCAAAACGATTAATGAAGCGTATTATGTCAACTTATTGGATCGTTTCAACCATGCTGTGAAAGAAAAACGTTCGCATTTTGCGAAGAAAAAAATTGTCTTTCATCAAGATAATGCACGCGTGCACACATGTGTCATCGCAATGGCAAAATTCTATGAGTTAGGATACGAATTGCTTCCGCATCCACCATATTCACCAGATTTAGCCCCCAGCGACTCTTTCCGAATATGAAAAAATGGCTTGGCGGAAAAAAATTTGGCTCAAACGATGAGGTAATTGCTAAAACAAACGCCTATTTTAAAGGGTTGGAGAAATCTTTTTTTTAGATGGGGCAAAAAGGCAGGATCTTATATCTTGGGATTTACTTTACATTATTCTCTTCTATTACATGTTTGGCATATGAAGAATCAGTTTTACTTTCTTTTTTTAAGAAGAAAAAGTTTTTTAAAAAGTAAATATTTATTTATAAAACCATTGAAAAATATTTTTCATTCTGTACCCATACTTTTGATAAAGCTAATATTTTAGCGCGACACTTGTCAAGTATAAAAATCAATAAAAGTGGAAATTTTATTAAAAATTTAGTGTTTTATTCTCATTGAACATTCACTACTTTTTTCTCAAGTCGCACATCTTTAAAGTTCTCTCAAAGTTGTCATCATGCTATCAAATGTTCACTTTTTTTCTTTAAGGATCATAACGTTTGGCTAACTTTTTTAACGGAAATAATTATTTTTAAAGCATTACATTTCCAATGTAGTGTTTTTTTCGGTTCACTTTGGTATTTAAAGTGTAGCAACATTGCAACAGTCCAGGTTATTATCAAAATCTGAATCGATTGTTTTTGACTTGTCTATTATATCTAAAACCGTAAAAATTTATGGTCAAGTTTCCCATTAGTTATAGAGGAGCACCATTTTTTATTATTTTTCTTCAATTGTCCTTATTCTAAGGATTTACCAATTTCAATATATAAAACGATTTTTATAACGCTCTGTATATCAAACATAATTTCCGATAGGAAATCTCCGATCGTTCGAAACGAGCATTGTCTTTTTTTTTTTATTCCTATTGGCATTATATCTCATCAAACATCCTGAGAACTAGGGATAAGTAGTAATGAATTTTACCTATCGATAGTCGTCGGCAACCCATTTATATTAACTAATCAATATTTTAATAGTTATTAATAACTATCGATATATAAATCAAATCAAATCAATTATTTATTGGGGCACAATGTGCTTTTACACGTCACAACAAGTCAAAAGAATTGTTAAAATGTTAAAGTATTAAAATATCAAAGACATGTAACTACAAATCAATGAACAATTAAATCATATCAAAAGAACAAAATAAAGGTAAGACATATTAATTACATAGTTAAAAGTCATTAAAATTATGATTCAAAAACTCATCAAGTGAGTAAAATGATCTTGCAATCAGGTAGGATTTCACCTTCCTGACAAAGCTCTCGCCCGACAGCTCCCTAATAGCCACCGGTAAGGCAATAAAGAAACTGACCCCATAGTAGTCGGTGCCTCTGCGAGTTCGAGTTATTCTGTGGAAGCTAGGGATAAGATTTTGGTTACCTCCAGTGGGGTAATTGTGGAGATTTTCATGGGTAGTGAACAGCCTCACATTTTGTTTAATGTATGTGTGTTGTAATGTAAAGTGTTTTTAATTTCAGGTTTAAGGAGGCGTACATATCACGTAGTAAGTGGTAGCGTGTTATCGGTGTGGAGTAGAGTGGAAGGTGTCTTGGCGGCCAGAGGAGGCGCCCAGAATAAAATGCAAGTGATTAGGTTAAGGACGCAAGAGGATTTGAAAATTGTGGGTAGGTAGTTTTGTATTAATTCAAATTAAAATTTGCTCGTCCGATAAAGATTTACAAACTGGTTGGGACAAGAATAGCAATCAGTGAATTTCGTAAGAAGCTGTGAATTTAAAACATCACTTGACACATGTGTCAAGTGATGTGATAGTGTTAATATGGAAAACTAAATATCAGATGTATCTTTTAGGTGAAAAACGATTTCCCCAAATCGAGAGGGGAAACCGAAATTTCTCAACATAAAAGTTGACTAATTCATATTTGTATCGAGTATTTTTTTATTTAAAATTTGGTAACCGTAAGGTGTCGGACCAGCTCGAGATGCATTTCGCCACATTACAACTCATCAACCGAACTAGGATCGACAACCAAGCGAACAAATTCCGAAGTATTTAACGCCATACGGCCCCAATATCGCAATCGGATATCTCTAGCTGGTGAAAACTCAAAACTTGAAGTATACCTGCCATCCACCAGAAGCCCGCTCAAACCCCGCATAATTCTGGCAAGGAAGTCATTCCGATAACGTAAGTATTTGTTAAAGTATTCGGTAGAATTTTGACCATGTAATGCTACCTGGCGGACACTTTAACAATTCTAATTGCTTATGTATCTTTGCTGAAATATTTCCCTTGCCGGTCTTACGCTGAGTTGAACAGGATTCCGGTAGAGGGCAGGTATGTTTCAAATTTTGTTTTTTTACTATACAGTCTGTCAAATAAGAACGTGACCGCTCGTATAAATGTGTTTCGAGAACATTTTTTGGTATCAGTGTTCTTTGGTGTGATAACAACGGCGCAATTATCTTAGTAAGTTGTCCAATCGCCTCCTGCATCAATAATCGCCTGGCATCTTTGAGGCATGCTGTCGACGAGATCTTCTGCATACTCAGCAAATTTTTCGAGTCTCGCGAGAGAACTAAGTCAAAATCCTCAGAGTATTTCCTCTGAGCTTTCTCTTTACCAAGGACCAAACGTTCTGAATAGGTTTGGCGTCCGGCCATTGTGAGGGCCACTCTAGTATCTTATCGTGGGGCCAAGCGACCCGCTTCGCGACGTGATTTTCGCCCAGCAATGGTTTCTTCAACGTGCTTCGGAATTTGACCTCACGAGCAGGAAGATGTCGAATGGTCTCATTCAAACCCGATTTTCTTAATTTTGTCGCTCCTTGACGCAGCGTCAATTTCGGATACCGTAAAAACAAGGACACGATTCGTTTTTCAACTTTCGGAGTGACTTTGCCTACCGTACCACGTTTTGGCAAGTTGTCGACATTTTTCGTCTCGTTAAAATGACTTTCCTGCTTCGTCATGAACGATACCGACTTTTTAATATATTTAGCGGCCGCGGAATGTGTCATTTTATACCCCTTTAAATGGAAACTAAGAAAGACTGCCTCGAACCGACGCACAAACTAGTGACTTATTTTGGATATTACGTGATTTTGACGAAAGTTCGGAATCGACTGATACTTTTAATTATTTATACAGCCTTGACCAAAAGTATTAGGCACCCTACAATTTACTTCATTTCTTGTGTTTCAGGGTAAAAATTAAATTCGTATGTTTTGTAAAATCGTATATTGAGGTAAAATTATGAAATAAATTAATATATGTGGTGTGTCCGCCCTTAGCTTTAATTACAGCAGCAATTCTTTGGGGCATGCTGCGTACAAGCCTAGTACATTCAGTTGTACTTATGGCATCCCACTAATCCATCAAAGCGCTTTTTAGCGCTGCTTTTGATGTTCTGCTGTGCTCCCGTATCTTGCGCTTCAGAATACCCCAAAGATAGGGTTTAGATCTGGAGACTGCGCCGGCCAATCTAACAAGACAATGTTATTGTCTCTATGGTAAACCAGCGCATCGTGATTTATGAAAAGGAGCATTATCTTGCTGGAATTTGATTTCGTCTAAATTAGTGTCGCCAAAAATACGCCTTAGCGAAGGCATCAGTACAGTTTCTAGTACATTTATGTACTTTTGGCTGTTCATGCAGCCTTCACAAACGAACATTTCGCCGACACCTTTAGCAGCCATGCAGCCCCAGAGCATAATGCTGCCTCCTCCGTGTTTTACAATAGGTATCACGCAATCTGGATGGTATTCCTCGCCGACACGCCGCCTCACGAATGTCACACCTGACGTTCCGAATAGCTGTAAGACTAGAAAAATACTTAATTAAAAAATTAGTTATTATTTTGACTAAAACGGATTAAATCAAGAGTAATTGTATATAGTTATTTGTTAAAATAAAGTCATATTAAAACTTACCTCAAAGTTGGATTCGTCGGACCATACAACATTAGACCAATCCTCTTCGCTAAAAGGTTGGTGCTTCAGAGCCCACTCTAAGTGTTTCTTCCTATTGGTCTCTGAAAGCCAAGGCTTCTTTCTAGCTTTGCACCCTGTTAATCCAGCTTCTGTAAGTCTTCTTCTTGCCGTTCGAGAACTAATCGGCATCCCAATCTTTTCCGACAGAGTTGCAGCGAGCTCAGATGATGTTTTTTTTCGATTTTTAATAGACTTGCGGATGAGTTTTCTGTCCTGTCGCTCATTAGTCTTACGTTTTCTGCCCATTCTCATTTTGTTGGCATGGGAGCCAGTCTCCACAAACCTTTTTATAGCACGTTGCACTGCGCACCGAGAACATTTCTCTAACTTGGCTATTTCTACTTGGGACTTGCCTTGTTCATGTAGAGTTTGAATTTTAATTCGTTTTTCGATACCAAACTCACTTTTCTTAGGCATTTCTCAAATATAGGAATGTCCAGTTCACAAATAAAACACGCACGGAAGCTTCTTGACACTACAAGTAGTAAAAAGAGACTGATAAAACATTAAAAATATTTTTCAAAAAACCTCATTATCGCAATTTTGTGGGCCAGGTGTTTTATGGACCTGTAAAAGAGATTGTCTATTGTTTAAGTTAGCTTTTGACAGCGCCGCCTATAGTATTGTTAAAACAATTAGTCTTTTTTTTAATATTCTGAGTTTCACGTGTTTATTAGGGGTGCCTAATACTTTTGGCCAAAGCTGTACATTCAATTCCAACAGGCCAAGACCCAATTACAGGAATAACGTTTATACTAATGAGCTACATATAATAGAAGATGATACATTTCAAATAATAATCAGAGTATACAAGTAAGAACGTTTAACAGTTAGAACAATCTCCAAAGTAAAAAAAAACTAGCGATAATAAAAAATTATTGGATACTAAAAAATAGAAGCATAGTCAAACTTAGACTTAACAAAGGAATAATAGAGAAGCTTGATTGCAGATATGTTAGTAAAGTCTCTACGTTTTCTAATCAGGAAACCCAGCATCCTTGATGCACCAGCAACCATTTGTTCAATATGGTCAGCAAAAGAGAATTTCTCGTCAAAGATGATACCCAAATCTCTAACCGAACGAAGATTCTGCAGAACAGAATCATCTACGGAATAATTGAAATATATAGGGTTGTTACGATAGGAATATCGGACGACCATTGCATTTGGAAACGTTTATTATTTATTTATTTATTTTATTTTTAACGGACAAGCCAATTATAATAGTAATATAAAAAAAAAAATTACAATAGTATTATAAAAACAAAATAATGTTAAAACACAATGCACAGATATACAATTCATAACGTGAAAAAGGAGAAAAAAAAAAAACAAGCATTACAACAGTTTCACACCTCAGATCCCGATCGCGCTTACAAGCGTTTTAAATTCGCTAACACTACAGCTGAAGGGATCCAGGCTGTATGAATTAAATAATCGGCACATTCTCGTGAGAGGACTGCAATAGCCATAATTACCACTGTGAAATGGAATACTGAGCAGTACACTGCCACTGAGTCCTATGAATAGTATTAAGTTGGACGCTCTCCAAAAGTGGTGAACAGGAAATAAAGCCATTCAGGAGTTTATATAGGAATAAAACATCTGCAAGATCCGTACGCTTCTCCAAAGTAGTCACACCAAAAGCGTTCATAATCACCCCATAGTCAATATGAAAACTTGCATCCGTATAAATATTTATTCCAGCTTTAAAAGCTAAAGTTCGTAGAAATCTACGCTGCACTGACTCAATCTCAGCAATATGGCACTGAGAAGATGGTGACCACACTACCGAAGCATACTCCAAACCAGAGCGGACCATTGAAAAATACAACACTCTAAACGTGCTAGCCGGCAATTGCTTACTATATCTGGTAGCAAAACCAAGATTTCTGAGACCCAGTCTCAGAATATTATTAATATGGCCACGAAAATTAAGTTGACTGTCCAAAAGCACACCTAAGTCACGAATCTCCGTTCAAACTATACCAATGACGCTGAAGATCCCGCTTCCTACCAAAGGAAATGCAGAAACACTTTTTAACATTTAGACTTAAGCCATTTCTTTCTGACCAGTGATAGAGTCGATTCAGATCTTCCTGCATACGCGTAACATCGTTTACACTTTCTATTCCTCTGTACAATTTGAGGTCATCCGCAAATAAAAGATATTCAGAATGGTTGAACATCTTACCAATATCATTAATGAACAAATTAAAAAGGAGAGGCCCACAGTGTGAACCCTGCGGGACACCTGAACGTACCGATATGTTTCTTGAAATATGATTTAATATACGTATACACTGGCTACGTTCAGTCAAAAAACTCTTGATCCACCTAGTCACGCTCGTGCCGAATCCCAGGGCTCGAAGCTTTCCCACCAAAAGCTCATGATTAACCCTGTCAAACGCCTTCGAGAAATCAGTATATACAGCATCAACCTGCATACCTCTCCCAAACGCGCCCAACAAATACGGCTCGTAACTCAGTAATTTTGTGACTGTGGATCTTCCCCGAGAAAAGCCGTGCTGCTCGTATCGCACAAAGTTCCTACAAATCCATGAAAGTTGATCCGCCACAAGCTCATCAAAGAGCTTCGGTATAGCCGACTGAATACAAATACCCCTGTAATTGGTTACATCCTCACGATTCCTGATTTATAAATGGGTGTCAAAAAGCTAGTCTTCCAATATTGCGGAAAAACGCAGAAATCCAACGACAAACAGAAGATATAGTGTAGTGGTCTGCTCAGGGAAAACACATATTGTCTCAGGAATGCTGATGGAATTCCATCTGGGCCATGAGAATGACTCATCTTAAGCTGATTAATGCCTTCAAATACTTCGGCAATGAGACCCTCACAACGTTCACGTCCAGTACGTTATCAATATTACAGGCTGAAAAGTCACAGTTCTCTCTCATATAACTAGCCGAAAAATGACGCGCGAACAAATCCACGATGCCATTGCCATCATTAGCAAGTGAATCCATCAAAAACATGCTATGTGGATAAGAAGTACACCTTCTGAAATTGTTAACGTGTCTCCAAAAAAACGCAGGGTTGACTCTTAAGTCATTGTCAACTCTAGACAAAGATTCTTTATAGCAAGCTGATTGAAGACGTTTACATCTATCACGCAATAAGGAAAACTCTTGGTATGAGGTGAATAAACCGTTTTGTTTATACATTTTGTGCGCAATTTTCTTTTGCATAACCAGTGTTTGTAAGTCTGCAGAGAACCATGTTGGAAAATTTGTTGTTTTAAAGTGTTTAACCGGTACGAAGATGGCAATGACATCATATAAAATATTGTAAAAATTCTTGACACATACATCTATATCAGTGAAAACCGAGTCCCATGAAGAAACATAGGCTAAAAATTCATTGATTAATTGAAAATTGCAATTCTTAAAATCGTAGTATAGTATGTCACATTTCAAACTATTGTTGCCAACATAGATGGGAATCGATATTTCATATGCAATATGGTGCTGAGAAACATTTAAAATACACTCAAGGGCAACATAAACATTGACCTCTTGATTGTTACAAAACACAAGATCAAGAAATCTTTTATGTATATTGGGAATAGAGTTTAGTTGTCTCATATTGAGATATCCATAGCACGCACACATAAATTTAAGGTGAGCCTGTTAGCAGAGCACCAGTTGGTGAGAGCATTAATGCTACTCTGTAATTCGTGG
Organism: Pachyrhynchus sulphureomaculatus; assembly: GCA_019049505.1. NCBI lineage: Eukaryota > Metazoa > Arthropoda > Insecta > Coleoptera > Curculionidae > Pachyrhynchus > Pachyrhynchus sulphureomaculatus. The sequence goes on along the minus strand of CM032448.1, from coordinate 116,912,579 downwards.
CAAGGGTTTTATTAACATGCGTCGTAGACAAAGGTTCCTTCTACCGATTTTTTGTTGAATCGCTAGAATCGCGTCTACCAAAAATGAAACATCGCAGGCATGTTTTTACTTGACAGACTGTAGTTATAATTTGTTGGATCTGGCTACTATTTTTTTCGTTCCTATTGAAACCTAACAACCTGTATATTTATTATTCCCTTTACTCTTTCAGGCACGGTAATTCCTAAAAACTGCGTGGAAGCGCTAATCGAGGCTCTTTCGACCGACGCCGAAAAAGTAGAAGATAAAAAGATCGAGGGGAACAACTAGACCGAGAGACTGACTGATGCGGCGGCAGAGAAAGAGGACTTATTCAGCGGCGGCGGAAAAAGCGAGCTTTTTCAGTTTATTTAAATTTTCGTAACTGTTACAGGGCAAAAAAAAAGTATTTTCAAGGCACTTTTTTGCTTGATCGAGTGAATAATAAAATGATGACTGTTAATATAGAAGTAGGTTAGATAGACTCGAAACAAGCGGAAGAAAGAATTATTAAGTCGAGGATACTAAAAAAAAATACATCCTTGCGTATAGTCTGTTTTTTATCTTATTCAGTTTTAGGTGATTGAGAAACTGAGAGTAACTTTCGATCACATTCGTAGGACTTTCCCAATTCAACCCAATCGTTGTACGTTAAGACCGCGCTCCTAAACATTATGAGACTTCCTGGATAGGTCACAAATACAGGGTGTTTAATAAAATAACGGCTCATAAGGAGAGGTATCTTCAGCAGGATATGTTGGGCATGAACTCTTGAAAATAATAAGAACGATTTTTATACAGCGCGTTATAAGAATAGTTTATTATATTAAAATTAGTGATTCTTGTGTCAAGTAGAAGAACAATTTGGACATATTTAAAATTTTGACGGAGCCCTCTCGGACGCTTGTTATTTAGTTCGCGACAATATTGGCAAATGTTCATTTTTTTCTTAAAGTAACTGGACATTCGAACAAAAAGTATTTCCTTAAACTATAGGTATATTGATCTATGTTAACCGTTCTCGTGATGCCTGACTCTAATTTTCCTTAAGGATGTTTTGTAGGTATATTAAAAGCGATGGGAATTCTTTGAAAAAATTATACTCGTATGTTATTCCGATAAGTCTCCTGAATCTCCTCAAAAAAGTGGAAAATTTTTTACAAGCCCGTTCAAAAGTTATTGCATTTTTTAGTTGTAACAAATTTACACGTAGTTAAATGGAAAACATGCTATCGAGCCGAATTCAAGTAAAAAAAAGTATAGAAAATGCGATTCGAAAAATTCATCAAATTGTAAACTAGTAGATTAAACATCTGAGAAGCACATAAGCAATTAATAATTAGTGGTTTCAATATTATTTTTAGAGAAAAACAATAAAAATCAGTGATATTTACGGTATAATTGAATGCAGAGTGTAATTCACATCGAAAACGTGGCAACCTTGCAAACAGTTGCGGGAAATAAAATTAAAAATTTGTTATATGATATGTTACCGCGTAAATTTAAATGTTAAGAAAATGCGTTTAAAGGTAGGAACAATCAAAATTAAATAGTGACATAATTTATTAATAACAATGTTATAAATTATTGATATAAAAGTATAAAAATTTTTTCATACTAATTAACAATTACTGAAATGTACTTAAAAGAATACACATTACGGTAACAGTAAGCGATAATAAAATCATCATCTTTTTACTTAATAATTATTTTAAATATACTTTAAATGTACTATTAAATAAAAAGGTTCATTGAAACCAATCAACAATTTTTTTAATAGTTGCTTTTTGCACTGATTGCAATTCTTTGGCATTAATTTTTTCAGTAAGAAATTTCTCAAGGTTTTTGCCATTCGATGGATCATGTTTGCTTTTCAAAATTTCCATTGTAATTCCAGCTCTTGCTAATTTTTGCCGGATTGACAAACTTACTGCATTTTCCGGTTTGCGACATTGTGGTAAATTATAAATAAACGTTTTCAGTTGTACATACAACACTAACATCGAACGGCATCCATATTATAAATGTAAACAGTCATGTTAGTGCGCAACCTGCACCCGCATGCTTTCGTTCTGTATTTAAATAAAATCACCAACTATTAGAATGTTACGTTGTTGTCACGTTTCACTAGTTAAAAACTAGACTTATTTTATTTAATTTATTTAAATAAAATCAAATTTATAGTTTTCTGAGGTATTTGTCTGTCTTCTAATTTTTTTTTTAAGTATATTGAGAAAATTTGTAAAAGTGATTTCTGATGTAAAAATTTTACGTATTTTTTCTTTTTAAAGTTAACTTCAAGGTACAGTCCCAACCAAAGTTTTTTTTTATTATTATATTAAAAATTGCATTGAAAAATTAAAGTCGAACGAATTTCGATTTTAATAAAAAGTTGATATGAAAAACAAGCTTGTGAAAAAAAAACGTTTTGTTATAATGCCGTATTTTAAAAGATATTGAGAGATATTGGTTTAGTCAGAATTTCGTGTACTTTTGTATCCGATTGTACCTACAAATCATCCTTAAGTCATATAAACTTTCGACGGCTTAAATAGTCACAACTTTCGCCATTTTGTAAACTTAAAAGTAAATATCGAACGTTGTAATAATTATTTCGTGTGGAAAGTGTTTTTAGTCCAGAAAAGTTTTAATTTTAAGCATGGCAACGTTGCAACGGTCGAGCTTGTTGTCGAAATCCGAGTCGATTGTTTTTGACGGATCTATTTACTGTAATCATTAGCGTACATGCTGAAAACTGTAAGTCTGGGTCGATTGGCTTTCTCATTATTTATAGAGGAGCACCAATTATCGTTATTGTTGCGTAGTTACTTTTGATGCAAAGATTTGACCAGTTTAAATATAACAAACGACTTTCATTACGGCCTATATATAGGTTTGTTCTTATATTTGGCACCATACCTTAGGAGAGACAAAAATCTTTTAAATATTGAGACGTTAACGATCTGATGCGGTCGCGCATTCACCATTTCATATTTTAGTTCAGGTTAGTCCAGCAAACTTTTGATTTTAAGCATGGCAACGTTGCAACGGTCCAGCTTGTTGTCGAAATCCGAGTCGATTGTTTTTGACGAGTCTATTTACTGTAATCATTAGCGTACATGCTGAAAACTATAAATCTTCTGGGTCGATTGGCTTTCTCATTATTTATAGAGGAGCACCAATTATCGTTATTGTTGCGCAATTACTTTTGATGCAAAGATTTGACCAGTTTAAATATAACAAACGACTTTCATTACGGCCTGTATATAGGTTTGTTTTTATACTTGGTACCATACCTGTAGGCTTTCCCATAGGAGATACAAAAATCTTTTAAATATTGAAACGTTAACGATCTGATGCGGTCGCGCATTCACCATTTCATGTTTTAGTTATTTTCTTTGTAATCTCAAAATGGAGCGTTCGTAGATTTTAATAATTGAACAATGAAATGGTGGGTGCGACGCTGTGTCGGTATTGTAAAACACCCTGTAAGAAGCGTAAGAAAATAATTTCCAAATAGATAAACAACATACATAACGATTCTGTATAGAAGCAACTTTTTTTACGAAGGTGCGTTTGTACGGATCAACTTGAAAAAAAATCTGTGAAAATATTAGAGATAATATGTATTTTAGAGAAAACCATTGTAATTTATTAGTAATAATAGTCTTTTTTTTAATCTGTTTCTTTTCCTATTTGTTGTTTTTCTCTTTTTTTGTTGGTTGGTTTTGTTCGAGCGAAGGACAAACAGTGTTTGTTCAGGTGGAGAAAAAAATGTTCACAAGGTCGAAACCGTTTTGGAGGTATTTAAAGATACAGGGTAAATGTTTAATTAGTGTCGTATTTATTTATTTATTTATTCTAAATATTCGCATATTTTTTTCGTTGTTTTGTTATTAAGAATTAAGAGAAACAATTAATCTAAATTACTGACGTTTCGTATTTCGTATAATTCCGATTGGCAACACTGATTAGTGTTACTTTTATGCGGGGGAGCAAAATAATAAAATCACTACTTCATACGATGCTCCTATTCACGTAACTTCAAAATCTTCGCATGTGCAGCTTCGGGCACATTTTGCAAAAAAAAGGGCGTTTGAAGCTGCGCAAATGATTCGTGCAACTTCGAGAGAAGGTGCTGTGCCACACATAACGTACAAAATATGGTACCTGCGATTTCGAAGCGCTAACCTTGATTTTTCGGATCGTCAACGTTCTGGACAGCCGCAAAAAGTGGAAGACGAAGAACTCGGGCAGCTTTTTGACGAAAACCCTTGCCAAACGCAAAAGGCGCTAGCTCATTAACTTGGTGGCAGTCAGTGAACAGTTTCCTATTGCCTACACCAGCTGGGAAGAACATAAAGAGAAAACAGATGTGTCGCTCATATCTAAATGAAGAAGAAGTGTTTTTATTTTGAAGAATCCTGAGAATAAAGGAAGAGGGTGTTTATTTAAAGGGATGGAAAATGCTCTGTGAATCTTTGATCTATAGGCTGCAAGTTGGGGTGGCATGAATTATTGAGAATAGTGATGTCTGAAAAAGTGGTCTTTCTAAAAATATCGTAGGAGAGTTTATTGTTATCTTTAGTGATAGAGAGGTCTAGGAAGTTTATTTTATTATTTATTTCTTTTTCTAATGTGAGTTTTATATCCGGATGTATTCCATTCACGGAATTTAAGGTGGATTGGAGGGACTCATCGTCTCCTTTAAAACAAACCAATATGTCGTCTACATATCGACACCATAAAAATATATCCCTTGCCTGCTGTGACTCTAGAAAATTGTTTTCAAAATATGACATAAAAATTTCGGACATCAAGGGGCTTAGTGGGGATCCCATGGCAAGGTCCTCCTTCTGTTTCAGAAATTGGTTGTTGAATTGAAAATAATTTTCTTGTATGCACAGCTCGACTAATGTCATTATTTCTTGTTTTATAATAGGATTTGTGTTAAGTTTCTCGAGTGAGTTTTTAATGATTTTTAGACATTCATTATTCGGGATGTTGGAAAAAATGTTGATTACATCGAATGATGCAAGGATGGAGTTGTCAGGGATATTAAAATTTTTAAGTTGATTACACAGTTCTATGGAATTTTGGATGCTGCAGTTGAGTTCAAACTTAGTGATGGTTTTGAAGATCGCGTTAAATTTTATGGCAAGTTGCCGTAAGAGACTGTTTGTATATAATACGACTGGTCTAATTGGTGAATTTCTATAGTTTTCTGCGCAACACCGTGACCGGAGAAGAAGAGCAGGTTTTGTACGAATGTAAAAAGTCATGAATCCATCCGGTTCAAACCTTAACATTATGCGAAGAAAGCATTGCTGTGCATTGGATGGGATATGAAAGGCCTTACTACGATCTCCTGGAATCGGGCGAAACTGTCACTGCATAACGTTACCAAGATCAACTGAGGCGTTTTAGTGGCGACTTGGAAAAAAATACTTTCTACCACCAGCAAAATGAGACCAATCATTCTACTCTAGGACAACGCCAGGTCACAAACGACACGGAATTGATCTTTTCTTTGGGTTGGAAAAGTCTCCCTTTATCCCGGACATACGTGAAATTACTATTGATACCAGTCGCTGCAACATCATCTACGCGAGTCCCTTTTTACCTCATTGGAACAGATAATAGCTTTAAACTTGTAAAGGGTCTGACAAAGACCTGAGAAACTCATCGACTCAGTTTTTCAAAGAGGGTAAATTATTAAAGCCTACAAACGGCAGAAGCCCTATTTTTGATTCCTACTGCGACCCAATAACCTTAGGGAATGATTTGTTTGGATTTTGGTAACTATTATCACGAAATAAACAAAAAAAAGAAATGGCGAATGTAGCACTGCAATAGGGGCTTAGGAAATTTGAGAACAGAAATATACTTTCCATTTAGGAACTGTGGGTCCTTCGCAGGCCTTAAAAACGTAATAATCTTTCGTTTTTTTTACTTAAAACGAGGCTTCTTCTTGTGGTTCCCATCCGTTCCAGATGCTGGCGGTCAGTCTGGCAATCTGTACTTTGTTTACAGCTGTTGGACGCAAATATGTTGTGGATTTATTGAACTATGTTCTTAGGTTTTTTAACCAGGATATTCTTCTTCCAGGCCCTCTCATTCCTTCCACCTTCTCTTGCAGTATTTGTTGCAGCAAGCCGTACCTTTCGTTGTTTCTCATGCCATGTCCGAGATATTCCCACTTCGTTGTCTTTATTCTCATCATTATCTCCTTCTCTCTTCCCATTCTTAAAACCTTTTCATTGGTTACGTAATCAGTCGCAAGGCTTAACCACATCTCAAAGGCTTCGGTCTCCTTACATGACTCTTCTGTCAAGGTCCACGATTCCATCCCATACAATAACACGGGAAAAATATAGCATCTTGGTAACTTACTCTTTAGTGGTAATGATAAGTTGTGACATCTAAATAATTTAGCCATTTTTAAAAAGACTCTTGACCTTTCGATTCGAGTTTTGATCTCTACTCAGTACTCCTATGTATCGTTTACCCTTGTCCCCAGATACGTATATGCTTGTGTTTTTTCTATCTGCTGGTTATTTATACCAGTCTTAAGTTTTGATTGTTCGTTGATACTAACATGTGTTTAGTTTTCTTAATGTTAAGTGATAAGCATACTTTTCACTGATTTCACTCACTCTATTCATTATGTTTTGAAGGCCTTCACTGCTGTCTGCAAATACGTCAGCGTATCGTATGTTGTTTATGTATCTTAAATGTCAGTCATTTTGATTAATTACTTCTCTTGAGACAACGTTTCGCATGTTATTACATAAGTACCATTATTTAATTTGACCATGGCTGTGAAAAAGTACCATTCCATGGTATTTTTTGTTGTTTTGCATCGACCGGTAATTTCGCTAGATAAAAAGTTTTACTCTCTACTTTGTAAGTTTTTCTCTCCAGCTGAAAACATCGTTAAATATGTTTTCGACATATTCGGCGATAAAATTCGTTTGTAGTTTTTTTTTTTATTAATTTTGTGTTCTCCCGTTAAGTGAAAAAAAGAAAAAGATATTATCTACAAAACATTTTTTATTTATTAAAGAATCATCCTATACGGTACACTTAACAATTTTCCGAAAAAGAAAGTCGTACAATAGAAAAAATCTTCAAAATATGCAAAAAAATCACTCCTGTACGATTACGGACTAAAATTATATACAATTTTGAAAGAGACACATTTTGAGTATAACCCCAATTAAAAAAAAACGATATAGAGTTGTCTTAGAGTAGAATATGGTACAGCATAAAATAGTATATTTATTTTTTGTCTTTTTTTATAAAACTCCTAGAATAAAAAATTCACTCTTATTTTTTTTCTTTTTTACAACTACGAAACTATTAATGATCCAAACCGAAGCGGTCGCAGCCAAAATAAAGAACACAAATTTCCGGATCTGTGTTTGACAAAAGTAAAAACATTTTTTTAACTGCTCCATCAGAAATGTACAGTTTTCAATTACGAGGGTCATTCAGTAAGTAAAGAGACAATTGGTCTCGGCTTGAACCCATTGAAGAAACCGCTCCATCTTCTAGGAGCGCAAGTTGGCATCCTTGAGATTGAGTTGTTTGATCGTGTAATGTAAACATAATCTCAAAAAATCCAGTTTACCATGGCGAGTCCATTGGAAGACTGCACTTAGAGGAGCGTTCTGTCATCAGATTTTTAGTAGCAGCATTCTAGAATATTATTACAGTATAGACAAAGTTGCATGAACCCGAACGTTTACTAGTGAATAGATCGGTTTAAAAGTGGCCGAACAAGAGTGTATGCAGCAGTGAAGTGGACGTCAAGTCGAAGTTTCCGGTACCTCGTTGGAATCGAGGATTGATGGACTTATTTGTGATAACAGAAGAATTACTGTTGAATTGATAGCTCAGGAGTTTGGGATAAGTGTTGGAGCTGTTCACAATATTATTCAGAACCATTTACAATGCCCACCCTCACACGGCTTACCCAAGAAAAGCTTCAAGAACTGAGTTGGAAGATCTGCCTCATCTCGCATACAGCCCAGACCTGGCTCCGTGTGATTCAGACCTCTCAAAGATGCCCTACGTCGAAAGAGGTTCGCCGACAATGAAGAAGTGAAGGAAAAAATGCAAAAGTGGCTTCGACGTTAACCGAAAGAATTCTTTGCCACGGGAATCAAGAAGCTAGCAGAAAGGTGAGATAAGTGTATTAACGTTGGGGGAAATTATGTCGAAAAGTAGGCCAAATTTTGTAGCAATCCAATAAACCGTTCTCGAGCTAGAGCTATTTGTCTCTTTACTTATTGAATGACCCTCGTATTTCGATACAAAAAGGGGCGTCCTCCGAGTTCTAATCCATTCAATATTATATTTTTTTGATTAATTTCGTCGTTATTATTAATAATTTTCAGAATCCAAGCAACCAGTACCTGGAGCAACACGTCAACTTAGTTTTTTAAAGGAGATAAAAATTATCAATACTTGATTAAAGCCTACAGTCGAAGCGTGCAAAAGATTTTCAAAACTTGTACTCTTTAATAAATTAACAATTTTTTACCTTCTTTAAAAGAATGAATTGCGAAGTTTCTCGAGATGCAATCTCGTTTGATTTAAGCAGTATTCATGATAACCAGGAAATTAATTTAAGAAAATATAAAATTGTTGATACGGCACGGCCTCTGCTTCAGATTTTTAAGGCACGTTTTCGCGAATGAGCCGCCATAAACGTCTTAATGCAAAATTAGACAAGCGACGGGTTTAAAGTATTGTTTATATGTCAAATTTGACATTTATCTGTGAGGCCCTTAAAGACACGAGATGGCTAAAATGTCTCTTGAGTAAAAATAGCCGGTTTTGATTACAGATTTGACAATAACTCTAGCTTTAATTCCCACAATGTCTTAAGCGGGATTAATTGCATCAGAAACCTTTTGACACCTCATTTTATTTAATAAATTTTTGAAAATAGCCTTTTATGTAGCATACGAATAGGTATTAGAACGAAATGTGTTCTTTATTGAGACGACAGGTATTTTAATGGAACCAATAATAATTTTTTTAGTTACAAATAAAAATAACTATCCAAATATGATGTTTTTAATACAGGGACTTGCTTTTAGGTATTTTAACGATAAAAAGACGCTTCAGAAGTTTACAAATTTTGAAAATTTCATCTATACCATACTTGTTCAACGATTTTAATACCATTTTTTAGGGCTATACTGTATGTACACATTTTTTCGCTCATATTACACTTTCGGGGAAATATGCTGGTCCTCTTTTTCAGCCTCTTTTCGTAAGTAAGGTCTGATGTTGTTTATTAAAAAGTTGGCGTCTTCGGCGAAGCGTTCGGAACTACTAAACTGAATAGCGATCTCGTGGAGGCGCTGTAGACCAGTCTTCATCTTTTGGATTTGTTCTAGTAGCGAAGAAATTTGGTCTTTTTCTGAAACAAAAAATTGTTTATGGTGATCCAAAACATGTTGAACTAAGCCTGTTGGGGACTAGAACGGGGTAATAGGGCTGAGATAATCCTGGGGTCGCCTAAAAAGGCCGAAAGCCACTAGTATATCAGAATCCTAGTGAAACTGTCTTTGACTGAAACTTGTAGTTGTGTATGTGTAGACGCTCATAGTCGTGCAAACATACCAAAGAGATCCATTTTTGCTCATCCCTATATGTATCCTACTCTATAACAAGAGCACTGTTTCCTTTCTCAGTCTTACGGTTCAAATATGCGCCCCCATCCTAATTCGCGAAACGTTGTCTTCATCGTCAGTCTGATCCCGTCCCAGCAGCCTTCATCAACATGCGTTTCACGGTAATGTTTGGCCATTGACAGTTTGCCGACCCCTGTTAATTGACGAGATGACATGGTATATGGGCTAGCCAAATATACTTTAAATAAGTATGCTGACCTACCGGGGATCGCATCCGAGACTCTGAGCCATAAAGTTATTAGAATAGAGGAGGTAAAGTATAAAGGCCTGCTGTAAGCGAAAGCGTGTCATTAAAAAGATAAAAAAATAATATAAGTTATTCTGTCTCTCTTATCAGAGCGAGCGAAGAATACGAATAACATTCTCTCACGGATACGCACTCTAATTTAGTGTTGTGGGCGTGCGTCAAGTAAGAGAGACAGATTAACTAATATATCTTTCTATTTCTATGAGCGCCACGGTACTCTGCTCTGGGCACGGTAAGCTAGAAATATACCATTGGGCCAGAGTTGCTACTTTACTGAAACTAAATAGAAAGGATCTAAAGATTATGTTGAAAATCCCTACAGGGGGGTTAACAATAAAATGTACTGTAGAATGCAGGAGGAGGAAGAATCACGTTCTTCATGTGAAAAAAGATATCACATAAAAACTACGAAAAAAAATCTAATGTCTAAATAACATACGTTTTGAAGAAAGATCCACTCTTTTCTTCGGAAAATGTTCAATTAAATCTTTAACATTTGGTCGTATCTCTCCGTCAAGCTCAGTACCCCCCCCTTTCGGCCTTTTCTTCTTCACTTCTCTCATCTTGGGTATTTGAAAACGTAAGTCTGCCCTCATATGACCCCTCTTTAACGTACTTTTCTTTTTGTCCTTTTGGAACGATGTTAACGTCCAACTTATGTTTACATGTAACTGTATCTCCTTGCTCTGTTTTAATTGTAAATGATTTTTCTTTGTAATCGATCGGTGTATTTTCTTGATATTCGAGATTTTTCATGGATTTTCGAGGCTTTCCGTCAATAACTAAATCCATATCGACTGTTTTATCGGGGTTCGTAAAACAATATATTACGGCTTCTGATTTTGTATTGTTGTATTTTTTGTCTGAGTCGAGTATTCTGTGAATAAGGCTAGAAAAGAAGACTATAAAGAATATGTAAAGCCTTAAAAACTATAATAAAAGGTTAAGCTATAAGGTTTTACACTTTTATGATTGTAACGTTAAAATAATTACCTAAATATGCTGCGTAACATCATCCGAATCTCCTAAAAGCATTTCTCTAAGTTTTCTTGCTCTAATATCGTCCGTTTTTGTCCCGTGAACCTACCGAAAATTTGATATTTTTGATGTATTTTGAGCTTGAAATAGGTCTTTTTCACGTCGAGAGGTTTTTCACAGCCTCCTTAAAAATTCAAATTTTCCCGCGTTATATTCTTGGCATCGCAACGATAGCAACATACTCGATTACTCCAAATTCTCCTAAAGTGTTACTACAAATATGTGTTACTAAATAAATCAAACAGTGATGCCAGTTTTTGTTAAATTTATACAATTTGCGGTGACGTGTTTACTTATTCATTCATGCCTTCTGAGATTTAATTTTGATTTCCAAAAACTTCCCAATAATAAACATTTTTCAATACCGGTTTCCTAATTTGTTGCTGTATTTACGTATATTTCGTTTTATAATCATTACTATAGGCCAATTATATGTTATTATGACGACAATGTGGCGACATTGCTTTTGTATTCAGGCAAGTTCGTTAATTCTTTCTCGATGAGAAAGATGGACGATTTGACAGTTGGTCCCGTGATCATTTATGTATATCTTGCACTGAATCACGTGAGCGTCTGTCAATTTCTCATCTTTTTTCTACCCTAGAAATTACCGAACTCGCCTTTGGTTTGTAAATTTTTGGTGTGAGTGTTAAACAGGTAGGTGGTTATTTTATCCATTTTTTTTTAAATAAAAACCAGAAAAATAACATCAAAAATTGTATTTTCTGAATTAAGATTAACTTATTGTGCTGTTATCAGCGAAAACCCAGTGAAATGTTAACGGTTACTGCTAATTCGACATTATTTATCTTATGGAACATGGATCAATGAAAAATGTTTTGCCATAAAGCGGAAAAAATGTTTTTATTAAAATTACGTATTCCCATCTACATTTCTATTGAGTAATTTCCAGGCGACAAACGATAATTAAATTAGTTTAGTCAAAATTCTTGCTGTTTAAAAAGTATTGATGATCTTTGTTATAAAAGTTACCCTGATGGTATACCTAACAAAAGAAACGCCGTATCTTTCTAGAGGGCACATTGCCTTTAAATAAACTATGATGAGTTGAAAGCCGGCATAGTATCGTTTCTGAGGCTCTAACAAAATTTTTTTGGATAGAATGTGTATTAATTAACATGGATAGTGGCAATGTAAAAATATATATTTTTTAAATCCAGCTAGATTTCCTTTATAGCTACGTAGATAATTTACCAGAACGCTATCGTAGTATAAGGTAAGGAAAAAAATAAAACGACTTCTAATCGTATAACAATAATGTATCACATTTTATTTAAAATTCGGTTATTAGTAGCCTCAATTTCGATAAAAAAAAACAAGTATATAATATTTGGTTAGAGAAATAATTATATAAATTTTGGGTGCAAAAATCAATTTTTTACGTGTCTGTTTAAGTACTAAACCCTCAAGTTTAAAGTTAATTTTTTCCAGCCAGTCCATCGAGACCTAAACTAAACTGAACTACATTTTGTTTGCAGATTTGTTACTAAAACCCATAAAACTTTGTTTCTGTTGTATTCGTTAAACAAAGTCTGCATTTTTGTAGGAAATCTGAAAATGCTTGTATGTATGTATGAAGAGCAATAAGACTTTTGTACTTTTTACAAGGGCAATCTAAAAATTACATTAATAATATATGTTATGTCAGTAATATTCACCCATTGCTTCTCTTCAAAATAATATTTATTCAGGTCTAGTAAAAACTGCAATAGCACACCAGAATTAAACAAAATTATATTGAGCACAAAAAAACATATTAGGAACAGTCGCAATAAAAAAAACTTACAACTAATAGTAAAATAAAAAAAAAACAGTCTTGAATCTCCTTTTTCTTATCAAGATATTACAGGACAATCATTATTTCGTTCAATAGGTTGTCTTCCTTCCTGAAAAATACTCCCCCAAGTTCTTGGCATATGTTTCTCTCCTTCACAACTGTCTAAATTCTTATTTTCTAGCGTTTTTTTACTTTCCGATATGTCCAGCCTATCTCTGTCAAAACCGAAAACTTCTTGAGATGCGTAAGTGATGTACAAAAAACCATTTGGACCGGCGTGTTCTGTATACACTTCACCTAAAGTCAACGATAGGCTTAACATTGATCGTTCGTTTACGAGAAGATAGAGGGCTTGGTTTTGGGACATCCTCATTCTGTTTCTGTAATGAAGAAGAGAAATTTGTAGGGTTAATTAAAGTTCAAGTTTTTTTTAAGTTTTCTATCTATCGAGCCGTGAAAATGACATAAGTGACATAGAACATAAAAGTAAGTTAAAACATAGCAAGCAAATATTAAAATGGACCAAAAGATATTCATGAAAGAATGTTCAAATTATACGGCAATGACGGCTCATCTTATAACCGCGGTGGGTTTTTCTTCATAGCTAGGTAGATAACTTAAAAAAAAAATCCCTCATTTAAAATATATTTTTGCTTGTCAGCCAGTTGTGAGTTAAAGCGATAATGATCGGCTTTAATAATGTCGGCAGCACCAAGATTTAAGTACTGAATCTGTATTAGCCCAGTTGCCAAGGGTTTGAGCTCTCATTAAATATTCGGTTTTTTGGTAATATCTCAAAAAATAAACAAGACATCAAAAAACTAATAACACCACGTAAAAGAACGGGAAATTTTACAAAAATTTATTATTATTATTGTTTTTGTTCTTCTTTCTCACATTTGGTCAATGTGGCTTCATGTTTGGCTGATGGCCTAAGCCAAGTCAGCTTATGGTATTATTGTTTTGGTTCTTCTTTCTCACATTTGAATTAAAAAAAACACGTAAATCGGTTAAGTGGTTCTCGAGTGATAAGCACACTAACAGACAGACAGACAGAGAGGCGTTGTATTTTATATATTATAGATTGTAGATAACCTGGCCAGAGAACATATGTATGATTTAAAAAAAAAACACGTAAATTGAATAAGTGGTCCTCGAGTGATAAGCGCACTAACGGACAGACCGACAGGCAGGGAGACAGACAGATAGAGAGACAGGGAGACGATATATATTATAGACCACCTGGCCAAACAACATATGTATGAATTAAAGATGTGAAAGTGCATTAATGGATAGACAGACAGACAGAGAGACGTTGCATTCTATATATATATATATATATATATATATATATATATATATATATATATATATATATATATATATATATATATGTATATACATATATATTATATTCCTTGCTACATATTGTTTCATATTTTATGGTTTAGGCAGTATATTGCAAGCGAATTTGCTAGCAGCAAACTTTTTTCCGACTTGATTCACTATTATCGTCACTGCTCATTCCTTATGTTACCTAACGTAATAAAATACGAGGCTGGTTTGAAAAGTCCGTGCAAAAATAAAAACTACTTATGTGTTTGGGGTAAACCTTTTTTATTTTTCAAAATAGTCTCCTTTTAGGCCTGTACACTTCGTCGAACGATGTTCTAGTTTGTTGATCCTTTCCGAATAATAGGATTTGTCCAAGTCTGCAAAATATCCATTCGTGTCTGCAATCACCTCCTCATTTGAATAAAATCTTTGTCCCGCCAGACATTTATTCAAATTGGAGAACAAATAGTAGTCCGAGGGAGCCAAGTCTGGAGAATAGGGGGGATGTGAAACGAGTTGGAATCCTATTTCCATTAATTTTGCGACCACAACTGCTGAGGTGTGTGCTGGTGCGTTGTCGTGATGGAAAAGGACTTTCTTGTGGGCCAATCGCGGGCGTTTTTCTTGCAGCTCGGTTTTCGAACGGTCCAATACAACCTGTAATAGTTTTACCCTTTTCCAGATAGTCGATGAGGATTATCCCTTGCGAATCCCAAAAGACAGTCGCCATAACCTTTCCGGCCGAAGGAACGGTCTTCGCCTTTTTTGGTGCAGATTCCCCTTTGGTAACCCATTGTTTAGATTGTTGTTTGGTCTCAGGAGTATAGTAATGTATCCATGTTTCATCCACAGTGACGAAACGACGCTTAAAGTCCTCCGGATTCTTCTGGAACAGCTGCAAACCATCCTTGCAACACTTCACACGATTCCGGTTTTGGTCAAGCGTGAGCAATCGCGGCACCCATCTTGCGGATAGCTTTCTCATGTCCAAATGTTATGCAAAATATTATGTACCCGTTCAGTCGAGATGCCCACAGCACTAGCAATCTCACGCACCTTAACTCTCTTCTGTCATCCATCACCATATCATGGATTTGATCAATAATTTCTGGAGTCGTAACCTCCACAGGCCGTCCAGAACGTTCAGCGTCACTTGTGCCCATATGGCCAGTCCGAAAATTTTGAAACCACTTATAGACTGTTCTAATCGAAGGTGCAGAGTCACCATAATGTTTATCAAGCTTCTCTTTTGTCTCCTGAGGCGTTTTGCCTTTCATAAAGTAATGTTTAATCAGCACACGAAATTCTTTTTCGTCCATTTCTTGAAAATCACTCGACTTCCTCGATTCACACGAATGCCAAACACAAAGAAATAGACCAATATGGCTGAAACTTGGTGTGCGTTCATTCAAGAGATGCTACTAACTAAACATGACCTCGATACGCGCCGGTGGTGCCATCTCTCGGACTTTGCACGGAATTTTCAAACCAGCCTCGTATAGCCTATAACCTGGCCAGAGAACATATGTATGTTTTTTAAAAAAAAAGCTCGTAAATCGGATAAGTGATTCTCCAGTGATAAGCACACTAACGGACAGAGAGACGTTGCATTTTGTATATATTATAGAAGAAAAACATCTATTTTTGTACCTTGTTTATGAACAAGGCGTTAATTGTTGCCTTACTTAAAAATAATCAATTCAAAATTATATTAATAATTGTTACTGTTTATTTAACCTTTTGTTCAATTTATGCTGAGCTAACAAAAACATAGTATTTACATATTTTTAGGGCGTCAGAGATACAAACTATTGATTCTATTAATTCTTTACGCTAGTACTGTGGTAAGTACTTTGGGTTTTGTTCACTTTTCTATCGATTCTAATTCGGCTGATGAGTCGTGGTACGACGAAACGCCTTCCAAGATAGGTTGATAAATTAAAGAACGTTAAATAATTGCTGAAATATGGACTTTGTTCAATTTTAGTAGTTAATGTTGATAGAAATGAGAATTTCATTTTAATTTTGCCTAAAATCATCCTATATGTACTCGTAATATAATAGATAATACCATAAAATTAAAGACTTTTTAAAAAAGTATAGTCTTCCTGCTGTTGAAATGTTTATAAACTTTGAACACACAATCAGTAATTTTTATTAGAATAACTGAAATAAAGTAAAAACGCTAGTGTGTGAAATATATTTCACAATTGATATGTTTATATTTAAGTAGTGAGAAATATATACCACGACCTGGCCTGTTTTTATAAATCTTAATACGTAGGCTGAAAATTTTTGGTCTGACACATAGATGTCGCCCTTTTCAAAAAAATCCATATGATTTTTAGGAAGTACCAACCTTCAAAGGAGACGTGTTAAAATTTCATGACATTTCGACGATTGGTTTACAAGTTACACGGGTTTTAGTGACCTTACTTTTGATATTTTCAAAACAATGGAAAAAATCGAATTTCGTGTGTTGATTAAACACTGTTTTTTGATGGAAAAAAATACCGTTCAAGCAAAGCAATGGCCGCCCCTGGAAAATCACTCATCATTTACTGGTATGCTGAATTTAAACGCGGTCGTACAGATACAAATGATGCTGAATACTCTGGACGCCCAAATGAGGTGGTTACACCGGAAAACATAAAAAAATCCACAAAATTGTTTTGGATTACCGTAAAGTAAAATTGCGTGAGATAGCTGACACCCTAATGATATCAAAAGAACGTGTTGGTTATATTTTGCATGAACATTTGGGCATGAGAAAGCTCTGTTCGAAATGGGTACCGCGTTTGCTCACAGTGGACCAAAAACAAGAACTTCTTGATGATTCTGAGCGCTGTTTGGACCTGTTCCAGCGCAATAAAAAGGATTTTTTCATGTGAAATGTGACAATGGATGAAACATGGATCCACCACTACATACCGGAATCAAATTGGCAGTCAACTGAGTGGATAGTAGCCGGTGAAAGCCGCCCGAAGCGACCAAAGAGACAACAGTCGGCGAGGAAGGTTTTGGCCTCTGTATTTTGGGATGCGTGTGGAATAATTTTCATTAACTATGCTGAGAAGGTAAAAACCATCAATAACGAATATTATATAAAGTTATTGGTGCGTTTGAAGGCAGAAATCGCAAAGAAACGGCCTCAAATGGACAAGAAAGAACTGCTCTGTCATCAAGACAATGCACCGTGTCACAAATAAATGGTTACGATGGCAAAATTGCATGAATTGAAGTTCGAATTGCTGCCTCATCCACCGTATTCTCGAAATTTGACCCCCAGCGACTATTATCTATTCGCAGACCTCAAAAAAATGCTCGCGGGAAAGAGATTTTGCCCCGATAAAGAAGTTATCGCCAAATCGGAGGCCTATTTTGAAGGCAAAGACAAATCCTTCTACAAGAAAGACATAGAAATGTTAGAAAAGCGTTGGACTGATTGTATCGCTCTTGAAGGAGACTATATTGATGAATAAAGTCGAATTTTGCAAAAAAAAAGTGTTTTAAGAAGCTGGACCAAAAACTTTTCAGCCTACGTGTTAGGACCTATAGACACGATAATATTTTTTATAGAAATTAAGCATATACAGTCGTGTGATCGCTCGTATTTTTGAAAAAATGTGTTTCAAGAACGCTTGGCATTTTCGTGGCATGCTGTCGACGACATTTTTTGCATGCTCTACAAATTTTTAGAATCTCGCGATTCAACTGAGTCAAAGTCCTGAGAGTCTTTCCTCTGAGCTTTCTCTTTACAAGGGACCAAACGTTTTCAATAGGGTTGGCATCCGGCGATTGTAAGGGCCACTCTAGTATCTTTTCGTGGGCCGAAGCGAGCCGCTTCGCGACATGATTTTCGCCCAGCAACGTGCTTTGGAATCGGACATCATGAGCACGAAGATGTTGTCGAATGGTCTCATGGGACACATTTAAACACGATTTTCTTGACACGGCGTCAATTTGGGGTCCCGTGAAAACAAAGACACGATACGTTTTTAGACTTTCGGAGTGACTTTGCTTGCCGAGACGGAATCGACTGATACTTTTACTAAAATGCGTCGTACACAAAGGTTCCATCTAGCGATTTTTAGTTGAATCGCTAGGATCGCATCTACCAAAAATGAATTATCGCGGGCACGGTCTTACTTGAAAGATTGTATGTAGGAAAGGAAAATAGTGAGTTAGGTGAGACGCTTAATCTTCGAAGGAGGATTTAAGCAAGAATCATTGGCCAAAGGCCTCCAGTGAAAGAGAGATCAATTTCTTTACGGGGAATCAATAAATTGTAAACTTTATAAATATTCTTATCGCTTTTTTTGCAACCAGAGAGGTCCGTGTGAAGATAACAATGCTGTAACCCTACTTATCTTGTTTAAAACACCTTTTTGGCCTTTCACTTGGGTGAAAATTACCATAAAGTTCATAATATTTATTGACTTTAGATTAAAGAGGCCATAAAATGCAATTTATTGATTCAAAAAATGCCATAACAATTATTTAAATGAAATACTTAGCCTTTTGTTTTTATTTCGATACAAGAATGCAAAAGTGATAAAATTTTAAAAATATATAATAATGACTGGTTACACAATAATTTCTTTTTGTACAAGAGTTCAAAGGGACTCAGCTCAGTCTCATTTTGATAGGAAACTTCCGCAGGTTACAGAGCTTAGAGGTAGAATTCTTGTAGATTTCTCCAGCATCGATTGAATAAGTGATGCTGACGTTTCGTCGATCGTCCCGCCAGCTTCTGCAGTACTTGTTCCGAGAATGTCATCGAACTCACTTCTCGAAACAAGCTACGAAGAAGTGGACAGGATGATCGGCGACACGTTAGCATCACTTTTTTATGGGCGTAGCGCAAGTGCTGCATGGAAATCCCTAAAGCCCTACAGGAGCGACGCATCTGCGAAAAGAGCGATTTGCGTTGGTTTTGATTCGCTGTAAATTGTACTCGGCGGGAAATACAGTCTAAAGGGTTGATATTAGAGACCGGATTATATGCAACATAAAAATCTTGAAATATGCATGCAAATAACACATGGGCTGAAAAGTCCCGGGCCTAACAAAGAAAACACGGTTTTTTTGGTTCAAAATTAGCTTTATTCATCAACGTAATCTCCATCAAGAGCAACGCAATCATTCCAGCGCCGCTCTAACATTTCAATACCACTTTTGTAGAACGATTTATCTTTTGCCTCAAAATAGGCCTCAGTTTCAGCGATAACCTCTTCATTCGTGCGAAATTTCTTACCGGCGAGCATTTTTTTCAGGTCTGCGAACAGCCAGTAGTCGCTGGGAGCCAAATCTGGCGAATACGGTGGATGTGGGAGCAATTCGAAGTTCAATTCATGTAGTTTTGCCATTGTTTTGATTGACTTGTGACACGGTGCGTTGTCTTGATGAAACAAAATTTTTTTCTTTGCCATATGCAGTCGTTTCTTTGCAATTTCGGCCTTCAAACGCTCCAATAACGCTATATAATATTCACTGTTGATGGTATTTCCTTTCTCAAGATAGTCGATGAATATTAGACCACGCACATCCCAAAATACCGAGGCCATAACCTTTCCAGCCGATTGTTGTGCTTTCGGGCGCTTTGGACGAGGTTCACCAGTTGCTGTCCACTCAGATGACGATCGTTTTGATTCCGGAGTGAAGTGATGGATCCATGTTTCATCCATTGTCACATATCGACGCAAAAATTCCGGTTTGTTACGTTTAAACATGGCCAAACACTGCTCAGAATCATCAACACGTTCTTGTTTTTGATCAACAGTGAGCAAACGCGGCACCCACTTTGAACAGAGCTTTCTCATAGTCAAATGCTCATGCAATATAAAGCCAACACGTTCTTTTGATATCTTTACGATGTCAGCTAACTCACGCAACTTCACTTTTCGATCATTCAAAACGATTTTATGGATTTTTTTGATGTTTTCTGGTGTTACCGCCTCATTTGGACGTCCACTGCGTTCTGCATCATCGGTGTCTCTACGACCACGTTTGAAGTCAGCAAACCAACGTTTTATTGTTGTTTCTGATGGAGCGGAGTCCCCATAACACTTTTCAAGCCATTGCTTCGCTTGAACGGTATTTTTTCCCATCAAGAAGCAGTGTAAAATTAAAACACGAAATTGTTTTTGATCCATTGTTTTGAAAATAACAAAAGTAGCGTCACTCTTAGCACAATAACTCACAAACTAATGAATAGAATATCATGAAATTTTAACAGCTGTCTTTTGAAGGTTAGTATTAACTGAAAAAAGGTGACTGCAATAAAACTAGCGCCATCTATGTGTTAGGCCCGGGACTTTTCAGCCCATGTGTTATTTGCAGACCTCAAAAAAATGCTCGCGAGAAGGAGATTTGACTCCAATGAAGAAGTTATCACCAAAACTGAGGCCTATTTTGAAGGCAAAGACAAATCCTTCTATAAGAAATTTATAAAAATGTTAGAAAAGCATTGGCCTGACTGTATCGCCCTTAAAGGAGATTGTATTGATGAATTTTGCAAAAAAAAAATGTGCTTTAAGTAGCTAGACCAAAAACTTTGCAGCCTACGTGTTAGAATATCAAGGGGACGGTCTCCAACAAGATGGTCCGACTAAGTAAGATCTCTTCTTGGTATGGGTATACATGAGTCAAGTCAGCTCGCGTAGGATCGTGATGCCTGGAGAATGATTGTGGATGCAGCAACTGTTTGATAGCACCGATACCCCTATTGGGGTGAAAAGATTGACAGAGAGAATAATACTGAAACTTTCTAGATATTTTAGAAGATGCCGGTTGGTTGAAGGTTGAATTATCAGCTTTTATTTTTGATATTTGCTAGGTCGGAAACTTAGCAATACGCCCTCGTATAACTAATTTGAATCTTAACCGCTAATTATTGAAAAATATAATGGTGAATATGTCACATAGATTTTTCTCTTACTCGTAATTTATGATTATAAACGAATGTAACAAAAAAATGTCTTAAAATTGCGAAATATTTCTAATCAAAGATGGTTTGTTTTAATTGATACTTGCTTGATTAAAATATCCAGCTGACATTACAGGCCAGCTAGAGCGTTTATTTCATATTAAGCAGATATAATGGAAGCATAGGTCAAAAATTTTATTTATTGTAGACGTCCCTATCGCAGAATTAATTTGTTTATAGAAAAAAAGAGAAAAAAAACATTAGTTTTTAACAAAAACAAGCATATTTTTAACTATTTCTGCTTCCTATTTTGATATTAATTATACGATTGTCAACTTTGAACTGGCTTTTTAATATTTTTACAACATAATTTATGGATACTATGTTGTCCAATATGTACAGTTTGTCGAGTAGGAATGTGACCACTCGATAACTGAGTCAAAGTCCTCTGAACTTGCTTTTTACAAGGGGCCAAACGTTTTATAATAATAATAATAATAATAGCTTTATTACCCAACAGTTTCCCACTAATAGGGTAAATATTTAGACATTTACATATTCAATGACAGTCTGTAGTAGTTGCTTCTTAGTACAACAGTATATGTCACAAACATTACAAATATGATTAAAATTAGTACACATTACATGAATAGGTGAATTCAATAACAAATTAGTACGAGGCTGGTTTGAAAAATCCGTGCAAAAATAAAAACTACTTATGTGTTTGGGGTAAACCTTTTTTATTTTTCGACATAGTCTCCTTTTAGGCTTATACACTTCGTCCAACGATGTTTCTAGTTTGTTGATCCCTTCCGAATAATAGGATTTGTCCAAGTCTGCAAAATATCCATTAGTGTCTGCAATCACCCCCTCGTTTGAATAAAATCTTTGTCCCGCCAGCCATTTCTTCAAATTGGGGAACAAATAGTAGTCCGAGGGAGCCAAGTCTGGAGAATAGGGGGGATGTGAAACGAGTTGGAATCCTATTTCCATTAATTTTGGGACCACAACTGCTGAGGTGTGTGCTGGTGCGTTGTCGTGATGGAAAAGGACTTTCTTGTGGGCCAATCGCGGGCGTTTTTCTTGCAGCTCGGTTTTCAAACGGTCCAATAACGATGAATAATATTCACCTGTAATAGTTTTACCCTTTTCCAGATAGTCGATGAGGATTATCCCTTGCGAATCCCAAAAGACAGTCGCCATAACCTTTCCGGCCGAAGGAACGGTCTTCGCCTTTTTTGGTGCAGATTCCCCCTTGGTAACCCATTGTTTAGATTGTTGTTTGGTCTCAGGAGTATAGTAATGTATCCATGTTTCATCCCCAGTGACGAAACGACGCTTAAAGTCCTCCGGATTCTTCTGGAACAGCTGCAAACCATCCTTGCAACACTTCACACGATTCCGTTTTTGGTCAAGCGTGAGCAATCGCGGCACCCATCTTGCGGATAGGTTTCTCATGTCCAAATGTTTATGCAAAATATTATGTACCCGTTCAGTCGAGATGCCCACAGCACTAGCAATCTCACGCACCTTAACTCTTCTGTCATCCATCACCATATCATGGATTTGATCAATGATTTCTGGAGTCGTAACCTCCACAGGCCGTCCAGAACGTTGGCGTCACTTGTGCCCATATGGCCAGTCCGAAAATTTTGAAACCACTTATAAACTGTTCTAATCGAAGATGCAGAGTCACCATAATGTTTATCAAGCTTCTCTTTAGTCTCCTGAGGCGTTTTGCCTTTCATAAAGTAATGTTTAATCACCACACGAAATTCTTTTTCGTCCATTTCTTGAAAATCACTTGACTTCCTTGATTCACACGAATGCCAAACACAAAGAAATAGACCAATATGGCTGAAACTTGGTGTGCGATCATTCAATAGATGCTACTAACTAAACATGACCTCGATACGCGCCGGTGGTGCCATCTCTCGGACTTTGCACGGACTTTTCAAACTAGCCTCGTATTAGGTCTGTTACATCTAAAAAACATATTTGATCGTGAGTGTATCCGTGGCACATTGATGTTAATACGAGACAGTATATCCCTGTAATCAATCATATTGTGCTATACTCTATATAGGAATAATATTGAGGCACAAACTCTCCTGATTCCCAGGCTAAGAATATTTGTCTGTTCACACAAATAATCGCTGCTGATTCCCCGTTCAGGATACGTTCCATTAATCTTAACAACAGAAATTTCAGAAATCTCCTCTGCACTTTTTCAAGTGAAACTCTATGCACCTCGTACATTGGACTCCAGACGATATTTGCATATTCTAGTTTCGAGCGAACAAAGCAGAAATACAAAACCTTCAGTGACGCAATAATAGTGAAACCTCTACAATTCCTAATGATCAACCCGTAAGACTTCATTGCTTCAGAAACTTTCAATGCTATATGCTGAGCAAATGTTAGTTTTGCATCAAAAACAACTCCAAAATCCTTAGCTGTGCTACATCTACTTAAATTATGGTCTTGAATTCTATATTGAAACTCTATTGACGCTACCCTTCTAATATATATTAAAGCTTTGCATTTTTGAGCATTTAGATGTAGTTTGTTGTCACAACACCAAGAATGTACGAAATTCAACTGGCTCTGTAGATAGGAACAATCCTCAGTTCCTTCTATTGGCATAAACATTTTTAGATCATCAGCATAAATTAGTCTGTTACATTTTAAATCCTCGCAAAGGTCATTTAAGAACATAATGAAGAGCAAGGGTCCCAAATTTGAACCTTGTGGAACGCCTGAGGTAGCCACAAATCTTTCTGATTTGAATCGGTTGTAGGCTAAAAACTGAGTTCGATTAAACAAGTAAGAACTTATAAGAGCCCTCGCACCATCAGTGAAACCAAGGAAAGACAACTTATTGATGAGAACATGATGGTCGATTCTATCAAGGGCCTTCGAGAAATCTGTATAAATAACATCAACCTGCCCATCATCATCTAATATTTCCGAAATGAACTGTGTCATAACAGTTAAATTTGTTACCGTAGATCTCTTACTAAGTAATCCGTGCTGATGAGGAGAAATTTGATTTTTAATTTGGCTATAGATACGTGCATACAAGACTGACTCAAAGACCTTTGAGAAGTTACAAAGTAGAACGACACCCCTGTAATTTCAACATTTCCCCTGTCTCCATTCTTAAAAATAGGGACATAATCTACCTTCTTTCCATCGTTTCGGATAAACACCTTGTTTAATTGATAAATTAAAAATATATTTTAAAGGTCTTAGCAGGACAGTCGCACAGTCCCTAATGGGAAACGAGGGAATATTATCAGGGCCAGAGGTCATCTTATTTTTTAATTTTTTCGTGGCCATCAATATTTCATCCCCAGTAATGGGCGAGAATTTCACAATTGTCAACGACGTACTAAGCGAATGACAAGTCGCTGCTGGTTCCGACAGTGTGAAGATGCTCTTGAAAAAATCTGCAAACGCGTTAACAATGCCCGACGGAGACTTCAGAATGTCATTTCTATACATCATCACACTGGGAATCCTAGAAGAATTACTTTTGGAATGAACATAACTCCAAAAGCGTTTTCAATAGGATTGGCGTATGGCGATTGTGAGGGCTACTCTAGTATCTTATCGTGGGCCCAAGTGAGCCACTTCGCGACGTGATATTCGCCCAGCAAAGGTTTCTTTAACGTGCTTCGGAATTTGACATCATGAGCACGAAGATATTGTCGAATGATCTCATGGGACACATTCAAACCCGATTTTCTTAATTTTAGCGCTTCTTAACGCAGCGTCAATTTCGTGTTCTGTGAAAACACGGACATGACTCGTTTTTCAACTTTGGGGCTGACTTTGCCTACCGAGCCACGTTTTGGCAAGTCGTCGACATTTTTCGTCTTGTTAAAATGATTGTGACACTTCTTCACAAACGATACCGACTTTTTAATATATTTAGCGGCTGCGGAACGTGTCATTTTAGGCCCTTTTGGATGGGAACAAAGAAAGACTGCCTCGAACTAACTCATTTGGATTTTACGTGATTTCGACGAAATTTCTGAATCGACTGATACTTTTACTAAAATGCGTCGTAGACAGAGGTTCCCATTAGCAATTTTTTTGTTGAATCACTAGAATCGCGTCTACCAAAAATGAATTATCGCGGACACGTTCTTACTTGACAGACTGGGCATGTCAGAAGACTGATACAGGTGTTGGATATAACCAGTTGCTGCCAGGATAGAAATCAACTCCCCCACTGCGCTTGACCTGCCTGTCAGGGACTCTTCGCGGAGCTAATAATTAGTCTAAAATCCCAAATTATAAAATTACTTAAAATTCAAGAACAGTCGGCACAAACTAATACCCAGGCATCCCGTTAGGTTCTGTGGGTTATCTTAGACAAGTGCCTACAACCTAAAATTGCCAGTTCTATGTCAGGTTTAAGGTTCGGTCTTTGTTTTCCCTGTTAATTTGATCTATACTTCCACATAAACCACAGGATCTTTCACGGTGCTCCGAACTAATCATTTAGTGGAAATTGTCCATGCTCGTCTGGTGATAACATAACCCCAAAATGAAGCTTCTTCGGAAAAAAATTACATTACTCCAGTCTCGATTTATGATTTCCTTTGGCCATGCGAGTCGTTTCTCTCTTGTGTTTTTCGCTCAACGATGGTTTCTTGATTGTACTCTGCCATTTCAAATCGTTAGCTCGGAAATGAGTGCGAATCGTTTCCTATGACATATCTAAACCAAATTTTTAAGTTCGGCGAATTTTTCGTCATAACTGCCACTGTTTTCGGTCCTGTGCATGCTCGGATGCTTCATGCAATGACTTCCCGGTTAACTGTTTCATCTGATCCACCCAGCGTGAAGGTGATCTACCCCTGCAGCGCGCTCCTTCAGCCTTTCCCTGTATGCCCAGTGGTTCCAGCTCATGTCTGTCTGAGGTGGCCGAAATACCTCAAGTAAGTCGGGTTTTTTAAGCCAGCTCAATCTCTTAGTAATTTTTAGTTCTTGTAAAATAGGCTTTTTTTTACTTATTGTCTTAATCTAATACTACCACACACTCTGCTTTATTTCTAGTGCCTCTCGTTTGCAATCGACAAAATAATTAAATAGATCGAAACACTACCGTAATAATGCTCGTTGAACGGGTTGACTATTGCTGGGCGTTCGATTCACTTGTACGCACATCGCGATCTGAAACTCAACTCCAAAACCGGGCCTTACACTCCTCAAGGGGTAGAAAGGCATAAGGATTAAGTAAGTAAGCAAGTAAGTAAAATAGACTGGTTAGTTCTATGTTCCACCCATGATATCCAGAGAATTCGACAATACACCCACATCTCAAACGCAGCAATTTTATTTCTATCAGTTTTTTTTTTATCGTCTATGTTTCCGATGCATATGTTGCAACCGGAAATATCGGATCTTCCATTAAGGACTTGACAACTTTTTTTTTTAAATAAAACGCAACCCATTGGAGACATTTCGAAAATTTTACTATCGGCTTGAAGTACAATCAAAACATTTATGTATGGAATTCGACTTCATTCCTATGTCCACCACGGGCACGTTTGCAGCACGATTCGTTGAACCCAATTTTCGATGACTCGGCCACACATTTCGACGGAAACGGCCGCTATCTCTCTTTCAATATTGGCTCCGAGTTCCTCTAACGACGCAGGCTTGTTAGCATAGACCAATGATTTAACGTACCCCCATAAAAAGAAGTCTAGAGGTGTTAAATCACACGATCTAGGCGGCCATTCGACAGGACCATTTCTCGATATAACACCGAATTTAGATTGCAGTAAGTCGATTGTTACACCCGCTGTGTGGCTTGTGGCGCCGTCTTGTTGAAACCACATATCATTAATGTCTAGCCCATGCAATTGATCAAAGAAATAACGTTGCAACATGCCTCTGTAGCGATCTCCATTGACTGTAACGTGACGGGTTATTTTCATCAACAAAAAAGAACGGCCCAATGACACCACCGGCATGAAAACCGCACCAAACAGTAATTTTTTGTGGATGAAGTGATGTTTCTTCAAGCACATGAGGGTTTTCACCTGACCAATAACGCATATTCTGTTTGTTGACGAAGCCTTTATTTTATCCAAAAATGCGCTTCATCACTAAAGATGATTTTGCGATGAAATTGGTCATCTTCTTTCCAACATTTCTAGAGCCCCATTCGAGAACGTACTCGCTTAATATGATCGAGTGGCTTTAGTCCTTGAGTTAACTTTAACTTATAAGGGTGCAGGCCAAGATCCTTTCGCAAAATTCGCCATAGTGTGGTCTGAGCGATGCCCAATTCTTGAGAACGCCGTGAAATCGACTGTTTTGGTTCGTTTGAGATGGACGCTTGAACGGCAGCAATATTCTGGCCACTTCGACCAAACCCGTTGTCTCACTGGCACGGGAACATCCAGCAGCGAATATGTTAACTCAAATTTTTTCACTAGACTATGAATTGCTTGTCTACTGGGTCGAGAATTACGACCAAAAATTGGCGTTAACGCTCTTAAAGTCCAAACAGGTAGATAAATTTATTTTAAGTAAAATTAATAAAATGCATGTAAAAATAACTGGTCAAGTGCAAGTTGAACTTGCGCTGTTAGTGTTCCGTGATTGCTTTCGAAATAAAAAATTTTGTTACGGTGGTATAAAACGATCAGTGACTTCACAAAACACCCTAAATGAGTTTTCCACAAAATTTATTTCCGATGTTTACTGAAAACTGATGACCTTGAAATTTTTGTTTTCTATATACCAGATAAATTATTAAAGTTACACTCGTGATAATTTTCGTTCAATCTACACCCCGTGGAGAATATTCCAGAATTTTTTTAAAATTTTTGGATTAGTACTTTTCGAGATAGAGGGGGGCAGCGATTTTTCGCGATTTTTTCAAAATAATATAAAGAAAAGTGCGCATGTAAGACATTATATATATTTTTGAACTCGTGTTTTTACAAGCTTTCATTTGACACCCCACTCGATGACCTAGTAAAAAATGTTTTTTTTCACTTCCGATTTCACCCTCCAAATTTTGGTAGTAAATTTTTAATTATTTGTAAACGTTGTTCGTTCGTGTACTTTACCATGATGAAAATGTTGACTTTACTGAATGTTTTGACGTTGACAGTTCGGTGATTGGCTTAAGGGTGCGTTCACAGTGAAATTTCAAAGTTGTCAAGTCCCAAATGGAAGACCCTTTATAAGCGTTCTTGCGAGCCTTAACTTCGATCTCGAGATGCTCGAGTCTGTCCATATTTTGACTAAAGGCCGTTTATTTGGAGTTGATTGCACACAAAATGGGTTATAAACATTAAAATGCCATAAACCAAATATTTGTATTTTTAGTTTTAATCACCTTTATTTTCTATCTCTATACAACAGTGCGACCTTTTTCTAAAAAATATTTTATTACACGCCTTCTAAACTTTACAATAAGCTATATAAATCAACGCATGATAAAGGCCTAAATGAGTACAAATAACAATTCTTAAAAACTAGAAATCTACAGTTTTATAAAGCTTAATGATAATAAGTAGAATAAAATTATTTGTGATTTTAGCAATTATTGGAATATAATTAACCAAAGTACTTATCGGTAGGTAGGTATGCAATAAAAATATTCCGGGTAAGTATAAAAATAAAGCAAAAACCTATAATATGCTTAGTTCAAATCAGAACAGCGGTGGCTTCAACTTTCAGTTTTGCCCCGGTCAAACTTCGCCGAGTCTGTAAATCTGCATTTTCCCTGCGAGCAAAAACAATGATACTCAACCTCCACAATGCCCTAGTGCATCAATAGGCAACAAGCCAAGTTCGTGAAATTGTGGAAACCTGTGCCAACATGACGGGAGTTGGATCAGCAACTATTTATAGATTTCAAAACGAAAGAAAACGCGGTCCTTGCAATGAACCTCAAAACCACAAAGGAAAGGAGCCCTTAGAGGTCGATGAAGACTTTAAAAACGTAATAAGAAGAAAACAACACCATTTTTTTTATTAAGAAAGAAAAACCTACACTACATAAAGTTTTGCAAGAAATCAGAGAAGACCAGGACTTACTAGATTTAAAAAATGGAAATTATGGAAAATCCTTCATAACCTGAATTTTCGTTGGGAAAAATACATTAGAAAATCTGTTCTTATCATATATTTTTAGGGATTTAAGGATCCTCACAGTACCTTGTATTTTCATGGTTGAAGTTTGTTATTTGTGAAGCAGAAACCACAGAATTTTGTTACTAACAATTATTATCACGATTATAATACAAGGTACGGTGATAACTATGCTATTCCAGTCCACAGTTTGTCCACAACGGAAAACAATCCCCGTTATATTGCATTCACCTATTTAATAAATTGCCCCCCTCGTTTTCGAAATATTGATAATATAAAATTGTATAAAAGAACGTTAATTGATTTTTTTTTTTAAAAATGTTACTATAGTATAAACGATTTTTTAACAGATAGAGGCTACTAATGTTAAGATGATAACTTTGTTTGCTTTATTGCATTTATGTGAATTCATTTGTAATACCTTTTCTCACTCAATTAAAATAGTGCCTGACTTGTCCTATGCTATTGTGTATGGTCTCCTGGATTAATAAATTTTATTTATTTATTTATTTTTTATTTATTTATCGATAAAACAGAAATAATTTGTTGGAGAAGAGAATATCTACGAGCGATCAGAAAATTTCGAGCTGAAGAAAGAAATATTTTTTATTTAGATGAGATTTGGGTTAATGAGGGACACATAGTGAACACACAGTCAACTGGATTACAACCCTCTTCAGGAAAAGGTCGCAGGCTAATTATAGCACATACTGGTAATGAAAACCAATTTCTTGACGGTGGCTTGTTGGAATTCGAATCAAAGTCAACTAAAGATTACCTTGACGAGAGGACGGCCGATGTTTTGGAGGAGTACTTCCAACAAATGATTGAATGTATACCAGCAGAATCAGTTACAGTATTAGACAATGCCCTATACCATTCTCGATTATTAGAACGATTCCCGACAAATTCATGGAAGAAAGCGGTTATACTTCAGTAGATAAGAGACAAAAATCTCAAACATAAAGATGGTATGTTAAAAGCGGAACTTCTCAAAATTGCGAAACAAAATAAGGCAAAGGTTAAGAAATATGCAGTCGATGAGATAGCAAAGGAACGGAATATCACAGTGCTTAGATTACCTCAATATTATTGCAAGTTGAATCCCATAGAGCTAATTTTGGCACAAATGAAAGGTTTCGTTGAAAGGAAAAACACCACGTTCAAACTTCAAGACGTAAGGCAATTATTACTCGCCGAAATAGAGAGGATCAAAGAGGATAATTGAAAAAATGCCATTCGTCATGTTATAGAAGAAAAAAATAAAGTGTGGAAAGTTGACGAATACATCGAAGAAACTGTGGAAATAGAACCCTTAATTATCAATTTAAGATTTTGAAGATGTTGATTGTTTTTGATTGTAATTAAACTACTTATATATCGTGAATTGTGGATTTGTATTTATACATAGATCTATAAATTAAAAATTTTTTGTTAATAAATTGTAAATGTATTTCTATAACTTTATTTTTAAGATAATTTTATTTATTATGGTAAACACTAAAAGCAGGCTACGTTCGGATGGCTATGCTGCCGATGAACCCCCATTTACATTTTATGACTCTATTATATAGCAGAGGTTTACTGCCTAGAATAGGGTGAACCCTTAAAAATAATTCAAAATAGGTAGCAAAATCGAGTAATATGCATAAGAAATCTCTTTTTTTGGACACATTCCAACATGTATTTGCATCTACAATGACAAAAATTCTGCTATCAACTCCAAGCAAATACACTATAATTTTGTGGTTGCAAGGCGAGGAATTCAGTCTCCTACGTATTTCTGAGTGACAGTGGCCGGTATTGGTAATTAGAGACCCAAGGTATTAATAGGAATCTACGATTTCATACCCTTATTAGGGTCTCTAATGATGTTGAGGTTGATTATCATTCGTTCTAATAATGATCATTATTTTTGTTTTGTTGTTGTTTACTTCCAATCCGTAGCTTTTACTGATTCTTGTCAGTCTTTGCATAAGGACCTCTAATTCTCGTTCATTTGCGGCTATAATCAAGGTGTCATCTGGATAGTGCAAGTTCCGTATTGAAAACTTCGCGCATTAACACATGGGCTGAAAAGTCCCGGGCCTAACAAAGAAAACACGGTTTTTTTGGTTCAAAATTAGCTTTATTCATCAACGTAATCTCCATCAAGAGCAACGCAATCATTCCAGCGCCGCTCTAACATTTCAATACCACTTTTGTAGAACGATTTATCTTTTGCCTCAAAATAGGCCTCAGTTTCAGCGATAACCTCTTCATTCGTGCGAAATTTCTTACCGGCGAGCATTTTTTTCAGGTCTGCGAACAGCCAGTAGTCGCTGGGAGCCAAATCTGGCGAATACGGTGGATGTGGGAGCAATTCGAAGTTCAATTCATGTAGTTTTGTCATTGTTTTGATTGACTTGTGACACGGTGCGTTGTCTTGATGAAACAAAATTTTTTTCTTTGCCATATGCGGTCGTTTCTTTGCAATTTCGGCCTTCAAACGCTCCAATAACGCTATATAATATTCACTGTTGATGGTATTTCCTTTCTCAAGATAGTCGATGAATATTACCCGACGCACATCCCAAAATACCGAGGCCATAACCTTTCCAGCCGATTGTTGTGCTTTCGGGCGCTTTGGACGAGGTTCACCAGTTGCTGTCCACTCAGATGACGATCGTTTTGATTCCGGAGTGAAGTGATGGATCCATGTTTCATCCATTGTCACATATCGACGCAAAAATTCCGGTTTGTTACGTTTAAACATGGCCAAACACTGCTCAGAATCATCAACACGTTCTTGTTTTTGGGCAACAGTGAGCAAACGCGGCACCCACTTTGAACAGAGCTTTCTCATAGTCAAATGCTCATGCAATATAAAGCCAACACGTTCTTTTGATATCTTTACGATGTCAGCTAACTCACGCAACTTCACTTTTCGATCATTCAAAACGATTTTATGGATTTTTTTGATGTTTTCTGGTGTTACCGCCTCATTTGGACGTCCACTGCGTTCTGCATCATCGGTGTCTCTACGACCACGTTTGAAGTCAGCAAACCAACGTTTTATTGTTGTTTCTGATGGAGCGGAGTCCCCATAACACTTTTCAAGCCATTGCTTCGCTTGAACGGTATTTTTTCCCATCAAGAAGCAGTGTAAAATTAAAACACGAAATTGTTTTTGATCCATTGTTTTGAAAATAACAAAAGTAGCGTCACTCTTAGCACAATAACTCACAAACTAATGAATAGAATATCATGAAATTTTAACAGCTGTCTTTTGAAGGTTAGTATTAACTGAAAAAAAGGTGACTTCAATAAAACTAGCGCCATCTATGTGTTAGGCCCGGGACTTTTCAGCCCATGTGTTATATACTCCGTATAAGTGTTGAAAGTAATTATTTTACATAGTTTTATTTAAAAACTTACCGGATAATGGTTTGAAATTGTGACATTGTAATATCTTGCGGCACTAGAAATTTAGACTTGTCCAATTGTGGTAGCTGATTTTCTTTCCAGTATTTTTGTACTATTACCTAAAATAGCAAAAAGAAACATCGTTTACCGTTTTATTACAAATTTACCCACATTACATCTGGGCACGCTTTTTGGAAAAAGTACGAGGCTGGTTTGAAAAGTCAGTGCAAAAATAAAAACTACTTATGTGTTTGGGGTAAACCTTTTTGATTTTTCGACATAGTCCCTCTGTCTGTCTGTCTGTTCGTTAGTGCGCTTATCACTCGAAAACGACTTATTTGATTTACGTGTTTTTTTTTAGATTTATACATATGTTCTCTGGCCAGGTTATGGGATATATTTTATTACGTTAGGTAATATAAGAAATAAGCAGTGATGATAATAGTGAATCAAGTCGGAAAAAAGTTTGCTAGCGCGTTCTCTTATAATACACTGCCTAAACCATTTAATATGTCAAATCAAATAAAGCTTTATTGTAAAAAAAGATTGTTCCTTTCTCTACAAAGCTATATATATAATATATATATATATATATATATATATATATATATATATATATATATATATATATATATATATATATATATATATATATATATATATATGAATTATTTCTAAAGGTTAAAATTTATTCATGAACAGTGACATGTACAAAAGTTCACATCTATAATACGAGGCTGGTTTGAAAAGTTCGTGCAAAAATAAAAACTACTTATGTGTTTGGGGTACACCTTTTTTATTTTTCGACATAGTCTCCTTTTAGGCTTATACACTTCGTCCAACGATGTTCTAGTTTGTTGATCCCTTCCGAATAATAGGATTTGTCCAAGTCTGCAAAATATCCATTAGTGTCTGCAATCACCTCCTCGTTTGAATAAAATCTTTGTCCCGCCAGCCATTTCTTCAAATTGGGGAACAAATAGTAGTCCGAGGGAGCCAAGTCTGAAGAATAGGGGGATGTGAAACGAGTTGGAATCCTATTTCCATTAATTTTGCGACCACAACTGCTAAGGTGTGTGCTGGTGCGTTGTCGTGATGGAAAAGGACTTTCTTGTGGGCCAATCGCGGGCGTTTTTCTTGCAGCTCGGTTTTCAAACGGTCCAATAACGATGAATAATATTCACCTGTAATAGTTTTTTACCCTTTTCCAGATAGTCGATGAGGATTATCCCTTGCGAATCCCAAAAGACAGTCGCCATAACCTTTCCGGCCGAAGGAACGGTCTTCGCCTTTTTTGGTGCAGATTCCCCCTTGGTAACCCATTGTTTAGATTGTTGTTTGGTCTCAGGAGTATAGTAATGTATCCATGTTTCATCCACAGTGACAAAACGACGCTTAAAGTCCTCCAGATTCTTCTGGAACAGCTGCAAACCATCCTTGCAACACTTCACACGATTCCGTTTTTGGTCAAGCGTGAGCAATCGCGGCACCCATCTTGCGGATAGCTTTCTCATGTCCAAATGTTTATGCAAAATATTATGTACCCGTTCAGTCGAGATGCCCACAGCACTAGCAATCTCACGCACCTTAACTCTTCTGTCATCCATCACCATAGCATGGATTTGATCAATGATTTTTGGAGTCGTAACCTCCACAGGCCGTCCAGAATGTTCAGCGTCACTTGTGCCCATATGGCTAGTCCGAAAATTTTGAAACCACTTATAAACTGTTCTAATCGAAGGTGCAGAGTCACCATAATGTTTATCAAGCTTCTCTTTAGTCTCCTGAGGTGTTTTGCCTTTTATAAAGTAATGTTTAATTACCACACGAAATTCTTTTTCGTCCATTTCTTGAAAATCACTCGACTTCCTTGATTCACACGAATGCCAAACACAAAGAAATAGACCAATATGGCTGAAACTTGGTGTGCGTTCATTCAAGAGATGCTACTAACTAAACATGACCTCGATACGCGCCGGTGGTGTCATCTCTCGGACTTTGCACGGACTTTTCAAACCAGCCTCGTAGCTAGTCTAGGCTACAAAAAAAATGAAGTTAGGTAGACTGCCCAGTATGTCAGTTAGATCGTTTTGAAAGTAGCTACACCACAGGTACCGTAACTACTCTTTTAAGTTACTTCTCTGCGCTGATTGGCTGCATTTTAAGAAGACTTTATGTAGCGTCTAGCTTTTCGAGAAACTTCGTTCTTTTTCTTTAATGAATATCAAGGAAAAGCTATAAGCTTACGCCATAAGCTATCTTACTTTTTGAATAAGGTTCTTTATTCATTCCCGGCATTTTTTTAAAGGAATATAAAAAATAATTCGATTTTTCTTATGAATCGTGTTTCCCTTTTACTTTTTGAAACCGTGTTTTTAATGCCAAGGGTTTAATCCGCTGATGCTGTCAAAATCCAAGCAAATGGCGCTTTAAAGGAGAAAAAATATATACATTTTTTAAAGGAACTAAAGAGTTATCTATAAATAATTAAAATCTACCCTATTTTTGATTCGCAGTGTTAATAGACTCGAAACTGTTTTTATAACTACAAAGTCATATTTATTTTTTTTGATTTTATCTTATACTTACAGTCAAGTAAGGACATGTCTCGCATTGTTCATTAAAAAATGTTTTTAATTAAAAGTTTTTTACACCATTCGACAGTAAAGGATTGCCGTTAAAATGCTACTGATTAGGTAATTCTTTCAATCCCCATGATCGTCTGGCATCTTCGGGGCATAATTTCCACGAGATTTTCCGCAAATTGTTGTGACAAAGATTTCCAAATTGTCCGAATTTGCCGTGACAGCTACTTCACTGTATACACTTTTTTACTACAAGGCTTCTGCTTGATATATGACCACCAAATTGGGCTTGCATCGGACGAGTGGGATGGTCAACCTAGTGTGTCGATACCGAATTCCCCTTTCCACGAGCTATACGTTTTACTCCACGTTTGGGGTCGTTATCATCTTGAAGAATTCACTCCTCATTTTTATCAACAAACCACTATTTAGCAGTCGGTACTAACGCCGTCTTGGAAATCTGGAGCAAATTTTTCGCGTTCAAATTATAGATAAAGATGAAGAGTTTACCCAAACCTTTTTTCGAAAGACATTAGTCGATGAAAATTATTCCATGCCCCATTACAGTGGCCAAAACGTTCCTAGCTGACTGCCGATTTGATTCCGGTGTGTAGTGGTGGCTCCATGTTTCATCCATTGTCACATATCGCATGAGAAAATCCTATTTATTGCACTTAAACAGGTCCAAACAGCGCTCAGAATCATCAACACGTTGTTGTTTTTGGTCTAATGTGAGCAAACGCGTTACCCCATTTCGAACAGAGCCCAAATGTTGATGCAAAATATGATCAACCCGTTCTGTTGATATCTTTAGGGTGTCAGCTATCTCACGCAATTTCATTTTACGGTGATCCAAAACAATTTTGTGAATTTTTTAAATGTTTTCCGGTGTAACCAACCCATTTGGGCGTCCGGAGCGTTCTGCATCATTTGTGTCTGTACGACGGCGTTTAAATTCAGCATACCAGGAAATGATGAGTGATTTTCCAGAGGCAGAGTCCCCGTAACACTTGCTTCTCTTAAATGGTATTTTTTTCCATTAAAAAAAAACAGTGTTTAATCAACACACGAAATTTAATTTTTCCATTGTTTTGAAACTATCAAAAGTAACGTCACTAAAATCACTGTAACTTGTAAACTAATAGTCAGAATGTAATGGAATTTTGACACGTATCGTTTGAGGGTTGCTACTTGCTAAAAATCGTATAGATTTTTTGAAAAAAGCGACATGTATGTGTCAGGCCAAAAACTTTTCAACCTACATGTTAAAAAGTTGGTTTTTGTGTTATTTAAGGCGCTATGTAGTGGAATTTTAAGAACTATTTATAATAACTACAAAATTAATTCTGACTACGTCACGATACAAGGGTATTGATGAATATAACAAATAATATGTAACAAAAAAAAAAGATATCAAGTTCAGCTTTATACGCCCCATAGGCGTCGGTTATGTTAACTTGCTCATACAAATGTAAAGAAATATAGATACTTACAGGTATTTTATTCGGAAATCGACTTCTGATCGCCATGACTTCTTCCTTTCTTATTTCTGCAACATAAACAGAATACATTGAAACATTTAATTGAACAAACAGTATCGAATTTTTGCAAATAGTATAGATTAACAAGACGTCTTAATAATTTATTATTAATACAAAGTGTGTTTCTTTTTGTAATTATGTTTAATAAATACCTAAATAGTATTTATCTTAAAAGTGGCGATAACCAAATTGTAATTACAAAAGTATTTTTTTAACATTTAATTATCTTTTTGTTGTCTTCGTGGTGCTATTTTTATACAGTTTTGAGTTCATTGTTACTAGGCGATCTTTAAAGGCGTGTACTTACTCATGGAGCTCAAAAAGGGTTTTTAGGAATTTTTTTAGCGAAACTATTCATTATATAAATCAAGGTTTTATTTTATATAATAATACATAGCTTAAAATACAATTTGTGGATATATAATAAACTAGCCGGGCCCGCGGCTCCGCTCGCGTGGACTTGATTCACTACTATCGTCACTGCTTATTTCTTATGTTACCCAACGTAATAAAATATCTCCCATTATTTCTCCTTATCTCCCAACATTTCTCCTTATTTCTCATTGTCTCTACCTAATTTCCTTTATCTAGGCTTATCTCTGCTCATCTCCCATTATTTCCCCTTATCTCCCATTATTTATACTTATCTCCCATTATCTCACCTTATCTCCCATTATCTCACCTTATCTCCCATTATCTAGGCTTATCTCGACTTATCTCCCATTATTTCTCCTTATCTCCCGTTATTTCACCATAACTCCCATTATCTAGACTTATCTCCCATTATCTCTCCTTATCTCCCATTATTTATACTTATCTCCCATTATCTCACCTTATCTCCCATTATCGAGGCTTATCTCGACTTATCTCCCATTATTTCTCCTTATCTCCCATTATCTCACCTTATCTCGCATTATCTAGGCTTATATCGAATTATATAGAACATATGTATAAAATTATATAAAAACACGTAAATCGGATAAGTGGTTCTCCAGTGATAAGCGCACTAACGGACAGACAGACAGACAGACAAACATTGCATTTTATATATATTATAGATATAGATTATTATTATTATTATTATATAACCTGGCCAAAGAATATATGCATGAATTTAAAAAAAGACAGGTAGATCGGATAAGTAGTTCCCGCGTGATAAACGCACTAATGGACAGACATAGAGACATTGCATTTTATATAT
The DNA here is from genome assembly GCA_019049505.1 of Pachyrhynchus sulphureomaculatus. Classification (NCBI taxonomy): domain Eukaryota; kingdom Metazoa; phylum Arthropoda; class Insecta; order Coleoptera; family Curculionidae; genus Pachyrhynchus; species Pachyrhynchus sulphureomaculatus. The sequence continues at coordinate 116,874,643 of CM032448.1, read as the reverse complement.
ATTATAGATTATGCATTACTGATATTCTTTGCTACATAATATTGTTCCATATTTAATGGTTTAGGCTGTGTATTGCAAAGGCACGCGCTAGTGGCAAAACTTATTTCCGACATCATTCACTATTTTACGTCACTGCTCATTCCTTATGCTACCTATCGTAATAAAATATAGTATTTCTGTCCCTATAACCTAGCCAGAGAACATATGTATGTTTTAGTTTAAAAAAAAAAGTACGTAAATCGGATAAGTGGTTTTTCAGTGATAGGCGTACTAACGGACAGACAGACAGACAGAGAGACGTTGCATTTCATATATATTATAGAAGACAGATACCACAATTCACAATATTTCTCACCACCCTAACCATCATAAACTCGCAGCTTATCATAGTTTTATACATAGACTAACTAATATCCCTTATCAATGGAAAATGAATTTTTTACTAAAGAATTAAACTACATAAAACAGGTAGCCGTTAACAACGTTTATTCAGGTTACTTTAATCAATAATATCGCTAGGAAAAAACTTAGAATCAACACAATCTCAGAAATATACCCACGTTTTAAGATAGAAATACCACATTTAAATGCTTAACCTATTTCGGCAAACCAACGGAAAAACTGGGGAAATTTTTAAATCAAATAAATATCAACATAGCTTACAAGACTAACAATACTATAGGGAAATATCTTAAAAACTACAAACCACAAATCAACAAAGACAATAAATCAGAGGTTTATCAATTAACATGTGGGTCATATCCTAAAACATACATAGGATAAACTGGACGTACATTTATACAAAGAATTACAGACCACGAAAAAAGTTTCATCCATAGAAAATCTAATTCAACATATGCTAATCATCTTTTAACAGAAAATCACACATTTAACAAGAATTTCAAAATTTTACACACCCAACAAAAAGGTTTAAAACTAAACCCTTTAGAGACAATGCAAATAAATCGATTAAGGACTACAGGTACTTTACTCAACGACCAGGTAGATTTAAGCAATTCACCATTATTGAATTTGTTCTCCTAATTCCAAATCTGTGTGGGTTTTCCAGTACTATCAATGTAATTTAATTATGTTTAATATTATAATTAAGAAATTATATAAAATTGTGAACATTAAACCTAACTTGACAGTGTAAAATGTAGATCTGAAGAAGCTGCATCGACAGCGAAATGCGTCAACGCAATTTAAATAAACCAGTGGAAATTGACTAAAAACAATCTTTTATTATATATTTATAATGAATTTCCATCAAGTAGGAGCTACAACCATCCAAAACAATTTGTGCAATTTTAATTTAAAAAAAAAATGACTGCGCTGCACTCGTTCCCCTGCAACTCCTTTTTTAAGGGGCATTGTGATGTGCACGATTACTAGGAGCTGGATGATCTGAAATCAAAATTTCCAAAGAAGTTAGTTCACTAGAGGCTCAAACTTGTCTTAACGAAGGATTTAAAAAAAATATATATTTTCGTGAAATGGCATTGGTTTGAACCAGAGGTTCACAACCTTTTCTGGATCACCAGTAAAGTACAAATCAAACAGTAAAGCCTGGATGACATCAGAAATTTTTAAAAACGAACTGATCGAATGGGACAAAGAATTAAAATTCACAAACAGAAAAATATTAATTTTGATTGACAACTGTCCAGCGCGCCCTGAAGTTGATCTACAGCAAATAAAATTGGTATTTATGCCTCCAGACACAAGTGCAAAGCTCCAGCCTGTGGATCAAGGTGCGATACATTTTTTAAAATGTCATTATAGAAAGATTTTACTTATGAAAATGTTAGAGACGATCGATAAAGGTAACATTTTTTCTGTAACTCGCTTGGACGCTATAAACTTTTTCCATATGGCTTGGCAAAGAGTCAGTAGAGAAACCATCGCAAACTGTTTTAAGCATGGTGAATTTTTAAGGAAGGAATGCAGATATGACTCAGATGATGAACTACCGTTGACTCAGTGGATTGAAAAACATCGAGAAGATCCTACTGATTATCTAGAATTTGTTTACGATGCTGACATTCAACAAAATACAGTGGAAATCGGGATTAAAAAGATGTTTAATCACTTTAATTTTGAAGAATATGTGTGTGCTGGTAATGAATTAATGACGAGAGAAATATTAACTGATGATCAAATTGTGACATCAGTGACTTCTGGAAAGATTTTAAGAGATAATGACGACGAAGACGAGCTTGGAGAAGGAGATAATGACTAAGAAAATGACTGAAACTCGCAATTTTTTAGAATCTCGTCAGGTTCCTGAACATATATGGAGCAGTTCTTGTGACCTTGACAATTATATTTTTTTTACTGTAGGTTTTTAGGTATTAACATTATTAATAAAAAAATAAATTAGGGAATAGGATGTTCTTTTTAAAAAAACACCTCAGCTGTTATATTGGGCACGCTTTTTTTAAGATCTACCCTAAAAAAATACTCAAAAATAATTTTAAACTGTGCATTACCTGAAAAGTAACATTCAGTGAGAAAACTTTATCAATGAAAATTTATTTTTTAACATTTCTTTCGTACTGTTTTCCCGATTACAAAAAATCTAGCCTAACAGGTATGATTATTTTACTCTAAATCAGACATTTAAATTCTAAAACCTGACTACCCCCGAAAGCGTCGTGATTTTCACTTCACCCTGTAGTTCAGGTGACACTTATAGGTCTATTGATGAATGTTCTGGTACCCCTTACGGTTTCTATCTGTTCTGCCCTATAAAACGATTTTTTACATTAGGCTTAATATTAGAAAAAAAATCATAATTGTTGCGATACTGCGGCTCGGGAAAAGCCTTTGTTCAGCCTACTTGGCCTTTAACCACTTCCAAATAAGCCTCTCTTCCTGTCCACCGGATATTAAATACTCCGGTAATATTGAACCAAAATTGTTGCATTATCGATTCGGTCGCAAACCCGCACAGCAACTAAATTAGCAATTTGTTACAATCTTAGCTAGGTCAGTTCATGGTCCTTCTAGGAAAAAACTTGTTCAATCACCATTTCTTTTTCAAGTAAAATTGTACAAACAAAAATTACTGATTTATTGTATAAACTAAGTATTTTAATGTTTTCGTTTATACTCGTATACATATGTACCAACATACATAATAGTAACTTTAGTGTGACTTGTTTTATGTTCCTTTGAACGTTTTCTTTTAATTTAATAATTATTATGTTCATTTTTCTAAGCATAAGCACCTAATCTAAATATAAAAGTAGTGAAAATCATATTAGATTTTGTTGATTGTTTGTAACGAACTTCGGATATAGCGAATCATGCCATTGTAGATTTAATGTCGTGCACGTATCGACTTGTATGCCTATCCGAGTTTGCGATGCCAGTGCACTTGCTCTGTAAACAAATCATTACAAGCTCCCATGTTTTTGTCGAAACATGCTTGATTGCGTGAATCGCGTCTTTGCTTACCAATCTGCAAAGACCGACAATACTAATCCGAATTATGTATACGTATACCTACCTAATGCTAATTTAAATTTTTTAATGCTTATTTACGCGAAACAATAAGATAAAAATTTTAGAAAGCTAGATAAAATATTTATTCATGAAAATAGTAGGTATTTTCAAAGTACAGTCGACACTCTATATAGTGAAAGACCAAAATGTTCACCGAAATTTCACTATAGAAAGTTTTTCACTATATAAAGAAAAAATCCGTATATATTGCTATGTAAGTATTTTATATTGGTAATCATTTACTTGTATTTTATAAGGTACAAGCAACAAAAAAAATTGCAAAATTGAATTATTAGAAAAGATTTTATTAAACATTTGAAAGTTTAAATAGTACATAGCATGTACAGGGCTAAATACATACATAAAGTCCGTACGTTATATCTTTACCCGTGCGTCATAGTTTTCAGGCCATATAACAGTCCACTATTATATTATTATTTGTCTCTTTTCACCAATAAATCGTAGGTATTGGAAAAAGAGAAAAAAAATATAATAGTCGTCTGGGATATTGCCTGAAAACTATGACGCACGTGTAAAGATATAACGTACGGACTTTATGTATGTATGTACTACATACGAAATAACAAGAATAATACAAAATCTGTTAATACATATGTACATACTACGTACGTACGTACTAGGAAAAATAATCAGTTATTTTCTTTTGCACATTACTTTTGAAAGATAATTGTTGCTCAACAAAATTCTCGCATTTATTCAAATGCATAAAGATTTGATCAGGTACACTTTCCTGGCCCCTGTCAAATGCATTTCTTATTTCATTTTCACTAAATTTAGCAGGACATTCCCCGGTTTCAGTTTCTTCTTCATGATCTTCTATACTTTTTATATCGTCAATTATGTCTTGGTCAGTTGGGAGATCTGTCGTGCCAACATCATTGTCGATTTCTAAGAAATCTTCAAGTAAAAAATCTGCGTCGACGGTAGCAGTTTTTTGTAGAATATTGCCTTTGTAAGGTAGCGAGATCCATTTCGTCTTCTTCTTCCCATTCGTCAATTTTTTCAGTAAAACCTGCTTTAGAAAAGCAGTTTTTGATAGTTTTCTGAGAAATATTTTCACTCCATCTTTAGCGACTTCGGTTATACACTCTTTAAGGGTAATCAATTTTTGGACTGGAAGGTTGTTATCAATCGCATTAACAATTTTGTGAACAATTCTGTTTCGGTAATGATGTTTTATGTTTTTTATAATACCCTGGTCCATAGGTTGCAATTTGGAGGTCATGTTTAGTGGAAAAAAGATCAATTCAATATTCCTTAATTTTTTACTTACAGTAACTGGATGTGCAGGACAATTGTCTATAAACATCACAATCTTTCGCTTTTGGCTTTTCATTTTGTGTCCAGTTCTTTGACCCATCTTTCGAAAATCTCAGAAGTCATCCATGCCTTTTTATTATTGGCGTAATCTAACTCCAGAGATTTAACTCCTTTTAAACAACGGGGATTTTTGCTTTTACCTATGAGCAGTAATTTCAGTTTTTCTGAGCCATCCATGTTAGCTCCAACCATAAGTGTCACCCTTCCTTTACTTGTTTTAATACCAAAACATTTATCACTTTTAAAAGCAAAAGTTTTATTTGGCAAACATTTAAAAATCAAACCGGTTTCATCACAATTGAAAACGTTTTTTGGCTCGTACTTTTTCAATGCACTTTTTAAAACAGTTTCAGTCCAAATGTCACAGTCCTCCTGACTAACGCTTGCACTCTCGCCAGACAGCGTCTTGAAAACAATTGAATGCGCGTCTTCCAGGCACTCAACCACCCTTCACTAGCTTGAAAATTAACGCAGTTAAATTCTTTAGCAAATTGTAGAGCCTTTTGCTTTATTAAATTTCCCGATATTGGTACGTTTTGATGCGTACGGGCCACTTGAAACCATCGTAAAACTGCTTCATTTACATCCTCGTAAATACTCACCCGTACTCGTTTTCGACTGCTTGGAACACTAGGTTTCTTGATGATACTGTCGCGACTTTTTATTATCAGAGAGACGCAACTTGGAGAAACACCAAATTTTGCAGCAACATCAATTTTTTTGCATCCTTTATCAACTTCCTCCAAAATTTTAATTTTCTCAGCTAAACTTAAACACACTCGCTTGGACATCTTACTTGATTCTTAAACAAAAAGAAACTGAACCTGAATTTGCGAATTACTAGGCCTCGACTATAAAATGGGTTTTTCCCCGGGTTTCTATAAAATGGGTTATGTCCCGGGTTTCTCATACCTGATTTATTGCCAACCATTAGGCGTTATAAACGCGTTAAGAACCTTTTCAAAAGAATGCGTCATAAAAATGGAATTCGTGCTAATGTTAGATAAAAATGGGAAACCCGAAATGGCCAAGATTTCAATGAATGCATAAAAATTTATACATAAAATTCCGGTAAAAATTTTATTATATAGAGTGTTACTATTTTACAGATTCACTATATGCAGAGCTTTTTACATGAAATTTCATTACAATATTCTAGGTCTTGAAAAAATTTCACTATATAGAGTTTCACTATAAACAGTGTCGACTGTATTTTATTATATTAATTTCTTAAATAGGTAGGTACGCCACGGACCGCCTCCCTCTTAACTGTCTTAACTCCTCCTTCCCATTCTAGACCGACTACCGCCTCCATGGAAGGCGCCAGCGCCCACTGGGGGAGGGGGGGGGGGGGGTGATACCGCCCTACCTGCTCCGAAACTCTACGCAACAGCACTTCATATAAACTATTATACCTTTGTCAATTTTTAACCGATTCTTATGAAACTTACAGAAAATATTCTTAAGCAATCATACTAAAAAAAAACGAATTTTTTGACCCAGGTGACTAGGTATATCCTCTTAAAGTAAGACTACTGGATATTATTACAGTAGAATTTCGAAAAAGTTAACCGAAATGTTCCAAGGGTAATTAACGTTTTCGAACTATTAACTTTTCTAAGCGGTTTTCAAAATTAAAAAAAATAAAATAATGAACCTAGATTTTTTGGAAATGAAATGCTAAATTTATTTCATTGACTTAGTGTTCATCACTACAAAAAAGAAACTTAGATTTAATTTGTACCGGTTGGTTTAAAGTTCACAGTTACTCTTGAATATTTTCGTGCGCAGTAACTTTATATTAATTTGTACGGAGTGGTTTAAAGAAGCAGTCGAGACTTGTTTTTTTTTTCTTTTGTGTAATAGCTCTTGACCATTTTCGTGCGCATATTGACAAGGTCTGCCACCTGAATTGCATCGTTATTGTTTTCAAACCATTTTATCAAGGTATTGATGCTTTCAACTGCTTTCGAGAAGCTCACTTTTGGTTGTTGAATATCTTGCTCGATAATTGACCCGTCGTTATCATTAGCGGACACTTCGAAATCATCGTTATCTTCTGAAATTTGATCATTGTTCCAATTTTCAATGTCATAAATGCTGATGTCAACATTATCACCCACCTTTGACATCAACAATTGAACTTCTCGAAGTGTATCGTTGTATGCACTATTTGATGTAATCAATTTAGAGAGCGGAATGTCGTCTTCACTATTGTACTGATCATCATCCCACTTTTTTATCTTATTCCACGCTTTTATAAGAACAGCTTGCGGCAATTCGTCCCACACTGATTTAAGTAGCAAAAAATAGCATCACGAATTGTATGTGCCTTCAAAATATTTTCAATCGGAACGTTTTCTTGTGCGACAATGTTGCATAACAATTTAGTTCGATATCCTAACTTGACCAATCTTATGGGATTTTGATCCATGGGTTGCAAAACCGCTGTTACGTTAGGTGGTAAAAGCATTGCAGCAATGTTTCCATCATCAGACTGTAGCATGTCAATTGGCTTATGGGCAGTACAGTTATCAATCAGCAACAATGCCTTTGGTGGTAAATTATTTTTAGCAGAAAATTGGCGAACCTTCAAAAATTTTTATGCAATAACCTGCAAAATTTTTTATGAAACTAAAAAAATAAGTTTACCTGTTTTATAAATGAATGATGGAACCAGTTGAAGAATAACTCTGAATTCATCCACGACCTCTTCGAATTGGCGTATTCCAATGGGTTTTCAAATCCCTTAAAGCAGGGATGTCAAAGATACGGCCCGCGGGCCGCATCCGGCCCCCGGGACGTATCAATAAGGCCCGCGATCAATCGCAATGAAGAATCATAATTTTTAACAACCGTATATTATATACTATATAATTAAATAAATAAAATGTTATAATAATTCAGTACATTTTTTTTATTTGAATCTGGCCCGCCTACACATTCTAAATTTAATATATGGCCCTCTGCAAAATTGAGTTTGACACCTCTGCCTTAAAGCAACGTGGATTTGCAGATTTACCAATGACCAACGGCTTTAATTTGTGCGAACCATCTGCGTTAGCACACAACAAAAATGTGATTCTTTCCTTTGCAATTTTTCGGCCCGGTGCGGTCTTTTCGTTTGCTGTGACAAATGTTTTATCCGGTAAAAAACGATAAAATAGTCCAGATTCATCCGCGTTATATAGTGGCGGTCGGAGATGTCCATTTCATTAATTTTTGCTCTTAAATTATGAATGAAAGATGTAACATCCGACGTATCGCTTGAAAGGATTTCCCCACAAATTTTGAGATGGCGAATACCATGTCTTCTCTTAAAATTTGCTAGCCATCCATCACTTGCATTAAATTTTTTTCCAGGGTGCAGTATGGCGAATTCGTGCTTAGCTCTTGATGTTAAAATTGGACCAGTCATTGCACAATTACGCTGTCGTTGGTTCAAGAACCATTTATACAACCTTGCCTCAAGATCAGCATATTCCGGTTTATGTAGTGTTTTCTTGTCTGCTTTTTCATATGTGTTCGCCACAGCCTCTAAAATTTCATGGCGTTTTTTCTTTATTTTTGAGATGGCCACTTTAGATACACCATAATTCAACGCCAATCGTGTTCCGTGAATACCTTGATCAAGCTTTTTTAAAATCTCCACTTTTTGCTGCAAATCTAATCTGATTTGTGATGATTTGTTCTGCTTTGACATTTTTTAAGTAAACAATACACAACTCACAAACTCAAACGCTAACTACTAACTAAATCAATGTTGTTTGACGATGAAAATGATCATAGGTTTTCGCAGCTCAAAATAGAAAAGAAGTTCGGGGAATACCATAATCCAACAAACAATATTAGAGCTCAGTGCTGCCACTGAGAATTTTCTAAAAGTGGCCAAATTGCCACTTTCATGAACGGAAAAAAAAAACCGTTGTTTTGAAAAATTCATACGCTCTGAAAAGTTAACTGAAGAGTTAACTTTTTAGAGCGGCACGTGGATGCTGAAATACGGTTAACTTACCCGAGCGATTAACTTTTACGCGAGTTAACTTTTTCGAGATTCTACTGTATTTTCAAAATATTTTTTAATAGGTTCTTTGTATTATATTATCAAAGAAAAAGTTTAAAATACATTAAAATCGAGTTAAGTTCGGCAAAGGCTGTTCGCTACCTGCTCCGAGAACTCTACGCAACGCCACTTCTTTTAAATTACTATAACTTATACAACAGAAAATATTCCTAAGATATCATACTAAAAGAAAATGTAGAAATCGAAAAATCGAATTTTTTGAGCCAGATGACTGGTATTTTAAAGGATTTAAAGTCGTTTTTCCATGTGTTAAGTAGTTGAACGTTTATTTATAACAAGTTTACAAATTTTTAATTTGGAAAAATACCAAGAACGCCACAACGACCTCCTGAACAGGAAAAACTCTATAATTTTTTTTTTTTAAGTACCGTTTTTTTACTTTTGTGTTTTTCGGTGTATGGTCCCATTTATGGAGCCCAACCGAAAAGTCCGATCGAGATAAATGTCATACCGTTGGAAAGGCAACTAAATGCCTTTTCCGGCCATGCTGAGTTATAACACCTCAAAGTTCAAAATTTGCCTATTTTTTAATTTTGTTATATTCGGCGTCCATAGAATTTTCACTGTATAAGCCCTGACACACGCTATATTCGGCGTCCATCAGAATTTGAATCTGATCACAGTAAAAGTTTGGCTTTGTACGTGCAAAAAATAAAATGTGTTCAATCGACGAATTTTGTTATGTTTGTGGAGTTTTGTTTTTTGAGACACGTGTTACATATTACCGTGATCGTAGCAAACAACTTGCAGTTTTTTTCGCAAAAACGGGAAACTTTTGTTTTTGTGCCAACATACGTGGTCTTTTCAATGCTCTCCAACAAAGTTATGACCCAGTGGAATGGCGTCTTTTTCTGGATGGAGGCAAGGATAGTTTGAAGGCAGTCTTGCTTCTTAAAGGGAATACGAAACCATCAATTCCAATCGGATATGGAAAATACATAAAGGAAACATATGAAGCAATGAAAGAACTTCTCGCTCTCATACAATATGACCAACATCAATGGAAAGTTTGCTCTGATTTTAAATTAGTTGCCATACTATCTGGATTGCAAGGGGGCAATACGAAGTTTCCCTGTTTTCTATGTCTATGGGACAGCCGTGACCGTCAGAATCACTACATCCGAAAAGTTTGGCCCGAACGAAGTGGGCGTACGCACGGAGAGTACAATATTAAAAATGACCCACTCATTCCTCAGGAGAAGATAATACTTCCTCCACTAATATTAAGCTTGGGTTATTTACAAATATTGTGAAAACGTTGCCAAAAGACAGTCTTGCCATGAATTACCTTAAACAAAAATTCCGAGAGCCACAGCGAGCAAAATTGAAGCTGGTATATTTGATGGACCTCAAATTCGGGCTCTGTACGGTGACCAAGCATTTAATGAGTGTTTAGGTCCAGCTCATTTGGAGGCATGGGGAAGCATTCCAGGACATCGTTTACAACTTTTTGGGGAAACTACAGAAGTCCTGATTACGCTGAGAAGATCGATACATTACTGCAAAAATTCAATGCCATTGGTAAGCGTTGAGTGAAAGCATGTATATCAAAAAGGCCGTTATCATTTGAAAATTATTTGAAATTTATTCTTTTTAACTTTTTAGGTTCAAATATGACACCTAAAACTACACTTTTTATTCAGTCATTTGGATATTTTCCCCATGAACTTGGGATCCGAAAGTGATGAGCAGGGTGAAAGATTTCACCAGGAAATGCAAGAAATCGAGAGACGTTATGAACAAATGATGGCAGACTATTGTTGGTTCCTCATTCGCGAAGATACATCCGAAAAAAAACGGAAAAAATTCAAGTCATTTTAATTTAAATTTTTTTTTAATTTACGCCGAATATAGCGTGTGAGCAATGAAAATGAAATATTGTCGTTCCACAAAATCCTTAATAAAAACTTTATTTTTCATCCTTTTTTTTTCAAATTACGTTTAAAATGTTGGTTATTAAATAAACTACTTGGTAAAAAAATAAAACATTCCAGATCTTTACAATAACGTAGAAAAAAAACCAAATAAAAATGAAAAATTTTGAAAAAAACGTAAAAAATAGGCAAATTTTGAACTTTGAGGTGTTATAACTCAGCCAAAACATAGATAGAAATTTATAGTATACCGCGGAAAAGGCATTTAGTTGCCTTTCCAACGGTATGACATTTATCTCTACTTTTCGGTTTTAGGGTTTGAGTGGGTGACCGTTTTTAAAAACGGTACAACTGTCCCAATTAACTTATCTAGGCATGTGGCGTTCTTGGTATTTTTTGGCTGTAAACCAGTGTAATTCTTACCAATTGCAGACATCCCTGATTAAACTGCGAAAAATCTACTTTTTAAGTGGACTTTTAATAACAACTGTAAAAATATCCCTGTGAATATTTTCGTGGCTGTAAAAATAGCTCTAAAAATCCAACCAAATAGCTTCTCAACAAACTGTGTTTTTGAACTGAGTGAAAAAAAATGTTTTTAATTATTGAAACTTAGAAAAGTCGTGCTTGAATTTAGGAAACTATTTGTAATAACCATAAAATTAATCGATAAAAACGCAAAACGTTAAATATTATCACCCCCTAAAACCATCGAGCTTTATGATATCCACTCAATTGAAAAAGCAACCAATATTTAACACCCACCTAATTTTTTTGGTCTTCCAAATCTCGCAAGCGTACTACTCATGCTACTTCCTTTTAAAGCACCCTCGGAACTTTCTGATGCGGGCACACTCATCGTAAATTTCGAAACGAGATCACCGATGTTATTATTATTATTATTTACGCAAAAACATTCACTAGATTCCGGGTCGAAATCTGAATACATGAATTTTATGTTTTTTATTTTTGTTCGACACTTCGCTTAAAAGAGAGTTTTCCTGTGTGTCGTATTTTCGATACTTTGTTCATCTTCAGCTTTCTTTTTCAACCGTAAAAAGGGCCTTGTCCGTGTACCTTATATCGTTTTTCACCAGATATTTTTGTGTTTTCGCAGTTTATAGGTTATCATCGTTTTCACAATAAAAGAATTAGACACAATATAATTAGGATATTTTTAAAGCAATTTCCTCTATTCGAATTCGACTCGGTCAAACCGTTTTTGTGACTACTTTTTATTTTATTTGATTTTATCAGTACACTCTTAAATCTGAAGATTATTAATTTTTTATAGCATACGCATAGATAAGGTTTTTAATAGACATTATATTAGACCAAGAGGGCGACCTGAAATTTTGACCTGTCGTCTAAACGTCTACCTAGTTGTTCATTCTATCGGGAGACTGGAATGTCCAGATAAGGCCCAAAATGATACATGAAAATGGGCTGTCGTTTAACCACTTAAATCAAGTACCATAACATTTGTCGACACTAAAAATATCGAGCTATAAAATCAATAAATTTAGTTTGTTCTTGATGAAATAAAAGGAAATCTGCAAAAGGCAGACGCCGATAATGGAGAACGAAGCTGGACCCGCTTTTCCAGCCAAAAACGATGGTTTTTCGAGTTTTTGAATAAATAAGACCGTAAGTCCCAATCTTTGGGTCGCCGAGTCTGTCCAAGTTATTTTTGGAAAATTTAGGCCTTAATTAATAAACTGTCACTAGGAACAAACGCCTCGCTTGTACCCGAATAAGCCAAAGCATATTCAAAGTTCAAAACAAAAATCTAAATTCTGATAGTATAGACCAGGGGTGCTCAAACTTGAACTGCTGGCGATCTACTTCAATATTGTTAGACTACGATCGATCGACTCTGAGAGGCTGCAAGTAAGTGTGATGCAGGATTGTCGTCTAGGTAGGGTGTATCGTGGCATAGATAGTTTTCCGCACAATATGCATTTTTTTAGTCAAGGTAAGTGTAGGTCTGCTCTAAAATGTTAATGAAAAAAACTCATAATTATTCAAAATTGCGAGTTTATTGGTTCTTACAAAACAAACGAGTTCTAGTGTCTAAACTTAACTAGAGAGTGACTTTGGATGTTGAAGCGTGGCACTGCATGTCCTCAGCATACTTTTCATAAGATGGTACGTAATTACCCAGTGCTAATCGCAAGCATGATGACATATGTTCGTCAGTTAGTCGATTGCGATATTTTGACTTAATTATCTTCATTTCAGAAAATGCAGACTCGCACAAGTAAGTTGACCCAAACATTGCCGTCAGTTGAAGGGCGATTGCCTTAGATTCGGATATTTATCTTCAGATATAAAACACCAGAATTTTGTATCAGATGCTGTGGCTTTGAGATGTATATCTGATATAATCTGCACTAACTCATTTTCAACAGAACATGAGTCCATGTTAAACTGACTTGCTATTTCAGTAGCTAATTCCTCAATGTTTTTACACGAAAAAGGATAACTCATAAATGATGCGATATTTACCAATTTACTGAAATCATAAAAACGTATTTCGAATTGGCCCAAAATATTTGATAATTTTGCCTCATAAATATCATAATTCAACTGAGGAATCTTGCTTTCAAAGACGGAAAATTTTTCAGATCCTTTCTTTTCAGTTGATCTATCATAAATTGCACTACTTTTAAATGCGTTTATTGCGCTAATCATCTCAATAATAGTTTTTCCTTTACCTTGAAGCTCCAAATTAATGGTGTTTAAATGCATTGTGATGTCTGTCAAAAATGCCAAATCAGTCAGCCATTTTCCGTTTTTCAGCATCTGAGTGTCATCACCTCTTTCGTCTCCAGAAAAGCTGTTATTTCGGGCAATAATTTTGAAACCTTTCTAGAAATTTTCCGCGACTCAACCACCTGACGTCCGTGTGAAGAACTAAATCAGTGTGTTCAGCTGACTCACTATCTTCCAACTCCAATTTAAAGAGCCGTTGTTGCAAGCTACGTGCACGGATAGAATTCACAATTTTTATTGCAATGTCCATAATCTCCTCCATGTTTAGAACTTTTGAACACAAAACTTGTTGATGTATAATGCAATGGAAGGAGAAAAATGAAGGGAAATCATCATTAGCTCGACACAATGCCACAAAACCGTTTTCGTTTCCAGTCATTGCTGGTGCTCCATCGGTTGTAATGCACACTAGTTTATATATTGGTAGCTTGTAGTTTGTTACAAAATTGAAGAAAACGTCATATATATCTTCGCCACGGGTCTTTCCTTTCAGAGGAATCATCGTCAAAAACTCTTCCTTAGTCGACATGTCATTGAATACCATTCGAATAAAAATACACAGCTGGACAGTGTCTGTCATATCGGTGGATTCGTCGAGCTGTAAAGAAAAGTATGTACATTCCATGATATCATGTTTTAGTTTATCTGCCATGTCCTGACTCATGACTTCAACACGCCTTGTGACAGTCGGACGAGATAACTGAAGTTCTCTAATAGCAGACATAATCTCTGTTTTATTTTTAAAATCTCCAAATAAAGTCTTACCCGCTTCAATAAATGCTTCCTTCACAACCAATCCATCATCAAATGGTTTCGTGTGTTTCGCCAATATATGAGATATTTTAAATGACGCGATCGTTGCAGCTTTTGATTGTTTGACTGGTCTTGTGAACATGGTTTGTTCTTTTTTCAAACAAGTTATCAAATCACGTACTTTTCGTTTTCTTAATTCACTCTGTGACGGAAAATCCTTTTCATAGTTTTTATGAACCGTTTTATGATGCCTCTCTAAGTTCCCACGCTTAGGTATTGCAACTGACGCACGGCAAATGAGACAAATGCACTTATCCTTTACCATACAAAAGAAAAATTCTTCCTCCCAATCGTTATTAAAATGATAAGTTTTACTTTTTTTCGCCGCACTCATTTTGGACTATTTATTAATAAACTTTGTATCGATGTATCGCCTTCAAGTTACAACTCAGACTGACTCCTATTCCTGCAGGCGCAACATTTATATCGGCGCGAACGAAGTCTCGAATGTTCCCGTCAAACACGCCGCCCGAAGTTTCTAGAAAAATCGGCGAAAATCAAAAACGCGGTTTTCTTTGACAAGTACCGCGCGTTCCTTTGATAAAGCCGCCATTTGCCGCTAGCAGGGGGTTATTACGATAAAAGAAAGTGATGAGGGGGTTATTCTGGCCTAATTGTGGATCGAATAAATTTTAGTAGTTTATTCATTACATTTTGTTTTAGTTACCTAAAACAAAATCTGTGAATAGTTCTATATCGGAATTTTTTTCTCGAGATCGACTCAAAAAGCACTCGCGATCGACTTGTCGATCGCGATCGACCGTTTGAGCACCCCTGGTATAGACGCTATTATAGGTTCTACATAAAATTCGTACTGGATGACTGAAATTAAAGGGTGTCCCAAAATTTACGCAAGATTTGAATTTGGCGCCATTCGTATGGTATATATATAAGTTTTAAAAAAAAGCACGTAAATCGGATAAGTGGTTCTCAAGTCATAAGCGTACTAACGGACGGAGAGACGTTGCATTTTATATATATTATGGAAGAATCTGGAAATTTTCATTTTGATGCCAGAAGCTGGTATTACAAACAAATACCAATTTGGGCCTAATTGGGCACATAGCAATAGACCCAAACGATTTTGTTCATTGGGACTAGTTGTTCCGAATTTTACGAATTCTATTACGTATGACAATGGTCAATTTACCCTCTCAATAGATAGTCTGTCCCAGAAATTGCATAAAAAAAGGCTTTTTCGGACCCATGGCGAAATGCCCGAACCCTATGGGGCCTTGAGAATGACAAATTCGGATTCTACGGGTCGAAAAACGTAAAGAAGTACATCCTGTACAAATTTTATGTAGAACCTATAATAGCATCTATACTATCAGAATTTCGATTTTTTTTTTGAACTTTGAAAATGCTTTGGCTTGTTCGGGTATAGCCTGTCCCAAAATTTTTGACATGTGTTTCGTTGAAACATTAGTTTTATCAAACGTATGGGTATAGAATGAAATAAACATTTTTTAATGGCTTTATAAGTAAATATAATTATTATCAAATATAGCCTGTTCCAAAATATAAGATCCTGATTTTTGCCGTTTTGAGTGGGCAATATAAAAATTCTGCCCTTTGGTTTATGATAGGTTGCAGAGATGGACTTAAGAATTTTATTTATTAATGCAAATAAATAAAATTATAAGTGTTTTTGGAGATGTTTATTTATAGATGCATGTAAAAACATACAGTTTAAATGAATGGGGTTTACAAGAGGGGACATATTGTATAAATAAAAATATATTTTAACTTAAGCCTAATTCGGTTTCACTATTACTGTCATCAGCTGAGGTAATTATCAGTGGTTTTATATTATTTACATAAATATATGAATCTTCAACTTTAACAACTTGCTGAATGGAATTCTTCCAGCTTTCACAAGGTATATCATTTATAACTTTTTTTACTAATTTAACTACTGACACGCTTAAAGTAGGAGAAACATTTTGTGCCCTTATTTTTAATTTAACTTGATGCCAAATATGTTCCGTTGGATTAAACACACAATAATACGAAGGGAAGCCGCAAAACAGTGTGTCCCATTTTCTCAGCCGTACTATCACAAACATATTTCTTTTTCAATTTATAGTCTTTCAAAACTTCCAAAAGATCATTTTTTTATAACTAAAGTCAAAATAAATGTCATTTTCTAACATATATTCCCGTATTTTCGATTTGGTGTTGGATGCATTAGGACCTATTTAGCAGGCGACTATGGTAACTTGCATTGTCCATAACTAACACTCTGTTCGGGAACATTTGGCAAAAGGGAATTTTGAAACCAATTTTCAAAAAGTTCTGCGGTCATGTCTTCGTGATAGTCCAAACTAAAATCTTTTATGTTTTTTGCAGATAATAGTGGACAATTTGAAACCCAGCCCTTTTTAGATGCAGCATGCAAAATGGTTATTCGTTTACCTTTATTTGGAGGTACGTTAGTCTGACATTTTGTACTGCTGTCAACCCACCCTTTTTGCACAGTATCATGGGTATCGAACCATGTTTCGTCAAGGTAAATTATTGGCCAATTCTCTGATCGATACTTTTTAATTTCTTGTAAATAAGTATGTCGCAAGCTCGTAATTCTTTGTGACTCCATCACCACTTGTCTTTTCTGGATTTTTCGGAACGTGAATTTCATTCTTAAGAGAATTCTGTAAAGGGTTGATCGGCCACAATGTATATTGTCCCCGTCCTACACCAGTCTTAATTTTATTTTGTCTATTGTCGGCACCAACTGCTCTTCATACATAGAATATATTTTTCTCCTGATGACGTCTTTTTCACAATCGTCTACATGATGCATTTGAAAATCTTTCCATTTTTTCCTGTTCTTGAGTGATGGTTTCTTTTTACCAAACTGTCGTAACATTTTTCACTATTGTTTAGCGTCAAGTGATAAATGTTTTCTCCTAATGGGGACCTGTGGTCATTAGGCCTATATTATCAAATACTTAAAGGGCTCCAAACGGGTTTGCCAGGTAGTAAATATATTGGTAAAAATCGATCCAATATGATTGCAGGTGCAAGTGAGGGCGGTATACAAAGCAGGTAAAATAAAAATACGTTTATCGTAATACCTGGCAACTATGCACAAAACCTTAATAGAAAAAAGCAAAAAGGCAGGATCTTATATCTTGGGATTTACTTTATAAGCAAGGCGTCTGCCCTCGTGATATATTATTAATTAGGACCTAAATTTTTCAATAATAACCTGAACAGACGCGTTTGACCCAAAACTTGGGACTTAAGATTTTATTTATTCAAAAACTCGAAAACCGACAGTTTTTGGCTGGAAAAGGCGGGTCCAGCTTCGTCCTCCGGTATGGGCGGCGTCCGCTTTTTGCAGGTTTATTCCACTCGCCCGATAGAATGAACAACTAGGCAGACGGTTAGTCGACAGGTCAAAATTTCGGGTCGCCCTCCTGGTCTGTATATTTTAATCACTCATAGCTACTCAGTGTTCCTTTTTTGGTTTATTAATAAATACTGTTATTAAATGCCGACAATTTTGGAAGCTGGGCTTAAAAAATAGAATGGTATTTGAGCATATAGAAATTTTCTCAAGATAAAATGAACAAAACTTTTTTATATTGTTCGTTCTCACTTTTTAATTGTTGTAACTTCTTTGTTTTATTATTTTCTTTGGTTTTTAAACGCTGTTTCAATTAAAATGTCGCTAAAGTTTTTGGAAAATGTCTTTAAACTAAGGATTCTTCTTTACCTAAGTTTTCAAATAAGCGAATTGCGAAGATAGATTATTTATAATCGATAACCCTGTACGAAAACCTTTATTTGTGTTAATAAGCGAAATAATAGATGCCCTTTTCAAAAAATCCATATAATATTTAGAAAGTACCAACCTTCAAACGATAGGTGTCAAAATTTCGTATCATTTCGACGATTAGTTTACAAGTTACAGTGGGTTTAGCTACACTACTTTTGATATTTTCAAAACAGTGGAAAAAATCGAATTTCGTGTGTTGGTTAAACACTGTTTTTTGATGGGAAAAAATACCGTTCAAGCAAAGCCATTGCTTTGCTGGTAAGTGTTACGGGGACTCTGCCCATGGAAAATCACTCATCATTTATTGGTATGCTGAATTTAAATGCGGTCGTACAGACACAAATGATATTGAACGCCTGGATGAGGTGGTTACACCAGAAAACATCAAAAAATACATCCCAAATTGTTTTGGATGACCGTAAAGTGAAAATGCGTGATATAGCTAACACCCTAAAGATATCAAGAGAACGTGTTGGTTATATCAGGTCTGGGAAAAAGTTCGTGGCGTTTTTCCCGATAGATGGCGTCAATTGCAAATAACTCAAGAAACACAGATCGCAGTGACACCACAAAACGCTCGTTGGAAAGGTGACACTTCGAGCATCACTTTGAGTGTATAAACATCGAAATTGGTGCAGTGGTTGGAAAGTTGTTTGCGTTTGAAAATGGAGAAAAGTAATGAAAATGGCGCTATATTTTGTAATTTTATTACGACAAAGGGAAGAACACTGCGCAGGCTTGTGAAAAAATTGGTGCTGTGTACGGTGAAGGTACTTTATCAAAATCTACTGCGCGGAAATGGTTCGCTCGCTTTCGTTCTGGTAATTTTGATGTGAAAGATGAGTCACGCTCTGGTCTGGAAATTCTTGAAAAAGTCCAGCAAGATAAGCATATCAGTAGTGTCGATATTGGTATGGAGCTAGGCATTGACCACAAAACGGTTTTGAACCACTTATACAAAGCTGGCTACTAAAAGAAGCTCGATGTATGGGTTCCTCATGAGTTGAGCGCGAAAAACGTGATAGACCGAATTAACATTTGCGATGCGCTGCTAAAACGCAATGAAATTTCGCCATTTCTGAAATGTGTCATAACCGATGATGAAAAATGGATCACGTACGACAATTGGAAGCGTAAAAGATCGTAGACACGGGATGGTGAGGCGTCACAAGCGTTGGCGAAGCCAGGATTGACGCCGAAAAAGGTGATGCTGTGTGTGTGGTGGGACTGGAAGGGAATCGTCAACCATGAGCTACTTCCAGTTGGTCAGACGATTGATTCCCAACTCTACTGTGGACAACTAGAGAGATTACGCTAGGCAATTGAAAGAAAACGGCCCGAATTGATTAATAGGAAAGGTGTTGTCTTCCATCATGACAACGCCCGACCACACACTTCTTTGATGATCCGTCAAAAATTGCCAGAGCATGTTTGGGAAGTTTTGATGCATCTACCGTATAGTCCAGACATAGCACCCTCTGACTATCACTTGTTCCGATCTCTGCGGAACTCTCTCAATGGAATTAAGCTGCTTTCAAAAGAAGCCTGTGAAAACCACTTGGTTCAGTTTTTCAACCAGAAACCACAGAAGTTCTTCCCCGATGGCTCTACCCGAAAAATGGCGAAATATTGTCGATAATAATGGAGCATATTTGGTTTAAATAAATTTATTTTCACACTATAAGAAAACCAGCTGAAATTTACTAAAAAAACGCCCCGATGTTTTTCCCAGACCTGATATTTTGCATGAACATTTGGGCTTGAGAGTTGATGATTCTGAGCGCTGTTTGGACCTGTCTAAGCGCAAGAAATTTAAAGTTTTTCTTAATTTTATTAAGGTTAATTTACCAAAATCAAACATTTCAGAAAAAGTTTCATTCTTTGCTAAACAAATCAAGAATTTTTACACAAAACGTAGTATGTTAGAAGTAGAATCATACAGCATATTCAAAAAACTTACTTCAGGATTAAACAATATTGAATATGAAGTATGGAGCGAGTTCCAGAGGAAAATGTTTTTAGTTATTGATAGAAGAAGAATAGTCCTCAGGAACTCGCAAATATTGTAGAAAATCATTCATCTCAATCCTTTACACAAAATGAAATTCACATCTTAAACAAAGGTAAAAGTCAATCATCGCTCCTGATGAAGCTAACATGGTTAGCGAAACGCGCGTCGAGTGCAAAAATAAAGTGTTTAGTGTAGTGGTGATATATATTGATTGATTAAAATTTTTAAGTTTAAAGTCCCCATTAGTTCAAACTTTTAACTGAATTATGTTTGGAAGAACGATATTAAGACATCTTATTAAAAACCATTTATTACCGGCTTCTCACGCCTCACGATATTAAATGTAATAATACAAGAAAACCTATAATATATATAATACCTTTAGCTCCCAACTTTGACAACGCAGAAATTTTAACTTCCATGACCATCATTTTCTTATCGCCCTTCATAACGGCTTTCCGACGTTAAAATAACGACTCTTCACCCGTCTTCGGAAAACAAACAAAACAATAACTCGCCAATAACTTAATCAACAACGCACAACAATCGCAGCCAACTTGTTTCTCTTACTGGAATCAAGACAATTGAACGCAAGAATAACAAAATCAGATGATAATGTTATTTAAACAAGGCATGCTGTGTGACTTGTTTGTTTTCGTTTGTTTCTCCGGTCGGTATTGGTCAATAAAAAAATGGTTGACATGTTGATTGATGGTGATTTGTTATTCTTTCTTTTTGCCATGACCGAATTACAGGGTGTTCGGTCTTAGTTTTTTTTTACCCTTTTATGCCACACACATTTTTAACATATTTTCGGTACAAACTATCTTACATATTGCGTAATCCATTATTTAAATTTATAATAGCGAGTACATAACATTCGTCTTTTTCAAGCTTCAAAATCAATATAAGTGGAACAAGTAAGGTTATGAGTTCAATTTCCCCGAAATTTCAATTTCGAAACATACCTTACTGGTTTCTGTTTTGACGGCAAACGGTTTACTTGCAAACGCTTGCTTTATCCGAGGTTTTGAAAATTCATCACTGTTGATTTTGTTTCATAGTGGTTATCTTATAATTGATAAAATAAAAAAAAATCCTATACAGCTAAATAAAGCGGTGCATCCTCCAAACAATTTTAAAAAATGCTTGGTGCAGTCCGTTTATACTCTATTTATTTGAAATTGATAGTATTAAAAATGCCAGTGGACTGACCGGCAGTCCTATAACAGAGACGTGCTATCTATTCCCAGGTATTTTTCAGGTCACAATGCTCTTTTGTAACGAAATTTTATTGCCGATTAAATCATTTTATTTACATACCTTCCTGTTGCCCCAACTGTAAATAAAGGGTGTCCCAACATTCACGCAAGATTTGAATTTGGCGCCATTTGTATGGTAAAGTGTTGCCAACAAAATAAAAAACACAGCGTGACAGCTGACAGTTCAGGGTTATTAAAAATGGAGTGCTACATGAAAGAACAACGTGTTTTCATTGTTGAGCAATATTTTAAAAATAATGAAAGTTTGGCAGCTACCACTATGGGACAGAATCGTGCGTACCGTCTCAAAAATAGGTTTTCCGAATGTTCGATATTGAATATTTTGTTAATGCACATATCTAACTGAATGTCTAATACATATTATATAGAATTTAAAATAGATTATTTCTCATTTTTTCTTAATAAATCTTGACTTGCAAGTTGACGCTCAAAATAATGTCGATTATGTAGAACAGAATTGCACCAGTTTACATGGTCATATTTTCATTATTTTCAATGCAAATATGTAAGTGTGATATATGGTTAGAATGGTTATTAAGTACCTTATTTAAAAAGCATTTAAGTAGACATTTATGTAAAAACTGGAGAGGTACACGATTGTTTTTGCGGTATCAAATATCCTAACCTTATTAGAAACTTTAAATAGACAGTTAGCGATGTCTGCCGATGTCGTAATTTTGATACCATCACATAGAGCAGCTCATATAAAAGTCAAGGCAAAAAAAAAATTTGCCCGAATCTGCTCCCTTTTAAATGGGACGAAAAATACCCGATGGGGAGGGAAATGCAAAATATTTAAAAAAAAATTTTAAGATTTGATTCAGGAGATTTTTCGAAAAATAGATTATTTCTGACATTTTATTGTTAAATAATATTGTCTACTAGCGTCTATAGCGGACATAGGTAGGCAAGTAGATATGTAGGTAGGTAGGTAGGTAGGTACAAGGCAGCTTTACCAGGTAATATCACTAGAACAGGTGACTATTGTTGACATCCCAGCAAGTTGTCAAAATTTTGTTTACAAACTACCGCATTGAACTACATACATACATAAAGTGGTTGTTTTTTGAGAGAATGAACTATATACATACATAAAGTGGTTGTTTTTTGAGAGAAGCTCTCGTGATTTTTGACAATGTGGTGAATTTTCTACCAACAAAATACATGTGATTTTTTTCGACTGTTGCTATTGCCGAACTGCTACTACCTGGTAGAGCTGCCTTGGATAGGTAGAAACATTTTTTGTGTTTTATATATAAAGATAGATTACTACCTAAATTAAAGTTTCGGTAAGGTGGAAATACTGTTATTGGAAATCATATCATATAAGAACACGATAAATATGTGACTACCCGCAGATAATAATATTTTTCTCACGGAATTGAAGTATAAAAGTTATTGATTTAATTGTCATTTACCATTACTTTATTGTGCTTCGACATAGAGTCTTCACCAACCTCGGTAAAAACAATATTTGCGAAGTACCTATACAACAAAATGAGTGAATTTGTTGTGGCTCGACGAGTATTATGCGAATTTTTCATTGACCATGGGACAAAAAGAGAAGATATTCAAAAATACTTAGAAGAACACCATCATTTGTCGTCTTCAAAAAGTGAATTAGTTGTGAAAAGTATTCAAAAATTGCTTATATCAGCTTTTAACAATCGCTGGACCACATCTAACCGAACTAAAGAACGTTTCTTTAATAAAAATACAACGTGGTTAGACGGTGAATTTAAGGTACAGTTCGACGAAATACCAATGGATATCAAACCTACAACATCTGGAGAACGTGGACGTCCATCAAAGTCTTATGAAGATCTGTCAGAGAAATCGAAAAAAAGGAAGAATATGGAGTTAATTCAAGAATATGGACTCGAGAATATACATAACGCATACGTCCAAGGATTGCGGTCTGAAGGAGAATTAGAAGAAGCTTTTGTTGTTGAAATGATGCGGAATTGTGATAGAGATGAAAAAAAGATCATAAAGAAAAAATTGTTGCATGAATCTCGCAATGCAACATATTTTACGGCGGATGAAGCTTTAAGTCTTTTTGCTGATTTAGATCTTTCGAAATCACAATACGGATTACTTCGAGCAAGTCTGATTAACAAAAACTTCGATATATTGCCGTCATATAATATATTAACAAACGCAAAAAAAAACTATGTTATCCTCCACCCTCCAGCATTGAAATAACCGATACAAGCGCTAAAGTAAATCTACAAGATTTGCTGGATCACACTACTGCCCGTATCTTAAAAATTGAAAATATTTACAACCCAACAAGAAGAAATCTTAAATTGTTTACCAAATGGGGATGTGATGGTTCATCGGGACAAAGTGAATATAAACAAATTTTAACAGATGAAAGGAACTTGGTCTCAGATGCAAACTTATTTATAGCGTCTTTGGTACCAATAAAGCTGATTGATACAGAAACAAAAGAGGTTCTTTGGCAAAATCCGGCTTGCTCTTCTATTCGATATTGCCGACCCATTCTGATGGAATTTGCAAAAGAAACGCCCGAGAAAGCCCGTTCGGTGGTCGGTGATATTCGGGGTCAAATTAATAATTTGAAAATTTCTGAGATACACATGAGGGACCAGCTAATTGAAATAAGTCACGAGCTGTTCTTAACTATGGTGGATGGAAAAGTTACACAAGTTCTAACTGACACAAGTTCTGGAGCTGTGTGTACGGTGTGTGGGGCTAAACCAAGCGATATGAATAATTTGGAGAAGATTGAATCAAAGCCAGATAATATGAATGCTTACGAGTACGGTTTGTCGACGTTGCATGCATGGGTTAGGTGCATGGAGTTAGTTTTACATATTTCATATAATCTTTCGTTTAAAAAATGGGCTGCGAGAACTCCGGAAGATAAAAAAAAGTAGAGAAGACAAGAAAAAACTTGTACAAAGTCTATTTCGAAGCCGAATGGGATTGCATGTTGATAAACCCCGGCAAGGAAGTGGAAATAGCAATGACGGCAATACAGCTCGACGTTTTTTTGAGAACTACTACTGCTCTTCAGAAATAACAGGAGTTAATGAGGATCTTATTAAAAGGTTTTATGTTATTCCTCAGACTTTGGCATGCGGTATTGCTGTAAATCCAGAAAAATTTAGTGAATATACTCGCGCTACTGCACAATTGTACGTTACACAATATATGTGGTATAACATGCCTTCTTCAGTACATAAGATCTTAATACATGGGGAAAGTATAATTAGACATTTTGTTGTTCTGCCTATTGGTAATTTATCTGAGGATGCCCAAGAATCTCGTAATAAAGATTACAAAAATATCAGATTATGTCACGCTAGAAAGTGCTCTAGGTCCGCAACGAATGAAGACGTATTTCATGGTCTTTTATTTACATCAGACCCATACATATCAAGTATCAGAAAACCATCAGTCACTGTTGCCAAGGAACTGTTAGACGAAGCCAAGAACCTCTTAGATATTTAAATTGTAGTTTGTATATCAGTTATTTTTTTTTTTTTCTATTTTATGTAGTGGATTAATAGATGTTTGTCATTTATTATATGCTATTTTCATATGTAATATTAACAAAAATACGAAATAATAGTGTATATCATTAAACTGTATAATTATCATTCAATAAGTAAACTATGTTTTTGTACGAAAAAGTGTCATTTTTATTTTTGTATTATTTTTTTTTATATATTATAAATATAAATAAAATAATTCTCGCAAAAAAGAAAACCGACTTCCTCCCTCCGATTTTCATAAATTTTCAATAGAGTTATCTAAAAATCAATATTTTGGACGGACAAAATATCCGTCCGATTTCCGAAATTTTTTTGTGTGTTCAGCGTGTTGACAAATTCTTTCAAAAAGAAGAAAGAATTTTGAAAATCGGTTTATAAATGGCCGAGATATTCAAAAATTATTTTTTCGGACGGACATTTTGTCCGTCCGATTTCCAAAAAAAATTTATGGGACCCAACTGCAAGCAATACCTTTCAAACAAAAAAAGAATTTTTAAAATCGGTTCACAAATGGCGGAGTAATATTGGAACAAACATTAAAAAAAAAAGGAACAAAAAAAAATACACACGTGAAGTCGGTTAAAAATTAACAACGAATGTACCATTATTTGATAGTATATACATTAGAGATACTGCGTACCAAATTTCAGCTATTTACTTCAATCAACGACAAAGTTACAGATTTTTGAGACGGTACGCACGATTCTGTCCCATAGTGCTACGGTTCGGAATTTTCGTACAAAATATGGTCGCATTACCTCTTTAACAACTTGCTGAATGGAATTCTTTCGGCTTTCACAAGGTATATCATTTATAACTTTTGTCACTAATTCAACCACTGACACGTGGTGCCCTTATTTTTGATTTAACTTGATGCCAAATATGTTCAATTGGTTTAAACACACAATAATACGGAGGAAACCGCAAAACAATGTGTCCCATTTTCTCAGCCATACTATCACAAACATATTTCTTTTTCAATTTATAGTCTTTCAAAACTTCCAAAAGATCACTTTTTTATAACTAAAGTCAAAATAAATGTCATTTTCTAACATATATTCCTGTATTTCCGATTTGGTGTTGACTGCATTAGGAACCTTATTTAGTAGGCGACTGTGGTAACTTGCATTGTCCATAACTATAACACTCTGTTCGGGAATATTTGGCAAAAGGGAATTTTGAAACCGATTTTCAAAAAGTTCTGCGGTCGTGTCTTCGTGATAGTCCAAACTAGAATCTTTCATGTTTTTGCAGATAATAGTAGATAATTTAAAACCCACCCCTTTTCAGATCCAGCATGCAAAATGGTTATTTGTTTACCTTTATTTGAAGGTGCGTTAGTCTGACATTTTGTACTGCTGTCAACCCACCCCACATGGGTATCGAACCATATTTCGTCAAGGTAAATTATTGGCTGATCAATTTTCTGATCGATACTACTGGCCTTTTGTTGATTTTTCGGAACGTGAATCCCATTTTTAAGAGAATTCTGTGAAGGGTTGATCGGCCACAATGTATATTGGTCCTGTCCTGCACCAGTCTTAGTTTTATTTTGTCTAATGTCGGCACTGCTCTTCATACATAGAATATATTTTTCTCCTGATGACGTCTTTTTCATAATCGGCTACATGATGCGTTTGAAAATCATTCCGTTTTTTCCTGTACCTGTGTGATGGTTTTCCTACAGTACCCTTAATCGTAGAAATTGGAGTTTTTGTTAGTTCACTAGTTTCTTGCAAAGCACTTTGTTTATTCAAATTTCTTTTTACCAAACTATCGTAAACATTCATCACTATTTGTTTAGCGTCAAGTGACAAATGTTTTCTCTTGCGATAGCCACTATTGCAATTTTCCTACGGATGCCACATAATTAAAATAGAACCGTTACGTTGTAAGTAAACCTAAAATTAAAAAAATAAAAAGTATCTTTCGAATCTTAATGGGGACCTGTGGTCATTAGGCCTATATTCTCAAATACTTAAAGGGCTCCAAACCGGGTTGCCAAGTAGTAAATATATAGATAAAAATAGATCCAATATGATTGCAGGTGCAAGTGAGGGCGGTATACAAAGCAGGTAAAATCAAAATACGTTTATCGTAATACCTGGCAACTATGCACAAAACCCTAATAGGGTCGTTTATTGCCCCACTGAATAAGCAAAAAGGCAGGATCTTATATCTTGGAACTTACTTTACTTTTTTAGGTTCAGATTTCCTTTTTTTCGGCGTTGGATTTTCTTTTTTAGCTTGCTTCCTTGTTTGCGTTAATACTTTTTTGGCTTCTTTTACTTAGAATCATAAAAGTAGCAGCAGATGTTCGACGCTGGTACAGCAAAACCTTTGTAAACGGCCGAAAGGTAAGTTGGCACGCCGGCGCCGCTCGGTCGATTTGGTCTGCTTTACATTTGGCGCCATAATCGTCTATAACTTCGAAAGTATTTGAAATTTTCCTCTGAAATTTTCAGAGAATATTATTGAAATATAATACTTTCCAATAGGATACTTTCCAAAAAGTCGATTTTTCCGACGCAAGAAAGTGTAATGTTCCCTTGAACATCGACAGGCCTTCCTATTTAATTGACATCAGGACTAAATTTAAAACAATTAAAACGCTGTGACGTAAATCCTACATTGCTAAAAATGTAGTCGTCCAGTTGACGTCATGGAGAAAGAAATTCCAGTAATTACCAAGCGCAAATATATATATACACCCCCTGTGAATAAACTAATTACACTTAAACTGTTATCACAAGAAATAGAGATAAGCTGTTTACTTGGAGTTATCACCAGCAAACAGTGACATATGCCTTTTCTTTTTTTTTCTCGTAATTTATTCTTCAAGAAACAATTAATAATAATAAATATATGGCAAGTTCTTTTATTGTATCGATAGATTCTTCTATGATATCAGATATGTTCTGTCTTTGTTGTAATGCCTACGTTACACAGTGACAGACAAGGAGCTGATATTCATCGACGAAATAAAGGAGTACGTTAATACGAATGGGTTTGTTATTTTCAGTATTAAGTATTGACCTATTTTGATGTTTTAAAAACTTAATAGATTTTTAGTTTACGGGGTATATCATTTAGGAAGGTCGTTGTTGAATTTTAATTACATTTTTTTGTCTGGCGCAAGTAGGACGATGAAATATCGAGGTTCTTCGGTGTAGAAAACTGTGTCAGATTTTATTGACTTTCCAATGTTTCGCTTACGATTGTACAATGCTTATTTAACACGCAGTTTCTCGTGTCCTCGCTGAATAATTATATATTTCGCGATGCGATATATATATATATATATATATATATATATATATATATATATATATATATATATATATATATATAAAGGGAGTTTTTTATAGAGGTATAAAACTTTAAGTTGGCAACACTTTTTTAACTGACGGCCATTTTGTCAGCTGTCAAGTGATTTATGTTTAGTTTGGTTTGGCATTTCAACATGAATAGACTGACGCCTGAACAACACTTCCAAATTGTGCAAATTTATTTTGAAAATCATGGTTCTGTTCGAAATACGTATCGCGCACTACGTCCATTTTACGGTCAACATAATCGTCCATCAGAGCAATTAATTCGATTAACTATGGAACGTTTTCGCACCACGTTTACTCTAAATGATAATACGCATCCACAGAGACGTCGTACAGTGCGTACAGAAGAAGTCATTGCTGCTGTAGAGCGTAGCGTAGAGGAAGACCCGAATCAGTCTATCCGCCATCGTGCACAGGAATTGGATATGTGTCCATCCACTTTATGGAAGATTTTGCGGAAAGATCTTGGTTTGCGTGCTTACAAAATCCAACTCGTGCAACAATTGAAGCCACACGATCACCTAGCAAGGCGTAGATTCGGTGAATGGGCCCAAAACAAGATTGCCGTTGATCCCGATTTTCATAAGCGAATTTTGTTTAGCGATGAAGCTCACTTTTGTTTGAATGGATACGTCAATAAACAAAACTGCCGTATTTGGAGTGATGATAATCCTCAAGTGTATGTTGAGACACCGTTACATCCAGAAAAACTGACTGTTTGGTGTGCTTTATGGGCTGGTGGAATCATTGGTCCGTACTTCTTTAAAAACGATGCTGGTCAGAACGTTACAGTCAATGGTGACCGCTATAGAGCCATGATTACTGACTTTTTCGTTCATCTGTTGAACAACCATGATGTGCAGGAGCTGTGGTTTCAACAAGACGGCGCAACATGTCGCACAGCTCGTGCCACAATTGATTTATTGAAGGAAACGTTTGGTAACCACATAGTTTCGCGTTTCGGACCCGTGAATTGGCCTCCAAGATCGTGCGATTTAACGCCGCTAGACTATTTTCTGTGGGGATATGTGAAGTCTCTAGTCTACGCCGATAAGCCCGAAACGATTGACCACTTGGAGAACAACATTCGCCGCATTATTGCCGATATACGGCCACAAATGTTGGAAAAAGTCATCGAAAATTGGACCTCCAGATTAGACTACGTCCGAGCCAGCCGTGGCGGTCATATGCCAGAAGTCATATTTAAATTATAATGCCAGAAGATTATCTTTCGAATAAAGTAAGTTTCATGTCAATTTAAAAAATTCATCTTTGTTTTATTCCATTTCAAAGTTCTATACCTCTATAAAAAACACCCTATATATATATATATATATATATATATATATATATATATATATATATATATATATATATATATATATATATATATACATATACATATACATATATACATATATACATATATACATATATACATATATACATATATACATATATACATATATACATATATACAGCCTTGGCCAAAAGTATTAGGCACCCTACAATTTACTTTATTTCTTGTGTTTCAGGGTAAAAAATTAAATTCGTATATTTTATAAAATCGTACATTGAGGTAAAATTATGTAATAAATTAATATTTGGTGTGTCCGCCCTTAGCTTTAATTACAGCAGCAATTCTTTAGGGCCTGCTGCGTACAAGCCTAGTACATTCAGTTGTACAGGGTGGCCCAAAATTACCGAAGGGGTTTGAGTTCATTATAACTTTTTATTTAAGACATAATTATAATTTTTTATTTTTTTTTTTAAATACAGTATATTAATGGAGAATATTTTTAATTTAATTATGAAAAATTATATCTCGCAAGTGGTGGCCATTTTCTGCTTCGCATATTCGTGCTCTTTCCAAAACATTTTCCATAACATTTCGCAAAACTTCAGGTGTTATGTTGTTGATTTCGTCGCGTATATTGTTTTTTAATTGCTGGATGGTTCTAGGCTTATTAATATAGACTTTTCCTTTCAAATAACCCCAAAGGAAAAAGTCTGGAGCGGTTAAATCCGGTGAACGCGGAGGCCAATTAAAATCGTTTGTACGCGAAATAATTCGTTCACCAAAGATGTCGCGTAAAAGAGCCATTGTGTCCCTCGCAGTGTGCGCTGTGCCTCCATTCTGTTGGAACCATACTTGCGGATGGTTTTCCACGGCTGGCCTTAAAAAATTTTCCAACATTGTCCGATATCGAACACCAGTGATGGAAACGGCGACACCGTGTTCATTTTCAAAAAAATATGGGCCAATTATCCTTTCCGACGAAACACCGCACCAAACAGTACACTTAAGTGGGTGTAATTGTCGCTGTTGAACTACTCTTGGATTTTCCGTAGCCCATATCCTGCAGTTTTGCCTATTAACGAACCCATTTAATTGGAAATGGGCTTCGTCGCTCATAATTAAATTATGAATAAAATCATGATTTTCTTCTGCTTTTTGCCGGAAATAAATTGCATAATCAAGTCGTTGCTGGTAATCTGTCGGTTTCAGTTCTTGGACAAGCTGAATTTTGTATGGAAACATTCTTATTGTATGCAAAATTCTCTGCAGCGACCCTCGTGAGAGGCCAAGTTGTGTCGAACGTCTCCTGGTTGATGTTTCTCCATCTTCCCGAATACTCTCCTGTACCCGTTCAATATTGTCATCCGTGTGCACCGTTCGTCGTCTGCCGGCACCAGGAAGGTTCCTTACTGCCCCTTGTTGTCGAAAATTTGCAACCAGACGGTTTATTGTTGACTCTGAGGGTCCAACCCGCACATTAAAATAACGACGATATGCACGCTGAGTCAAAACAATGGACCGTTGATTTGAGAAATAAAGTTCAACGATTTGGGCACGTTGTTCTATATTGTGTACTGTATCATTTTAAATTCCCCAAGTCTTCTTTACAAAATACTGAAAAGAAATAAAAAACAAAATTATAATAAAAAAGTTATAAGGAATTCAAACCCCTTCGGTAATTTTGGGCCACCCTGTACTTATGGCATCCCACTCATTCATCAAAGCGCTTTTTAGCGGTGCTTTTGATGTTATGCTATGCTCCCGTATCGTGCGCTTCAGAATACCCCAAAGATGCTCGATAGGGTTTAGATCTGGAGACTGCGCCGGCCAATCCAACAAGACAATGTTATTGTCTCTAAACCAGCGCATCGTAGCTGCTGATTTATGACAAGGTGCATGATCTTGCTGGAATTTGATGTCGTCTAAATTAGTGTCGCCAAAAATGCGCGTTAGCAAAGGCATCTGTACAATTTCTAGTACACTTATGTACTTTTTGCTGTTCATTCGGCCTTCACAAAGGAACAATTCGCCGACACCTTTAGCAGCCATGCAGTCCCAGATCATAATGCTGCCTCCTCCGTGTTTTACAGTAGGTACCACGCAATCTGTGCCGACACGCCGCCTTACGAATGTCACAGCTAACGTTCCGAATAGCTGTAAAAATAGAAAAAATACTCAATTAAAAAATTAGTTATTATTTTGACTAAAATGGATTAAATCAAGAGTAATTGTATGTAATTATTTGTTAAAATAAATCATATAAAAACTTACCTTAAAGTTAGATTTGTCGGACCATACAACATTAGACCAATCCTCTTCGCTAAAATATTGGTGGTTCAGAGCCCACTCTAAGCTTTTCTTCCTATTGGTCTCTGAAAGCCAAGGCTTCTATCGAGCTTTGCACCCTCTTAATCCAGCTTCTGTCAGTCTTCTCCTTGCCGTTCGAGAACTAATCGGCATCCCAATCTCTTCTGACAGAGTTGCAGCGAGCTCAGATGATGTTTTTTTTTCGATTTTTAATAGACTCGCGGATGAATTTTCTGTCCTGTCGTTGATTAGTCTCCACAAATCTTTTAATAGCACATTGCACTGCGCACCGAGATCATTTCACTAACTTGGCTATTTCTACTTGGGACTTGCCTTATTCATGTAGGGTATGAATTTGAATTCATTTTTCGATACCAAGCTCACTTTTCTTAGGCATTTCTCAAATATAAGAATGTTCAGTTCACAAATAAAACACGCACGGAAGCTTCTTGGTACTACAAGTAGTAAAAAGAGACTGATAAAACATTAAAAATATTTTTCAAAAAACCTCATTATCGCAATTTTGTGGGCCAGGTGTTTTATGGACCTGTAAAAGAGATTGTGTATTGTTTAAGTTAGCTTTTGACAGCGCCGCCTATAGTTGGCAGCATTGGTATAACAACTAAAAATGAAACGAAAAGAATCGTATTTTTAGAAGTTACCAAAAGTGTTCTTCGTATTTGCTGAACCATCCCAAGACGCGTTTCGCCGTATCAAGGCTCATCAGCTGGGCTAGGTTTAGCAAATACGAGAACGCATTTTTAGTCCTTTATCCAAGTAACTAACGGCAAACTATAACAAATAGATGCTTATACGACACTCTGTCGGCGACTTACTAAGTCTGCCATCTATGCCTTCGAGCAGTAAGCTCAAGAAAGGTGCGTTTCTGCAATAAGTGCCAGCCGTGCTGTGCCGCTCTGCTTGAATAGACTTAGTAAGTCGCCGACAGAGTGCAGTATAAGCATCTATTTGTTATAGCGCCGCCTATAGTATTGTTAAAAGAATTAGTCTTTTTAGTGTTCCGTACGGAACACTTATAAGATCACTTCGGTGTCTGTCTGTCTGTCTGTCACACCCGATTTTCTCCGAAACTATTTGACATAGAAAGGTGATATTTGGTAATAATATAGGAATTGATGGCCTCATCAGAGCCATGTAGTTTTGAGAATTAAATTTTGACTTAAGGGGTTAGTTTTGGGGGGTGAAGTCGGAAGTGACAAAAAAAAATTTTTTACTAGGTCATCGAGTGTGGTGTCAAATGAAAGCTTGTGAAAACACGAGTAAAAAATATATATATAATATTATACTTGCGCGCACTTTTCTTTGTATTATTTTTAAAAATTCGCGAAAAATCGCTGTCCAGGGCCTTATCTCGAAAAGTACTTTTCAAAAAATTTCGAAATAATTCTGGAATATTCTCCACGGGGTGTAGATTGAACGAAAATTATCACGAGTGCATTACCTTTAATAATTTATATGGTATATAAAAAAACAAAAATTTCAAGGTCATCAGATTTCAGTAAAGATTGGAAACAAAGTTTGTTGAAAACTCATTTGGGGTGTATTTTGTGAAGTCACTGATCATTTTATACCTCTGTGACAATTTTTTTTTATTTTAAAAGCAATCAACGTACGGAACACTAATTGCGCAAGTTCAAATTGCACTTCACCGGTTATTTTTTAAATATTTTATGAGTTTCACGTGTTTATTAGGTGTGCCTAATACTTTTGGCCAAGGCTATATATATATATATATATATATATATATATATATATATATATATATATATATATATATATATATATATAACATTAAAATTCCGGGTTTCAATCCGTTCCTCTAGCAATGAATTTGCACGACGTTTCGCCAAAATTTCATTTGGCATTTTCAAGTGCTCTTGCTGCTACTACTACTCGATACTATGATCTTGCTGCTGCTGCCGCTCGAAGGTAACTGAAAAACCGAAGTGCGGTCGCCGGCTTTTATACGTCGGCGTCTACGCAAATTGTAGGTGGGGGGATCGGGAGTGTTCGTCATCGGTGTTTGCCGGCTGAATGCCCGTATCAGTGGTAATTACGGGTTCCGGCGCTATGCTGACTGTGGCATTCTCGACGTTTTGGTTATTCCTTGGTTTAGCTAGTAGACCCTTCCATGTAGTAGAGATATTAAGTGCATCATCCCACTTATTTAGCTGTCCATTCTTTTCAATTTCTATAAGCGAGCGGTGCATGAACGCCCACTTCTGAATCATTGAAGAGGCCTATCTCCCGCAGTGGAGAAGCAGTGGCCTATAGAGAAGAAAGAAGAAGACAAAATTAACAGTTGTTATTATGAAGTATAAAGTTTTTTAATTCGAAATAATATTCTTAGCTTTTGAGAATGCCGTATAGATATCTAATAAACAACTTTTTAAATACAAAAATAATACATAATAATTAGTTTGTTGACCATAAGATGTAAATAAACTTGGTATCGTTTAAATAACAAGTGGAAAGATTTTAATTATTTAATAATAAATAAATCAGACGTGAGTAAAAATATTCCCCTGTTTTTTCTGTTGCTCAGCACTTTTAACTGCTTGGCAACAGTCTTTTGTGTGTACAGTCATATGATTTATTGAAATTTCTCCTTTCTATAAGGCCTTTTAAATAAATAACACATCCCATGGTTTATTATTTCGTCTTATGCTTGGGGTGATTCATTAGTCTTCAGACTAATTTCAGGCGCGTGAATAAGTGAAACCAGGGGAAATATTTCAAATGCTCTTGCTTATATCGTATAAATTTATTCAAAATCTATCAGTAGCACGTTTACATTGCAGCAAATGGACCATCATCTTCGATTTTACGCAGCTTGCTTGGAACGCCATCCATCAGGCGTTGGGCGACCGAAACGTCGATTTCTTTCATCTTCTTCTTTATTCTGCTAATCGAGTGCCGGTGGTTCTGTGCTTCCCAACCATTTTCATAATCTTTACGTGAAACTATTGCCCAAAATCTTTCAGTTGGTCGTACCTGTGGAACACTTGGTGGATTGTCATTTTGCGGTACAATTGAGGATTTCGGGAAAACATGTTAATAATTATGTTTTCGTCCTTGTCCATACATTTAACAGCCGCTGTAGACGTCCTTTTCGGAGCTTTGGATGATTACATAGGGACACAGCCTTAAAAAACGAATGTATGCCGTACTTATATTCGGTGTACTATTTAACCATAAATAAGGTTAGAAATGGATCTATTTCCACAAAGCATTGTTCGCAGGGGTGCCAACAATAACCTAAAAAAAAACAAGAATTTCGTTTATCGACTGCAAGGAATAGGCTACACTTTTTTACTTGACCAACTGTATGTTACAGGCACTTAGATGCTTTACCCCACAATTCACCAAAAGACGAGCTTAATTTCACCTTTTGGGACTCCACACTGCGAAGACATGCCGTTTCGCATCACAAAAAGAATTGAAATTTAAAACGGCGCAAATCCTAAAAAATATCAAGTTCAAAAATAGCTTTTACTTTTAGATGTTAATTCCAAAATACTGTATTAATTTAAGATAATTAATAATCATCTCCTTTTAAGATAGAAAACACAAGTCAAACGAGAACTAGAAGCAAGAGCAACTCAAAAATGCCACGATAAACCACCATAAATCTTCCGACCAATAAAATAATAGTTTTTTAAAATAGAAAAGGAACTTAGATTTCCCCGTAGAAAAGAAAACGATGATTTTCACCCTCTACTACATGTACGCTACTTTTTTACAATGGTGGAGATTGGGTACTCTTAGGAATAAACTGAGTGGAACCCTTAATACAAATAACGCCCTTTTAATTTGCGATGAATCAGTTATTTTTGATACTAAGAAAAGTAGGAGTTTTGAAAATGTGCTTTTTAGAAATGAGAACAGGATAGGATGTACTGTGGTACCAAAGGTAAGAGATAAGTAACATAGCTTTGGAAAGTTTGTGTTTTTTTCACCACTTTAACGAACATTTTCTGTTCACTCTTTTACACTGGTAATTGGTAATTTCTAATTATTTTTAGCAAAAAATAAACCTATCATCTCAGTGGGTAGTATTTCCAAGAGATCACAAATATTTTCCTATATATTTTAAACAAAATAAAGTCACCATGAGTAGTCCAAATATATATATCCTCTGCCATGCTGTCTTCGAAGCGTATAAGAAACACGAAGCTGAAATATTACAAATGGAAAATTTCGGCGAATTGATAGCTTGGAAAGCAACCGATCACTTCGAAGTCATCATCAGAACTGATATGGACAAGCTGACCAAGTTAGTCCATTGCTTTTCTCAAACCGATTGTGATATGAACCATGAGTTACAATTATTAAAAGTAGAAACTGTGGATGTTGAAGGCAAAGCTAAAAAAATCAAGTTTGAGAGGAAGTTCTCCAAAGATAGTACTTTAAAATACTCCTTAGCGCCCATCCATTGGAGGAAATTCGTGTCAGACGTAAAAGAAATATATTCTAAAATCAGAGATGCCACAAATCCAAAAATTACTATAGATAATGGTACGCCGAAACCGGAGGATCTCAAAAAAGTACCGGTATCTGAGGTTAAACCGATAAAAAAAGATAAAAAATCTGCTGAAGATAAAGACAAACATACATTAGAAGTGAATTGTTCAGATTATAGGAGGCATAAAAGTACAGAGCACGCTAAGAAAGATAAAGAGAAAAGTGCGGAAAGGCATAAAGTAGAAAAAGGTAAGATATTATTACTAGGTTAATTTTTAGTGGAGGTTTTATAGCATTTATTAAGATGATTCTGTTATTTTTTTTTAAGATAAATCTTCTAAAAAGGAATCTACTACAAAAGAAGACAAGCCACGAGAAGAGAGAGAACACAAATCTCGCGACCACAAAAAACACAAAACGAGAGACGAACCGGACACTTCCAAACATCACAGAAAAGAAAAAGATGTCAAAAGTGAGACGAAGAACGGTTTAGAACATGGAAATCCCCAGAAGAAGGACAATGAAGGGAAAAGTGAAACTGGAAGTAGTAAAAGGAGTGCTGAAGTGAAAGAGACGAAAAGTGAGGCTGTCAGTAAAGAGAAAAAAGGCCACCGGAGTGAAGGTATAAAAAATTTAAACCTACGCCTGTGTAATAATAATTTACCTCCAAGGTAAAGTCAAAACTAGTTGTCTTTACCAACTACTTTTAATTATTTTAGAAAAACACAAGGAACCATCCCAGGGTGAAGACA
Source organism: Pachyrhynchus sulphureomaculatus (assembly GCA_019049505.1). Lineage (NCBI taxonomy): Eukaryota > Metazoa > Arthropoda > Insecta > Coleoptera > Curculionidae > Pachyrhynchus > Pachyrhynchus sulphureomaculatus. The sequence continues at coordinate 116,837,462 of CM032448.1, read as the reverse complement.
AAGATATAAATACCTCGGAATAAAGAAACCTGTGACAAAATCGCCTGACGAACCTAAACCAAGTACCAGCACCGAAGAAAAACAACCAGAAAAGTTAAAGCAAGAGAGCAGGACGTCCAGTAAGGAGAAAAAACTCGTGAGGAGCGCTGCTACATGTGAGGATACTGCGGAACATGAACAGGAATCTGGACAAGGTATATTTTATTTTCTTTGTATTTAAACACTTATTTTTACGTTTTGCCTCACGTGTTTTTAGTTACAACAGGCCTAAACCCGCAAGATACAGCTGAACAGCGAGAACAAAACGTGCAAGGTCAATCCGGCGGTGAAAATAATCAAAACGAATCAAATATAGATGAAAATCGAGATAATTTGTCCCCGACAGAGTCCAATGGTACCATTGATCGAAATAAGTTGAAAAATGTCAAACCTCCTAATATTTTAGTCTATGCTGATGGTACGGTGGCCAAGGAGAATGTTAAAGAAGTTTTGAGTACTATTTTAAACCAGGATAAGTAAGTATATGTGGTTTATTGTAAAACTACTGAAAACAGACAAAGTCTACCAGTCTACCCAGTGTTCTCTGATAAGGATATGTTTATACTATGCATTTTTTAGTGTTCCATACGAAACACTTATAAGATCACTTCGGTATCTGTGCGTCTGTCGGTCACACCTGATTTTTTCCAAAACTCACACGTAGGCTGAAAAGTTTTTGGTCTGACACATAGATGTCGCACTTTTCAAAAAATCCATACGATTTTTAGGAAGTACCAACCTTTAGACGATACGTGTCAAAATTTCATGACATTTCGACGATTAGTTTACAAGTTACAGTGGTTTTAGTAATGCTACTTTCGATATTTTCAAAATCATTTAAAAAAATCGAATTTTGTGTTTACTAAACACTGTTTTTTGATAGGAAAAAATACAGTTCAAGCAAAGCAATGGCTTGATAAGTGTTACTGCTCCTGAAAAATCACTCATCATTTACTGGTATGCTGAATTTAAACCGCTCTGAACGCTCTGGACACCCAAATGAGGTGGTTACACGGGAAAACATCAAAAAATTTACAAATTTGATTTGAATGACCGTAAAGTCAAATTGCGTGAGATAGCTGACACCCTAAAGATATCAAAAGAACGTGTTGGTCATATTTTGCATGAACATTTGGGAATGAGAAAGCTGTTCGAAATTGGTACCGCATTTGCTCACAGTAGACCAGAAAAAACAACGTGCTGTTGCTGAGAAGGGAACAACCATCAATAGCGAATATTATATAAAGTTATTGGTGCGTTTGAAGGCACAAATGGCAAAGAAACTGCCCCGAATGAACAAGAAAAAAGTGCTCTTTCATCAAGACAATGCACCATGTCACGAGTCAATGGTTACGATGGCAAAATTACATAAATTTCTCGAAGATGAAAGAAGATATCCGGACAAATCTCAATGCGTTTTGAAGAGGAAGACTAGTTCTTTCGGACCCCATTCATGGTTTGATAAAAAAAAATTACCTTTCGATGTAACATAACCTCATAAAATGTCGAAAAAAAAAAAAACCGTGATGTTCGCACTTTTAGTTTAGAATATCTCGAAAACCAGAGCCATCAGAGAAATTCTGACCACGGATTCGAATTCAGCGCGTCAAATTTTGCCGCCCTGTGTTACCTATTTGCAGAATTGAAGTTCAAATTGCTTCCTCATCCACCGTATTCTCCAGATTTGACCCCCAGCGACTATTATCTATTCGCGGACCTCAAAAAAAATGCTCGCGGGAAAGAGATTTGGCTCCAGTGAAGAAGTTATCGCCGAAACTGAGGGCTATTTTGAAGGCAAAGGCAAATCCTTCTACAAGAAAGGTATAGAAATGTTAGAAAAACCTTGGACTGATTGTATCGCTCTTGAAGGAGACTATATTGATGAATGAAGTCGAATTTTACAAAGGAAAATCTGTTTTAAGAGCTAGACCAAAAACTTTTCAACCTACGTGTTATTTGACATAAAAAGTTGAAATTTGGCACTAATATAGGAATAGGTGGCCCCATCAGAGCCGTGTAGTTTTGAAAGTTAAATTTTGACTTAAAATTATCAGGTCATCTAATGGGGTGTCAAAAATATATGTAATGTAATAGTTGCGCACACTTTTCTTTGTATTATTTTCTAAAAATTACCGAAAATCGCTGTCCCCTCCTTTATCTCGAAAATTACCGGTCAAAAAATTTTGAAAAAGTTCTGGTATATTCTCCACAGGGCGTAGATTGAACGAAAATTATCACCTTTAATAATACAGCCACACAAAAGTCGAACGAAGAAAATCATAAAAAAATCATCCAACGAAAACGTTCACGTAAAATTTCCATGTTAACAAAAGTATTTTTTTTTAAACGCTCACTGGAAACAAACTACTCGGCCAATTTCTGAGCTGCCACTGTTTTAACAATAACAAATGTTAAATTTTACAACAGTTGTAATGTCACATCTCAATAGCGCCATCTAGTGGTCGTTTGTAAAAACTTAAAAGACGGCCCTCGTATTAACAAGGGTAGAGGGGGCAAGGAATGGGAATCTATAAATATTTTATAGTTTCACTATTATTATAGGAATTTTGCCTTGGTTTTAGTTGGATATTTTAAAAAATTTTAGCTAATCATTTATAGTAAAGTATATAAGATGAAAGGAATGGGGTAGAGGATTGGAAGAGTGGTTACACATATATCATAATATCTCAGTATTTTTGCTTTGTCAATATTCTCAATTTTAGCAGAAATAGTATGTAGATCTGGTTACAGTCACCTAAAAAATGTCAAGTTGATTATAGAAAAAGCTTTAGAAATACAAACAGTTAAATTGGCCTAAGCTTACCTCTGACACAGTAGGTAAATTGTTTTTATGTCCCTTGTTAAAGGGAGAGAATTACTCTCTGCAATTTTTGCTTCTTTTTACATTTTGGTGTTCTTATATCGTGCAAAATATATATTCTCATTTCCATCGCTCTGTCTATCCGGCTGTCGGTCTGTCGGCATTATAATACTCGAACGAAATAATATTATATTTGAAATAGAGATGAACTTCTATTTTTCAAAGCTCTACAGACTTCATAGCTAGGTTGGTAACTTGAAAAAAAATCCCCTATTTCTGACCTGTGTTTAATTTTCTACTAAAGTAGTATTAAAGGTAGACTTATGTTTTAGAAGGTTTATAGCCATTTTTTCTTTGTAGATATGCAATTTACGACCTTCCCCTGTTTGGCAAGACGACATGGTTTGAATCTACTGCTTTAGTTGTAGTGTGCGGGTCTGTTGACCCAAAATTGACGTCCAGCCTTATGAAATACTTACTAAATGGAGGACAGTTATTGTGTCTATGTAGTGATTTACTTTATAGTGTGTTACATACTTTTACAACCGCTGAGGTATGTTTTACTGGTAATATATACAGTTTTTGGGGTTGTTTTTCCTTACAGAGAAAAATTTCAATATATGCTGCCCTAAAATCATATCAATTTTAGGTTAGGGAACACGAATTAGTGCGATTTTCTTATGGCCAATGGAAAAATGTCAAAATGATGCATCACATATTTTGTTATCAAGCCTCTCCTGCCAAAAAGCAGTTTTCTAAGGATTCTGATGCTTCGAATCATAGGTAATTTTGAATGCATGTGATGAATAATGCCGAGAAGGATGTTTAAAAGGGGTATTAGAAAACGGCTTAATAAATGAAAAAAGTAAGTGATTATTTTATTGTAGCGGCAATGGCTCCAGTCCGATAGCTCCCAGGACGCCTTCAGCTGTAGAAATTCAACATGGCGGCAAAGATTATAGCATTCAAGTGCAGGTTTTGGGAGCTGAAGAGACGTGGCAGACTCCTAGTTTGTTATTGGCCACAGTCAAAGGGTCTGACGGAAGAGCTATTTTCTCACAGGTATTTTTGGTTGAATAATTATTTAAAATATAATTTTAGTTTTAGGTAAGTTTATATATATATATATATATATATATATATATATATATATATATATATATATATATATATATAGGGTGTTATATTATAATTTTAGTTTTAGGCATGTTTATATAGACAGGGTGGGGCTGGAGTTTGGCCCATGGACAAAAACGTCCTTTCCGAACATTTATTTAAACCAGCTGAAAATATAAATGCTCTCTCTTTCTCAAACAAACTCAAGTAATGAAAGCACATCGATCTTACAACACGCTTCTATAATTATCGATAATGAAAAAGCCACATTTAAATAACGAACCGTCTTTTTCGGGATTTACCGCTAAAGCCTTAAAAAAAAATATATAAAATCTTTATGTCCTTTATTATTGAGATCCGCTATTTACGGCGAATTTTCTGCAATCGGTCTTGCTACAAGGATCCACCAATTCCAATCTATGCAGTGAACTCCATAACACCCGGTATATTTTATTATATATATATATATATATATATATATATATATATATATATATATATATATATATATATATATATATATATATATATATATATATAACAATCCTAGTTCATCTCTGGTGAAGACAATGAAATTTGCATTTTTGTTGGCCAGGTAGTATGAATGATTACACAAAACATGATTAAAAGACACTTAGAGAGTTACACAAATATTGAAAATAAAACTTTGTCAATAAACATTAGTTAAAAACACTTTTTGAAGACAGAAACACAACTGCAAGAAACCATGATGTTGAAATGGTACTCCATTTTAAAATTTTTGACGTCGAGTTTAGTAACTCGACGTCAAGTGATATTTGAGTCCGAACCGGATATTGTTGGTAGTCTATGTCGTCATCAGGTCGACAAAAAACCATAAAAAGCATTAAAGTTAGTGATGTGGTAAATTTTTTAAGTAGATGCTAATTTTAGATAAATTATTTATTATTAATGATATCTATTTTTTAGTTTTAATTTTATAAAAAAGGGGGGACTTAAATTTGATGAATGTTACTCTTCGACGAGTTATTTATTATTAATTATATTAATTCTTTAATTTTATAATCAAGAGATTCATAGGCTAATTTAAAAATTTGAAAGAGAAAATTAATACTGGACGTTATTTATTATTAGTCATATTTAATTTTTTATTATGTAATTTTTAACAAGAAAACATAGAAAAGTAACTGGTAATAAATAGCAAAAATGACAGAAAGAGATAAAAAACGTCAACTTTACTAGAAACTAATTTTTTCATAAAGATCGTTCTTTTTTATTGGTTTGGTATAGTTTTGTGTTAGCAAATAAGTATACATGGAGCTCAATCCTTCTATGTCTTTTTTGTGATTGGGATTATTTTTACAGGTTTTTATGTAACACATTTCCAAGAAACTTCTTCTGAAATAATTAGTCTCAACATCCAGAATGAAGCTGTTGTTATATTGTACTCTGTGATCTGTATTATTTACGTGTAAGCTCAAGCTAGTTGCGTTAGGTTTGTGTTTACTATCACTTTTGTGTAACGCTAATCTCTTAGAGAGCTTTTGTGAAGTTTGTCCGACGTAGACCAAACCACATTGACAGGGAATGCCATAGATTACATTAGATGTAAAGTATCGGTTTTATCTTTTAAATTGGTATAAAAAACAATTCATTCTTTTTATGTTGTAATTGGCAATTTTAATGTTTGTATTTTTAAAAAGAGAAGACAAGGACTGGGAAAGGCCTTCAATGTATTGTAGCTTTCCTACTTTAATATCGACATTAGTGGTGACAGTTGGATTAATTGGAAGGAGGGGTCTTTGAAAATTCTTTTTAATTAGAGCTTTAGGATAGTAATTGTCCAACAAAATGTCTTCCAACAGTTTTACATTTTTTTCTTTAAATGAGGGGTGGCAAATCTTATCTATTCTGTTTTTTAGTCCTCTGATGATGTTCAGTTTCTGTTTCATAGGGTGATAAGAATGGAAGGGGATATATCTACCAGAACTTGATTTTTTCCTATACCAGTCCAGTTTGACTGTATTATTTTCTGAGCGTACAACCCTAGTATCCAGAAACGGAACAGCACAGTCAGTCTCCTCCTCAACAGTAAATACTAACTTATGATTGAAAGAATTGTAAATGTTAAGAGTGTTCTGTACACTTCCGGCAGGTAAAGTGACTAACAAGTCATCCACATATTGAAACAGAAGGGGAAATTCAAAATAAAGAAGTTTATTCATAACAATTTCGGCCAGGATTGGTGAAATAGCACTTCCCATTGGGACGCCAATTTTTTGTCTGTAGAATGTACTATTGAAGGAGAAAAATGTATTTTCATATAAAAAAGTAATGATTAGTAGAACCTGTTCTTTAGGAATATTACATATTTCTTCTATTGATGTGAAATGTTCATTTAATATTGATATAATAAGGTCTAGAGAAATGTTAGTAAATAGTGAAACTACATCGAAAGAAGCAAGTACAAAACCCTCTGGCAAAATAAAGCCATTAACCTTCTCTGCAAATTCGAAGGGATTTTTAATTCTGAATTTATTAAAAGTTGAAAAAGCTGTTTCTAAAATAGAGGCTATATATTTTGCAAGTGGTTGTGTAGATGCTCCTACACAGGAAACTATTTGTCTTAGAGGTATATCTGGTTTATGTATTTTTGGTAGACCATAATATTTGGGACAAATCCCATTATAAGTTGTCAATGTGCGAGCAGTTGCTTCATCTAAAAAACTTACTATCTTTTAATGATTTAATTAATTTATTGCATTTAATTTCTATTTTTGATGTGGGATCGTGATGTATTATTTCATAAGTACTCTCATCTTGAAGTAGGGAGTGTGATTTCTCAAGATAGGAAGCTTTTGACATAGCAACAGTAACATTGCCTTTATCAGACCTAGTAATCAGTAATTCGGGATGGTTTTTTAAGAAAATTTTTGTTTCCTTCTCTAATTTATGAGTGATAGAAGTTTTGTCTTTATGTGATATTACATAGTTAGTAATTAGGTTTACAGCCTCTCTCTCTAAGTGTCTTTTAATCATGTTTTGTGTAATCATTCATACTACCTGGCCAACAAAAATGCAAATTTCATTGTCTTCACCAGAGATGAACTAACTGCTAAATTTTTGTAAGTAATTTCACATTCAGTCGTACAGTTCATTTAATCACATTTTAAAAAAACGAACGTTTTAGTTTATTTTCTGTACCTGGTTTGCATTTTTAGAATCCAGAAGAAGCTACCATTAGGCAGCGAAAGCTCGATAATAAAAATAAAAAGCAGATACTAGAGCCTTTAGATCTTTGATTGCTCATCTCTTCTCCTTATAAGGGCGTTTCCCAGCAGTTAAACTTAGGATTGTTTGTTGCCAGTGCCCTGTTACTGTCCTTCCTCTTATATATATACACTTCCAGGCGTAAACATGAAAGATGTCTTTGACATTTCACCGATTGGTTTCTGTGGTCTCTCTTCAGTTCACTTTTAAGATCCCCTCTCTCTTTCTCGTTCAGGCATTCTAATTCCTTTCGACTGCGTAAGTGGCGGCACATTACTTTTTAAAATTCCACAGCTCAGTGATTTATAAAGTTTTGAACAATGTAAGCATTGAGTATGCCTGCAGTGACTTGAGGGTCACCATTTCAATATACTAAACCTGTATCTGTATGCCCTGGAGTTTGTAATGGTTCTAATTGTCATAGTTATGTATATACAGGATGCTATGAATAACATATTGAAATAGGTGACTCCGGAGTCAATTGTAGTCACATTCAACACTTATTTTTGATAGAGTTGACCATAATTGAAAATTTTACTGGGCTACTTATATTAAAAAATCATTGCGCCACTCTTGTCACAGCTAAGATGATCATGGCTGAGAGAGAGCGTGGATTTTTAATGAAGGTTGAAGGGAGATGACACACCGCTGTCAGCGACAATCTAAGCTTCAAATCTCTTTGGCGACAAAACGTTCTGTTTACATAGTGAAAAGTTTTTTCGTGAAATATTGCAAATTGGTAATGCAAAAAGTTGTTTAAGTGTTTTATTGATGTTGGCAAAGTTTACTGATGCTGAATTTAAACGCGGTCGTACAGACACAAGTGATGCTGAACGGTCTGGACGCCCAAATGAGGTAGTTACACCGAAATATTGAGCATTAAAGAAGAAAAGAGTTTTATTTACAGTTCAGACCGATTCCCGATAATCAAACACTCATCTAATTGACGTACGGTCGATAAGAGATTACCTAATTATATATATATATATATATATATATATATATATATATATATATATATATATATATATATATATATATATATACGAGGCTGGTTTGAAAAGTCCGTGCAAAAATAAAAACTACCTATGTGTTTGGGATAAACCTTTTTTATTTTTCGACATAGTCTCCTTTTAGGCTTATACACTTCGTCCAACGATGTTCTAGTTTGTTGATCCCTTCCGAATAATAGGATTTGTCCTAGTCTGCAAAATATCCATTAGTGTCTGCAATCAAACGAGGAGTTTGAATAAAATCTTTGTCCCGCCAGCCATTTCTTCAAATTGGGGAACAAATAGTAGTCCGAGGGAGCCAAGTCTGGAGAATAGGGGGGATGTGAAACGAGTTGGAATCCTATTTCCATTAATTTTGCGACCACAACTGCTGAGGTGTGTGCTGGTGCGTTGTCGTGATGGAAAAGGACTTTCTTGTGGGCCAATCGCGGGCGTTTTTTCTTGCAGCTCGGTTTTCAAACGGTCCAATAACGATGAATAATATTCACCTGTAATAGTTTTTACCCTTTTCCAGATAGTCGATGAGGATTATCCCTTGCGAATCCCAAAAGACAGTCGCCATAACCTTTCCGGCCGAAGGAACGGTCTTCGCCTTTTTTGGTGTAGATTCCCCCTTGGTAACCCATTGTTTAGATTGTTGTTTGGTCTCAGGAGTATAGTAATGTATCCATGTTTCATCCACAGTGACGAAACGACGCTCAAAGTCCTCCGGATTCTTCTGGAACAGCTGCAAACCATTCTTGCAACACTTCACACGATTCCGTTTTTGGTCAAGCGTGAGCAATTGCGGCACCCATCTTGCGGATAGCTTTCTCATGTCCAAATGTTTATGCAAAATATTATGTACCCGTTCAGTCGAGATGCCCACAGCACTAGCAATCTCACGCACCTTAACTCTTCTGTCATCCATCACCATATCATGGATTTGATCAATGATTTCTGGAGTCGTAACCTCCACAGACCGTCCAGAACGTTCAGCGTCACTTGTGCCCATACGGCCAGTCCGAAAATTTTGAAACCACTTATAAACTGTTCTAATCGAAGGTGCAGAGTCACCATAATGTTTATCAAGCTTCTCTTTAGTCTCCTGAGGCGTTTTGCCTTTCATAAAGTAATGTTTAATCACCACACGAAATTCTTTTTCGTCCATTTCTTGAAAATCACTCGACTTCCTTGATTCACACGAATGCCAAACACAAAGAAATATACCAATATGGCTGAAACTTGGTGTGCGTTCATTCAAGAGATGCTACTAACTAAACATGACCTCGATACGCGCCGGTGGTGCCATCTCTCGGACTTTGCACGGACTTTTCAAACCAGCCTCGAATATATATATATATATATATATATATATATATATATATATATATATATATATATATATATATATATATAAGAATATAAGCCCTATAAACTACTTTAATGATTTGTTTTTTAGGTACATTTAGAAATTGACCCCAGCGAATTCATAGAAGACGAAAGTAGGTTTGAGGCTCTGAAAGATAGTAATCAGGCAAGATTGGAGATTCTCAAAGATATTCTGTCGAATCATCTAGATTTGGATTGTTCAAACCCAAACGAGATACCAGAGCTTACTCCAGCCTATTTTCTCGGAAGACACGATGTAAGAATGTGTTTTAAAAATCTAGAAAATTTTTGTTAATAAATTAGCATTAACATTGACACTATTAAAATAGAAACGTGATTATCTCTTTTCTTTATTGACCTCGTTCAATCAAATTTGTGTGGTTTTTAGCTCATGATTCATTTTTGACGTTGACAACTGTCCAAATTAAAACACGTGATGTATGGACAAATTTTCATGTAATTTGAACGATGTATGTAAAATTACTATAACCGGTTTGTTTTGACGTTGACAGTTGTCAATAATATAAATATTTCCTTTAATTTTCAACTCTTTAGGACCTCGAAAGATAGTTTAAATAAGTTCGTCGTTGCAAAGCTAAAATGCTTACATCTTATTTATTTCTGAACTGACTTCTATTGAATTCAAATGGTAGTAAATTAAATTAGTTAACAGCTGATATTGACAGTTGTCAAAATTAAAATGCTCGTATCGCCTTTATTTTTGAACCGATTGAACCGATCAAATCGAAATTAGCAGCCAATTTTTTTTTATTTTCTGCATTTTTAATAACTAAAAGTTAACCCTTTTGCGCCTTAAGGAAATATAGTCAAAAGGAAACGTACCATCTGTCAAGTAAGAACGGGTCTGCGATAATTCATTTCTGGTAGATGCCATGCTTGTGATTTAACAAAAAATCAGTAGAGGGAATCCTTGCCTACGACGCATTTTAGTAAATGTTGAGCCGATTCAAAACTTTCGTCGAAATCACGTTAAATTTAAAATAAGTCACTTGTTCGTCGGTTCGAGGCAGTCTTTCTTTGTTCCCATCTAAATATATTAAAAAGTCGGTATCGTTTATGAAGAAGTGGGTAAATTATTTTAACGAGACGAAAAATGTCGACGACTTGCCAAAACGTGGCTCGGTAGGCAGTCACTCAGTCGAGAAACGAATCGTGTCTTTGTTTTCACGGGACCCGAAATTGACGCTGCGTTAAGGAGCGGCAAAATTAAGAGCTTCGTGCTCATGATGTCAAATTCCGAAGCTCGTTGAAGAAACTTTTGCTCGACGAAAATCACGTCGCGAAGCGGCTCGCTTGGGCCCACGATAAGATACTAGGGTGGCCGTCAAAATCGCGAACGCCAATCCTATTGAAAACGTTTGGTTCCTTGTAAAGAGAAAGCTCAGAGGAAAGACTCTGCGGACTTTGACTCGGTTATTTCGCGAGATTCGAAAAATTTGGAGATCATTGTAGAAAATATCGTCGACTGTATGCCTCAAAGAAGCTAGGTGATTATTGATGCAGGAGGCGCTTCGACAACTTACTAAGGTATTTGCGCTGTTATTAGCTCACCTGTGGCTGGCCGTGGCTCGGTGGCGTAGTACTTTGCTACTGTGCAGAAGGTCGAGGGTTCAATCCCGTAGGTCGGTATACTTATTTATTTATTTATTTAAATATATTTGGCCTGGCCACGTATATAGGTAGTAGTTGTTTGCAGTTGCAAATAACGTCCGTAGCAGCACTACCGCCTTGTTTAAAAAGGTGCTGTGAAATACAAAAATGTATGTTTCGGCACTTGAACGTTGACGGGTATTACGTCATCCTCGGCGATATCCTTGGGATATGGAAAAAAGGGTAAAATCCCTAGTAAGGCGGGGTGGTGAGCGTTAAAAAAAAACCACAGAATAACACGTAGGCCGAAAGGTTTTTGGTCTACCTACTTAAAACACATTTTTTTTTTTTTTTTTGCAAAATTCTACTTTATTCATCAACATAGTCTCCTTCAAGAGCGATACAATTATTTTTATACCTTTCTTGTAGAAGAATTTATCTTTACCTTCAAAATAGGCCTCAGTCTCGGCGATAACTTCTTTATTGGAGCCAAATCTCTTTCCCGCTAGCATTTTTTTGAGGTCTGCGAATAAATAATAGTCACTGGGGGCCAAATCTGGAGAATACGGTGGCACGGTGCATTGTCTTGGTGAAAGAGCACTTTTGTTTTGTTCATTTGGGGGCGTTTCTTCGCGATTTCAGCGTTGAAACGCACCAATAACTTTATATAATATTTCTTATTGATCGTGTTTCCCTTCTCAGCATAGTCGATGAAAATTATTCCATGCGCATCCCAAAATACGGAGGCCAAAAATCTTCCCAGTCGACTGTTGTCCACTTAGCTGACTGTCGATTTGATTCCGGTGTGTAGTGGTGGATCCATCATCAAGACGTTGTTGTTTTTGGTCCACTGTGAGCAAACGCGGTACCCATTTCGAACAGAGTTTTCTCATGCCCAACTGTTCATGCAAAATATGACCAACACGTGCTTTTGATATCTTCGAGGTGTTAGCTATCGCTCGCAATTTCACTTTACGGTCATCCAAAAGAATTTTTTGAATTTTTTTATGTTTTCCGGTGTAACCACCTCATTTGGGCGTTCAGCATCATTTGTATCTGTACGACCGCGTTTAAATTCAGCATACCAGTAAATGATGAGTGATTTTCCAGGGGCAGAGTCCCCGTAACGCTTATCAAGCCGTTGCTTTGCTTGAACGGTATTTTTCCCATTAAAAAACGGTGTTTAATGAATACACGAAATTTGATGTTTTTCATTATTTTGAAAATATCAAAAGTAGCGTCACTAAAACCAGTGTAACTTGTAAACTAATCGTCGAAATGTCATGAAATTTTGACACGTATCGTTTGAAGGTTGGTACTTCCTTAAAATCATATGAATTTTTTGAAAAAGGCGACATCTACAGGTCAGATCAAAAACTTTTTATTCTACGTGTTACATTGATTTGCATTTTTTCAAGAATACGAGCGGTCAAGTTCTTAGTTGGCAGACTGTAATTCTTGGTAGAAATTTAAATTATCTTCGATATTTCTATCAGGAAATATCCGGGCGTGATTTCTAAAAAAATTGAATTTTTGTGATGACTGCTACCTATATTTTTGAGTCGTAAAATCGTTAGTTTTAAGTAAATAATTGTAACAACTGTCAAAGTGAAGGATGTGTTCTAAAATAAATCTAAAAATAACGGTAATTTCTATTTTAGCTGAAACTTACAATGTTAAATGAGACCCACTGTATTAAAGACCACGAAATGAAGTCTGGTGACATGCACATACTGTTTTGCGGCAAGGAAGATAGATATGACGATCCCAGTAGGACGTTTTTACCTATATTGATACACGCGTGCCCTCAGAATTTCAATACCGTCAGTTATTTCGAGGTAACGCAATTTTTTGTATCGCAACTATAATTTTACCACTGGCTAAACTTATTTTAAAACGTGGTTTTGATATTTGGAGGCTTTTTTTAGACTCTTGACACTAAATACCTTGGGAGATTGGTAATATACAGCGACGTTTTGGTTAGTTCGCAACCAATCCTGACGCATAATCAATTGACGCATGGTGTAGCTGTCATTTGTAGACAACAGCTTGGCGGCGTTGGTAAGTGTTAATCTTTAACCATTTTTACTGTCTTTACTAAAGCAAAAGTGATATATTATATAAATATATAACATGTAGGCTGAATGTTTTGGTCTAGCTACTTAAAACACATTTTTTTTTGCAAAATTCGACTTTATTCATCAATATAATCTCCTTCAAGAGCGATACAATCAGTCCAACGCTTTTCTAACATTTCTATACCTTTCTTGTAGAAGGATTTGTCTTTGTCTTCGAAATAGGCCTCAGTTTCGGCGATAACTTCTTCACTGGAGCCAAATCTTTTTCCCGCGAGCATTTTTTTGAGGTCTGCAAATAGATAATAGTTACTGGGGGCCAAATCTGGAGAATACAGTGGATGACGAAGCAATTAAAACTTCAATTTATGCAATTTTGCCATGGTAACCATTGACTTGTGACACGATGAATTGTCTTGATGAAAGAGCACTTTTTGCTTGTTCATTTCTGGCCGTTTCTTTACGATTTCTGCCTTTAAACGCACCAATAACTTTATATAATATTCGCCATTTATGAGTTTTTCCCTTCTCAGCATAGTCGATGCAAATTATTCCATGCGCATCCCAAAATACAGATGCCAAATCCTTCTCAGCCGACTGTTGTGTCTTTGGTCTCTTCGGGTGGCTTTCACCGGTTGCTATCCACTCAGCTGCTTGCCGATTTGATTCCGGTGTATAGTGGTGGATCCATGTTTCATCCATTGTCACATATCGCATGGAAAAATCCATTTTAATCCACTTAAACAGGTCCAAACAGCGCTCAGAATCCTCAACACGTTGTTGTTTTTGGTCCACCGTGAGCAAACGCGGTACCCATTTCGAACAGAGCTTTCTCATGCCCAAATGTTAATGCAAAATATGACCAACATGTTGTTTTGATATCTTTACGGTGTCAGCTATCTCAATCAGTTTCATTTTACTGTCGTCCAAATAAATTTTGTGGATTTTTTTGATGTTTTTTGGTGTAACCACCATATTTGGGCGTCCAGAGCGTTCAGCATCATTTGTGTCTGTACGACCACGTTCAAATTTAGCGTACCAGTAAATGATGAGTGATTTTTCAGGGGCAGAGTCCCCGTAACACTTATCAAGCCATTGCTTTGCTTGAACGGTATTTTTCCCATCAAAAAACAGTGTTTAATCAACACACGAAATTCGATTTTTTTCATTGTTTTGAAAATATCAAAAATAGCGTCACTAAAACCACTGTAACTTGTAAACTAATCCTCGAAATGTGATGCAATTTTGACACGTATCGCTTGAAGATTGGTGCTTCCTTAAAATCATATAGATTTTTTGAAAAGGGCGACATCTATACGTTAGTCCAAAAACTTCAGCCTACATTTAGTCATTAAAAAGGATTTCATAAAATTAGAGCTATAATTTACTTTATATGCGTTAGGTAGAGCAAATAATGTATGGTTAAGCCCACCGGGAGGAGCTCTTTTTTCCTTGCAGCTTCACATTTCCAGCATCACTAATTTGGGAAAATCTTTGCCATTGGTGCAACACTTACTTATGGTGGCTGTAATAAAGGCCGTTAAAAGACTCACAGGAAATAATAAGGTGAGTAAAAACCATATTTAGAATGCTTATTACTAAACTTTGAACTCTACATACCTATCACAGAAAAGTATTACTTTGTCGCAACTTAGAACTAGCTCACAAACAATTACAACAGAAGCAAGGATTTAACAATCATATCACGGACGATAGTACGAAAACCTCAGCGCCATCTGACGTGAAAACGCCAAGAATTCGGAAAGTAAGCTCCGTTTACGCGTAGTGAGGGGATTAGTGGAGGGACGCGGCCATCACTGTGCCGACAGGTGTAGTAGTTCAATACTGCTGTTTGTTCGAATCTTATAGTCGTTGAAAATGAGCGCTGCAATAGAAAACCCCGCCAAGTATGAAGTACGTGCCGTTATAAGATTCCTATTGGAACAATTTTTCAGCAGCAGACATTAATCGTGAACTGTGTGCTGTATACGGCCGAAAACGTTATAAGTGAGGGCGTTGTTCGTCAGTGGGTTCATTTGTTTAAAGGTAGAAGAGCAAATATTCACGCTGAGGAAAGAAGTAACAGGCCATCTGTAGCCTGTGATGAACTCATTCAGCAAGTAGACGAGAAACTTCGCGAAAACCGGCTCACTATCTCAGAACTTTCTGAGCAATTTTCGCAAATTCTCGGGCTGTTTTGTACCAAAATTTCCTTCCGAGAACCGCAAAACACAACGAATGGGTTCAGCTGTAACTTTCTTTCACGTATCACGCAGGACGAGAGTCATTTCTAAACAAAATTGTAACCGGGGATAAGAAATGGATCTCATATGTAAACGCTGAGACAATACCAGAGTCAGTAGGTTGAAGTCGCACCAGCTCGCCGAACGAACCAAAGAAAGCCTTTCAAACATTGTCAGCCAGAAAAGTTATCGCAATTATTTTCCGACACGTGAAAGGAATTCTGTTCGTCTAGTTCATGGACCGTGGAACGACTATCAATTCCCGACTCTATTATGAAACTAAAAAAAACTACAAAGAGTCATCCAGAACAAACACCGTGGGTTCCTCACTTTAGGTGTCGTGTTTTTGCACGAAAATTCTCTCCCTTATCCGGCTAGGCAGACACAAGATTTCTTGCATTAATTTAAATGGGACATTTTTGGGCATCCGCCTTACTGCCCAGATTTAGCTCTCAGCGATTTTCACTTATTCATGCACATGCAAAAATGGCTCGAGTCCAAGCACTTTGATGACGATGAACAATTGCAAAATGCTGTGAGAGACTGGCTGCGATCACAGGCGGCAGATTTTTTTTGCACTTGACGCGCTTTTCGCTAACCATGTTAGCTTCATCAGGAGCCCTCGGCCCCCTGTCTTTATTTAAACTACTTTTATATTTTATAATTTCTATACTTTCGTATGCGTTCAACGATCTCCTATCAGATACATTTTTAATTAATCTTAGATTATCTAATGTTACAGTATGATCAGCTTCAAGGGCATGTTCGGTAATGCTTAACTTTTCTGTTCTACTGTATTTTAAATATGCTAAATGTTCTTTAAATTGTGTTTTAATTGACCTTTTAGTTTGCCCAACGTACTTTTTGTGGCAATCATTACAACTAATATCATAAATTCCACTTTTTTCATAATTAGGAATCTTGTCTTTGAGATTGCCTAAGATATTCCTCAAATTGTCTGATGACTTAAGGGGAGGTCTACCATATTGAGTCGCCTGCTATATTTCGGATTATATGGTATGGAGACATACTTGGCCTTATTTCCTTCGCGTGTAAAAAAGGTGGAATTCTGAATATTTATCCTGAACTTATGTTACTCAATATTCAGAATTACACCTTTTTTTACACGCAAAGCAGATAAGACCAAGTATGGGACTCAATAAGGTATTTAATAACGTAGGCCTCACCTTAGTCTATAAGTCATCAGACAATTTGAAGATTATCTTAGGAAATCCCAAAGACAAGATTCCTGATTGTGAGAAAAGTGGAATTTATGGAATTAGTTGCAATGATTGCGACAAAAAGTATGTTGGGCGAACTAAAAAGTCAATTCATATGACGGTACGATAAATGCCTAAATTCAAATGGTGCCTAGGTTAAAAAAGAGTGTAGTACTGTAACTTTAAGTTAAGTATATAAAAAAATTACTGTACCTATGTATAGGTTGTATTTATATTGAAACATGTTACTGTCGGAATAGCCCTCGTATGACGAACGCTCATTTATAACTTTTTCTGACTACGTGTAATCCGTTCCCTAGTGGTATAGAAAGTACCATCGTTTTCGATATGGCAACGTCGCAAAGATGGGGGAAAATTTACAAGTAAAAGTATTTTACAATTATTTTTTTAAAACCGTTATTAAAGGATGTTTATTTTTAGCACATAAAACTAGGTATTAAATGGCCGAACGATCTTTATGTAAATGGTTGTGTCAAAATTGGCGGATTAATCGTCACATCGACAATTCTTGGAGATCTCATATGCGTGAATATTGGTAAGTATTATTATGTCTTTCATTTAAGCATCTGAACTGGTCCTAGAGAATCTCTATTCTTTATTCCTACCCTAGACCATAAAGGATCGCTTTAGACACAGTAAACCCAATACAATAGCGAAACTCAGGGGTAACCGTACAGGAAAATCAGGTCTCAGTTTTCAAGAGGTCACGTGGCAGTCCGCCATATTAAAAAGGGGACCAGCGGGAGATTTTAAATAGAAATAATTTTACTATGCAAATGTTTATCATTTAGAATCATCGATAGTATATAAATGTTTGAAAATTTTTGATGTAATAAAGTTAATACAGCATGAGTAATATATAAAAAAAAAAATAATAATAATGGAGCGCTTTGTTAGAAAGGCGATGAATAAAAGTGAAAAACTTGGCAGGAAGGCATTTTCAGAAAAAATGTTGCAGACAAAAGTTTTAGCAATTTCTTTAGGGAATTGAATAGGCATATCAAGTTTTGGGTCAACGCTTTGTTGGGACCCTATAAGGCTTAAAAGTAAAAACTGAAACTAGAACCCAAATTTTTAAATACATATTTGAATTCAGCAAGGAATTTTATGTCCGAATACAAATTGCATGTTTCTGGGCCTAATTGTGCCTCATTGTAACTACAATAAAAGCCGATTCTTATAAGGATCTTTACCTGTGTTATTAGCCTTTGACACACAAGCTAAGTCCAACAAAATTGAAAGAAAAATTCGTTCGCCACCGGATAAGGCTTTCCGACTTACCAACTTGTCTTTCCAAAGAAGCACTGCATGAATCTCTGCTAGATAGGCTTGAAGTTGTTGGAAAAGGTTCGATTACTGCACCATGGGATTCAGGTGGAGCTTGATTCGAAATTACTTCAAATCGATCTACAAAAAATTGATGAATTGTATCCATAATGATTCTAGAGTCTTTTTCTCAAAGGGTACAGTAAAAAAGCGTCCAATTACTCCAAATATTTGTAAGTTGTTGTAATAATTAATTTGCAATACCTGAAATATTTTGCACTTCAGTCATCGCTGCATGGCCTGTTTCCTGAACTTCAGTATCAGTGTCAATCAGCGTCAATTAATAATTGATCTACATGCTCAATATCACATGGTTGTCTAACATTTCTAACTCTGATTCTATATTAACGTCTGGATACGCATAGTCGAAAAAACGATTTTTCAAATCATTTTTAAACATTTTCTGAGAAAAATGTGAGGCGCATATTTTAAAATTTTTGCATAAATTTTCAATTGGGCAATTGATGACGCGTTTGGTTGCTGCATGCCAAATCTTTGCTCTATAACCAAAAAAAGTCATAAGAGAAATAGCTTCTCAGAATTATTCCGCATACGATTTCTTACGCAATTGATATCACAGGGGAACAGCTGTTTTGGTGTCGAGGTTTTTTGAGCTGATTCTATATCAATTTGATGTCCTGAATTCAAATAACGTATTCATTTGTACCTAGGAGCTCAAATTTTAAGATATACAATTTTAGAGAAATATAAGTTACATTATTGTAACTCAAATCCGTAAGTGTAGTAAACAAAAGTAGATACGAAATTTTTATTTTAGTTATACAAAATACAATATTATGTCGTACTTACAAACAAAAAAAAACATTGAAGAAATGAAATAGTCACTCAACACTTGGAAAGCTTCTTTTCCGCGACATTCTTGAATGTTTTTTTAAACAGTCCCTTTTTAAACTCCAGCAGTAATCTGCCATCATGTGCATGTCCCATCTTCCTTGGTAGCGGTCCTCCATAACTTTAATATCTTGGCGAAATCTTTCACCTTGTTCCTCACTCATGTCTCCTAAATTTTCTGGAAAACGGTCTAAGTGGCTGTGTAAATAGTGTATTTTAATACTCATATTGCACCCTAAGGATTTGAAACTATTAAGCATCTTGTTAACCATTTCAACATAGTTTTGAGCTTTATGTTTGCCTAGAAAATTTTCTATAGCTGCAACAAATGATGTCCAAGTTTCTCGTTCAACTTAATTCATTGAATTTATGAAGGCAGGATCCTTAATTAATTGTCTTATTTGTGGGCCGTCAAATATCCCTGCTTTGAGTTTTTCTGTGCTCAACTGATGCATTTTTACCCCTATATATGCAAAACAAGACCCATTCTTATCAAGAGCCTTTACAAATTGCTTCATTAAGCCCAACTTTATATGTAACGGAGGAAGTATGATTTTTTCTCTTTCAACCAAAGCGTCGTTAATGACATTCTTTTCCCCAACGTCCATGTTTTCTCTCTGAGGCCAATCTTTTCTAACCCAGTGGTGTGTTTTGTCCCTACTATCCCAGAGGCACAAGAAACACGGATATTTCATGTAACCACTTTGCTGCCCAAGAAGAAAGTTTACCATTTTTAAGTCTACACAAATCATCCATTGATGTTCGTAATACTTTATCTTCTGCAAGACCAAAGCTATGGTATTATATTCTTCTTTCAGTTTCGTTGAGTGAGCTAGTGGTATTGAACCATATTTATTCCCATTATGTAGAAGGACACATTTTAAACTTCGCTTTGAACTGTCAATAAATAGGCGCCAATCATCTGGAATATATTCAGAAAGTCCCATTTCTTTCATGAGTCTCCTAATTTCGTGACAAAATACAAGATTGTCTTCTTGAGAAAAGAATGGTAGCAGATCTTTTTCTCTTGTACGGTAAAAGGTAATTTTGGTTCCTTGTTCCAGTAAATTTTTGTCGTTCAACCTAGAAGCCAGTACTTCAGAAGCTTTTTTCGATAAATTGAGATACCTGGTGAGATCATTTAATTCATTTTGATTGAAGCGTTGAGGAACTGATGACGTCCCCTCATAGTCACTGTTAGTTTCTTTTAGCATCAGAAGAGCGATCAGAGGGAAAATATTCGTCATCAGAGATATGTGGTAGCTGATAAAATGTTGGAATCGGTATTTCATCTGAGTGCGGGATAGGGCGTATTGCCGAGTCTAAATTGGGATAAGTCCACTTACTGCGGTTATTTCGATTGATTCCATTAGTATTTACTAAACAGAAATAACAATCATTGAAGTGGTTTTTTGGTTCTCTCCAAACCATTGGTACGCCGAATTTTAGACATTTTCTTTTCCCGGTAGTCCACTGCCGTAAATGCTCTGTACAAGTTTTACATACGAGATGCGGGGCCCACGTTTTATCCTGATCACCAAGCTTAACTCCAAAGTATCCAAGATACGCTCGCTTTACAAAGTCAGTAATAGTTTGTCTGTTTTGTTGAAACATGTATTCTCCGCATATATAGCAAAACACATCAGGTTGATTTACACAACTTCTTCTTGAACTGGAACCTGAACTCATTTTAATTCTGTTCAATAACACAAAAACACTCTTTTCTTAACATAAAATAACACGCCGAATTCGATCTACTCTCATTAGTAAGAACGCACAAACTGACGAGACTTACCCGAGTTAGGTGATTAAAAGGGTCAGTTCAGGTACCTATTTATAGCTTTATCTGGAATTTACTCAATTACAGACTGACAATAAAACCATTGTACCTACATTAATGAATATATAATAATTTTAGAACTCTCATAAATGAATATACTGAATAAAAACCACATTGGTAGATAAGTTGATGTATCTAAAAAAGTAGAGCTGATAGAGAAAAACGGATTGCATGTATAGATTTAGCGTCCCAAATATAGTTAAAATCAGCTCTAAAATCCCAGGCACCAAAACAAAAATATTTTTTTGTTGCCCTGTGTATTCTTTAATTAATTCCTTTCAACATCTTTGGTGAAGAAAAAACTCACTCCTGGCATACTTTCTGAATTATTCTTACAATTGTGGCGCAACAATAACCTCCTTTTCTCATGATTATATAAATTGTTTGTCAACCTTTTCGATTCTTTTCACTTACAAACGTTTTTAATTCTCTTTTTATACAAACTCTCTCTTCCTTCTGTCTTTAAATTCATATAAACTGCAATCACATCAAGAAACGGTCGACAATACATTTCAAAAGACACATTTCGGGATCAGATGTAAACATTGAGCGACCATTTTGAAAGAGGGACCCATCGACGAACGCGCCGTCGAAATCTTGTTACCATTCACGTTCGCTACTATATTGGGTTTACTGTGCTTTAGATCATTTGTAAAAATCAATGTCAAACTATTATTTAGTTTTCCCAATTACTATGGGAATACAAATTTTGTGGTAGTTTCTCTAAATAAGTCTGAAAACGCAACGATTTCTTTACTGTTTTAGGTTGTGGTATTAACTTAAATAACCCCAACCCGACGACCTGCATAAACCAAATAATACGAGAGGTAAACCAAGAAACGGGCAACAACGTTCCCGAGATCACTCACGAGAAATTTTTCGCCCAAGTGTTCAATGAGACTGAAAAATTAATAAATAGATTCCAGATTGGAGATGTAGATTATTTTTATGATTATTATTACGAATATTGGTTACACAAGTAAGTACATATTCCTTATTTCTGGAATTATGAAACTTGCCAGTAAATGAACACCTATCTTTAATGAGGGTGTCCATTACTGCAATCAGAATTTGTCTAGCAACTGTAATTTAAGCCCCCCCCCCCCAACTTATTTTAATATGATTGCCAAAAACTGGACACTCCACGGTTCAATTTTCTTTTCTCCCGGACAGAACATTGAAAAACCCAACTGTCCAGGTAAACACCACACACCTGGCAACCCTGTCTTTATAATAACAATTTTTTTATTATTATTTTTTTAGTGATGCCATTGTAACAATAACTTCCAAGGACGGAAAGTCGCAAAAAGTCAAAGTTGAAGGCATAGACGATCACGGTTTCTTAAAAGTCCGGACTCCGGATGGAAAAATAAACTCCGTGCAACCGGACGGAAACTCTTTTGACATGTTGAAAGGCCTTATTTATCCTAGGAATTTTTAAATTATTTTCGAAAAGCGAATTTTGATAACGGCACATTTTCAGAATCTTTACAGGGACTGGAAACACAATTATACTGCCCCTGCCGCCAGTTCGATCGATTGTTAATCTTGGCTACACCTCGATCAGTAATATTCGTTGTAATTCTCAAAATAAGCTTTTTACGTAGTTATAGGTGCAACTAAAATTAAATTTTTTTCTATTTTTATAAAATTTTATTTTGCGAATGTGTGTCGTTTTCAAATGTGCTTTTTTTCTTCAGTAATGTTGAGGAAAATATCGGTACTTCCCCTCCAACGGCGTAGTTCAACAGTTACTTCGTTTTACAACTTTTATACCTGATGTTATAACATTGGCAATTAAGCAATTGCGGATTTTTTACGAGAACGGAAGACAATTTTTTCATGGAACGAAATAACTTTATTCAGTAACGTGTCGTCCATTTTTATGAATGATCTCTTGGTATCTTCCAGGCGGCATCGCAATGTTACGTTCATAAAACTTCGGGTTTTTATGAGCTCAGAACTGAATCATGTGTGATTTCATCATTATTGTCATTTTTCTCACTCGAGAAGTTTTGCGAAGGACCAAAATAAATAAGAATCTCATGATGCAAGGTTAGATCTATGTATATATATATATATATATATATATATATATATATATATATATATATATATATATATATTTAAGGATCTGGCAACATGTTCCAACCACCCTCCCTTAATTTTTTGCCGCGTGACCCAAGATATGTGTGGCTTTGCGTCGTCATGGTAGAATATAATACCTTTTTGATAATAATAGTAATAACAATAAATAATAAGAAATTTGGTTTAGCAAGCTATTGTGCAAGCTATAGTCTTTGCTAAGTTGAGAATGTGGAATCTTTGGCACAATGACACTACTCAGTTTACATCACCACTACGCCAAACACTTAATTTTTGCACTCTAGAGAGTGCAAAAATAACTAATAGAGTGCAAAAATAAAGTGTTTGGTGTAGTGGTGATGTATACCGAGTACTCTAGTCTTTGGTTAAATTATTGTGTTTTTTGAGTTATCAACATCAAGTACGTAATTAATTTCTTTTTTGTTACTCAAGCACAAACTTTATTTAAATAAAATAATTCTACGCCGACGCTAATGGCTTCTTTTCTTTTTCAAAAATGTGCCTTGGCAGATTTCCCATTTTTAGCACTTCTAACATACCAAGAAGATTAAAAAAAAAGATTAGCGCCACTGTGTTAGATTTGCGGAGTGGCTCGAATTTTTTCCATTTTTTCCCACTATGCGCCGTATGTGGGCGGGTGAAAATGCCCCTGCCTTTTAAAAAAAACTATTTTATTCTTCAACATAGTTTCCTTCAAAGCGGTACACTTATTTCTTCCGATCTTCCAACATTACGGTTTGCTGAGCTCTCTGAAATACCTCAGTTTCCCATTCGACTTTTTCATTTAAACCCTGAAGCCACCTGTTCAGAGTTGGGTAATAATCGCTGGGGATTAGATCTGGTGAATACGGCGAATGAGGAAGCAATTCAAAGCCCAATTAGTCCAATTTCACCATCGCTTTTATGGACTTGTGAGCGTGTTGCATTATTTTGATGAAACAACACTTTTTGTCTTCGCTAAATGCTGCCTTTTCTCTTGATTTCATCGTTCAAACGGTCTGATAAACCAACATAATAGTCTTCGGTGATTGTTCGCTCCTTCTCAAGATAGTCGATTACTATTATTCCATGCACATCCCGAAAAATATTTGTCAAAACCTTTTCAGCTGATGTTTGCGTTTTTGGACGCTTCGGTCGGCTTTCATGCAGTTTCAGCCACCCTGCAGATTGACTGTTGGGCTGAGCGACTGGCTCATTTGGACGTCCGGAACGTCGTGCATCATAGGCGCTTGTACGACCGCATTTAAGTTCACTAAACCATCGACATGTAGTTGTTTTCGACGGAGCAGATGTACCATAACACTTCTCAAACCATTTTTGGGTTCTGGCTCGATTTTTTCCCATCAAACAACAATGTCTTTTTGCAAAAATCACTCGAGCAGCTGTAACTCGAAAATTAATAAACAAAATGTCATGAAAATTGAGATCTTTTGAGAGTGGGATATTTGTTTGTGCCGCCAACTCCCGGACAGTCTCGGGATTTTTTAATCGATGTAGTAATACTTTGGTTTTTACAATATTAGTCAGGCATATCTGAAGCTGTCTATCTATTAATAAAATCCACAGTTACTTAGTTGCCAAGCCATTATTTATGTGTGTTTAACTGTTACTCTTTTATAACTTTATATCATGATGCGAGTGGTAGTTATAAAATTTTTATAGTTCCTTTTGTATTTTCTTTATTATTTAGAGGAAATTGGCATATCGGATAATTATTATTTGAATAAGTTCAAAAAAAGTCAATTGATAAAATGTGTGATTTAAATATGTTGTATTGTACAACGAAACCATGTAAAAAATTTTTGTTTAGGATTATGTGGCAGCGTTTTTTTGTTTTATTACTAAAATTTTTAAAGAATACTAATAATAAAAGTTATGGTTCCTAGGTTTAGGCTTTTTGTTTAACAGACTATATATACTGCTTACTAAAATAAATCACTTCATCAAATACGTTCTACAGTCGGTCGAGTAAGAAAATGCTGCACGTAATTTATTAAAAAATGTATTTATTTAAAAGGTTTTTACATCATTCGACAGTAAAGGATTGCCGTTAAAAGGCTAATGATTCAATAGTTCTTCCAGTCCCAATCAGCGTCGATAATCGCTTGGCATCTTTGGGGTATACTGTCGACGAGATTTTCCACGTGTTTTCCAAATTGCCCGAATGGTTTAGTATTTCGTGTTTAACTTGTATACTATATTATCGTCGAACAGTGTGGAAAGGATTGCCATTAAAATGCGAATGATTCTGTGCTTCGTTCAGTCACCATCAGCGTTGATGATTGCCAAGCCTTTTCGTGGCATACTTTCGACGAGATTTTCCGTCTATTCTTGGGGCAAATATTCCCAAATTGTTCGAATATATATATATATATATATATATATATATATATATATATATATATATATATATATATATATATATATATATATATATATACTGTATACACCTTTTTACTACGAAGCTTCTGCTTGAGACATAGCAGCCTACCATTTTCATCCGTAGTTTCAATGGTAGGTCGTTCTTCATAAATGCGGTCCGGGCTTTCTCTATTCGAATTTTGCCTTCCACAGTCGGGTCCCAGGTAGGGTTGCCACCTGTATTTGAGCAAATAAAGTACATTGATTATAAAAGGTAGGAAAAAAAAGTACATCGTATCAAAATAAAGTATTAATTATTTTACTTTTTTATTTTGTTTGAAAACATATTTTTTATTACTTTTAGCAATTTTTAACAAATAATCGTCACTACTAAACAACTTCACAGCATCTTTACACTCTATATTCAAGTTAAGATAAATAAATAATTCGTTTTTTATCAAATGCAAAGAAGCTTTGCTTCTTTCCTCTCTCCACTTAATATTCATCACAGAAAAAACTCTCCGTAAATGCTGAAGTGGCGGGAATCGAAAGTAGAAATGAAATTAACTTGTACAAATTTTGAAAATCAGCATCCGTCTCATTAAATATTTTCTGCCATTTTTGAGGAGTAGATAATTCTGCAAAATCTTTAGAACCATATATTTGATTATATAATTTGTTTAATAATAAAACTTCTTCATAAAGAGCATCCATATTTATATCGAGTTTTCGTAGCTTTAAATTTTCGACTATATTAACAAAATGGTCAAATTCGACATTGTTTTTTAAATTTATATTGCTGAGTGTAAATAACCAGTTTGTGTCACTAAAATCAAACCACTTATTAAGGTACTCTAAGGCTTTGTCATTAAATAATAAAAAATTTGTGTGAAGACAACAGTCTAATTTTTTTGCCTGTTTTCATATCCAAAAAAGAGATTTTGTTTTCTTTCTATAAGTGCGTCTTTACAGATGTAAAATATGGCTACAAAAATGCAAGTAAATATCAATCAAGTCATTGTCAGTGTTGAGCATCAATAAATTTTGCAAAATCTCTGAACAGTTTTCTCTTAAGCTTTCAAGATAACTTCTAATGGCTTTCCAATTTAATAATAATGTATCTATACAGGGTAAAATAGAGAGCCATCTTGTTCCCACATGACGTTTGACTTCATGAAATTCTCCTTTAGCCAATTCTATAAATTTTTTCAACTCTTCTCTTCGTACAGCAGACTGAGAAAAATGAGCATAAATTTTCAAAATTACGACTTAGCCCAAAAACATTATGAAAAGATAATTTATATTGTTTCATTTGTTACGGACCGTATAATTTCCAAAAATGTTGGGTCCCTCATAGATACAATGCAGGTACATTTGCACTAATCAGTTTTAAATTTCGGTGATTTGTGCGATGTCGTAAATTTACAGTTTCGAGCGGATGATAATTCTAATTTATGGAGCTTATGCATATTATAATTTGAGAAATTTTAATATATACATAGAAAGTATTCGGATTAGTTAGTCTAGGGACTGCTCTGTAAAACCAATCAGCGGTGTGCACCACCAAGCAGCCATCCCCCTCTATTGAGTGGTTGCAAGAGAGCGAAAATACGAGAATATAAGTTCAAGAATTTTACCTTCTTAAGGCATTAGTGCGTGAAGCTTCGAAGAGCTAGAGTTTCTTCAAATTCACGTATATTCTCATATATTCTCTCTATACATCTTTACGATCAATGTGTGCGCGTATGTGTGTCGTCGACTACCTGTGTAATAGTTCACGTGTTATAGACGTAGAGGGCCACGCTTGACAGAGGGGGGCCTCTACCAACGGTCTTTTATGTTTTCATATAGTGAGTTGGGACAGATGTTACATAAGACTTGTACCGTTCTCAAGGCTTCTCCTTTTATTTAGTTTCACTAGACTTCTCTTCAGTGTAAAACTGAATTTTGGCAAATACAGACATACGATTTCGGGTAAAATGGCTGAATTGTGTTTTATATGTGAAAAGTTACTATCAGATGACAAAACTGTGAATGTTTCGCGTGGCTTACAAGTTTTAAAAAATGCAAGTATTCAAAGAAATGACGGTAAAATTGACTATTTGAACACTTTAAGTTCTGTAAAAGTGCATATTAACTGCAGGAAACAGTACACCAGTGAACATAGTATAACTGCATATAAGCGACGCCTGGAAGATGATGAACCTTCGACATCAAGTTCACCTCGTAGACTAAGAACTGAGCCTTTTGACTTCGCAAAATTGTGCTTGATTTGTGGCCAAACAGCTGATGAAGGAGAAGAAAAACGTAAACATCAAAAGTATAAGCGCGTCATTAGTAAGGTACAAACTATAAATATGAAAGACAATATAATTAAAAGAGCAGTTGAACGAGGTGATTCTTTTGGAGAATTAGTGAAAAGTCGCGTAATTAGTGAATTTGACTTGATTGCTGCCGGAGCAAAATATCACACTATTTGCATGACTAAATTCTTTCATTCAAAGCCGTCTAAACATGAAGAGCCGAGCCGAAAAGATGAAATCGAAGTAGCAATGCAAGAAATTTTTTCTTTTATTGAAAATAACGAAGATTCACAATTTACATTGAAAGAGCTTCGAGATGTCCCTACGCAGTATTTGCCCGATGATGCTACTATTATTTCCAATTTAAGACAGAAATATTTAAGTAATATAGTAATCACGGTGAAGAATAGATCATTCACTATTATAAGTTTTCGCGACACGCAAGCTGATCTATTATCACAAAAAGTGGTATGAAAATAAAAAAAAAACTCCGGAAGAAGAACATTTTTAGTAAATTATTAACGTATAAACTGCACAACGTATTGCATTATGCAGCTAACGTAGCGTTATCATGCATACGACCAAATACTTCCTACTCTCCGCGCTCTATTTCAAAAACGGTTAGAGTTAGAAAAAAATACCTTAAACCAATCTTGTAGAGAATTTTATGCTCTACAACTTTTATAATAGGTCCCAAAGTGATTTAGAGCATAAAAAACGAGATATTGTTGAAAAACCAATTTTTGTGACCTTTGACCTTCGTTTTTTTGATGAACCGAACAAGCTATCATCGGTGACTTTTGACTACACATAAACAATGCCAAAACGAAGGTATACACCAATTTATTAGCTTATTATCTCAAAATCGGCAGATAGGCTCTTTTTTCAGCTATATTGCCTGGACTGACTTTTGAATTGCTTGAAACATGCCATCAGCAGACTCGTTACTATTTTCGTAAAAGTCAAATAACTTATTTTGAATACCATCTTTGGCTGTAAAATATTGCACCACTAATGGAAACAGTTTTATGTTTTTTTTTGTTAGAAGCATCAGTTTGTAAGCAGCAAAATAAATTATCTGTATTTATTTCATCTATTACATTTTGTATTGCATATGGCCCTAGAACCTCTGTAGCTAAAGCTTCCATTTTAGTTCTAGCCAGACGAATTTCTGAACTTGTATTTGAATTAACATAAATAGTTTTATTCAATTTTATAGTACAATCCATACTGTTGTAAGACAAATTATGTTTTACAATATGATATGTTAAGGCTAGTTCAGCTGCAGTGACATTTTCTTCATAACTGGAAGGTTTAGATAACGTGGAAGCAGAAGCCGAGTCAAGAAATTTCTCAAGTAGTCCAGATGTTCATTTCATTTCTGATTTTGATTTATGTTGTTTCGTTTCCATGTGTTGTTTAACCTGAAAATAATAAGAATAAACCCTTCATCTCACCCACCACCACTGTCCATCAGTCACCATCATAACCAGAAATGGTTGTTATAACAAATACGATTACGATTCATGGAAAAAATAATTCATCGCGATTATTTAACTTTTTAGTAACAAAAATTTTAATTTTTGAAGTTTCTCGGAATATTTAATCACAGGATTTTTTCTGGACATCAGTATATTATTTTCAAATTTTTTTTTAAAAATGGAAGTTTGAAAAAAAAATTTTTTTATTAACTTAATTTTTCGCACAAAATAATTGCAAGCATATGTATTAATCTATTTTCATAATTAAACACAAAATTCGTGAAAAAAGGATACAAAGTAATTAAAAATTTATCAAAACCTAAATTTAAAAAAATTTTAATCATAAAAAATGTAAAAATTAAGTAATTAAAAATTGTCGTATTTTTTATGAACTTGTAAAAAAAAAACATACTGATGTTCAGAAAACATCTTGCGATTAAATATTCACAGAGAACTTCAAAAATTAGTATTTTTATTAATAAAAAGTCAAGAAATCACAATGAAATAATTATTTTCATCAATCTACCTGTATATATTCTTAAATGCGCCGACAAATAAAATAGATTAAAAAAAAATTCAAAAATATTTATTTTTCAATTTTTTATGGCAAAAAATAGGCGGAGTCGCGATTTTAAACAATCACCAAGATTTTTTCATTCACCTGTCCTATTCCAGCTAAAGCAATTGTAAATGTAGCTCCACACAATTTGCATTTTCCATTATATTCGTTTTGTGGATCGTTAGTTAACCAAGTACCATGATCGTTTTCCCACTGATTTTTATACTTCTGCAATCGTTTGGTTTTCTGTTTCATTGAATCAGTCTTTTTGGCGCATTTTTTCGGTGTAATATATTCACTATCTATTTGATTCATTTCACTATTAAGATTACGTTTTGTAGGTGTACAAGTAGTACTTTGTTTACTAAGGTGATCTTTATCCATGACTTAATATTACATAAAGCTATATAATCGAATAATCGTATTTTTATTGCACTCAGTCCACCTTACACAAAATAAGCACAAACAAGAAATCTCACCATTGACACCGTTAAAATTTAAGGTTAGGTTGCGTTTAAAAACGAGTGCAGTTATCCCAGCAAGAGATTGAACCTCGTGTTTCTTTGGAAAGTATACCGCGTAATCTTTTTACAATACTTTGTGTAGTGGAGTGAAAATGTAAAAAAGCGAAGGCTCAATCTCTTGCGGGGACAACTCTAGTTAAGTCACTCAGCTAATCCGTTATTTGATATACACAAAATTACGATGAACTTTTTTTTTTAATGAATTATGTAAAATGAATTCTAGAAAAATTAAACTGTGCGAAAAAAAGTATTTTCGCGTACTTTATTGTTTTTATAAAGTATAGAGTATAATTACCCGAAATAACGTACAATACTTTATAATAAAGTACGGGTGGCAACCCTAGTCCCAGGGGTCGTTGATATTGCTAGCGAGATACGTCAGTTTATCAGCTCTGTCTATCTTTGTGCCACTGACTGTCATATCACCATCTTCAATATTAGATGCTTTGCTTATAATCATATATTTTGTTTTATTTGGATTGAGTCTTAAACCAAACTGTCTACGAGTGTCAGTTATTTTATCCATAAATTTTTGTAGATCTTTTCCGTTATTAGGGATAATGAATGTATCATCGGCGTATCTGATGTTATTTATGTTAACGCCGTTGATGTTGATTCCTTCAATGGTGAGTGCTTCATTGAATATCACCTCCGAATAGAGGTTGAACAACAAGGGCGATAGAATATAATGAACAACAAGGGCGATAGAATACAATCCTGGCGTACTCCCTGCTTGATTTTAATTTACAAATTGACGATGATACGAATGTCTTTGTCGTCTATATCGGTGGTTTTTAAACCTCTTAGAAGTTTTTCGTGGCGTATCTTGTCAAAGGCTTTTTCACAGTCAATCCACACATGGATACCTAACAGTGCCTCTCTAGTCCCTAATCCGTTTCGAAAACCAAACTGTTTCCTATTCTTTTTTTAAATTTATTATGCAGTGTGTCCCAAAAAGTTTTATACAAATCGAGAGTTTATCTTACATATTACAAAAAAAATTATTCTTGTTAAACAGTTTTGCATCGCATGGAAATTCATAATCAGTTTGAAATATTTGATGGTATACAGGGAAAATAAGAAATAAGGATGTACATATAATGAAGAGTGAAGTGTGTTTACATACAGAGCAAAATATTAATTGAAAATGTTAATAGGAACTAAATTGTGCTCACGTTTAGATTTGTGGCCTTCCTAGTTGAAAATTCTAAAAAATTCCAGTAAACACGTTAGTAATTGTCGGATTATTTATTGAATAAAGGAAAGCGAAATTAATTAAAAACTAGTGCACTGATTTAGATTGTAATATATTTTTGTTAAAAATTTGATAACCTTTTTATCTGCTTTGCAACAATTACATCCATAATAAATTTGTGCTAATATCATTTTATTTTGAAATTGTAACATTACTTAATTACTACGTACATAACATAACAACTAAACATATGGTTTAATTCTAACTTTATTGCACTAGGGCTTCAATGAATCCATTGCCCCTTTCTAAACAGCTGATTGTTCTTCGATGTTTCCGTAATGGCTCTCTAAAGATAATGAATGATCAATATCTTGAAATGGCCTTTTAAGATAAACCTTTTCTTTTAAGTAGCCCCATAAAAAAAGTCTATAGGGGTGATGTCCGAAGACCTTGGGGGCCAAGTAAACTGCACATATCTCCCTATTACTCCCCCTTTAACAATGTAGAGGAGATAATCTCGAATATTTCTCGTACTGTCGCTTCGTCGGAGAAAAGTATTGTCTTGCCATAAACCTGTTATCTTCCAACTTTTCTTGAAACCAAGCACAAAATTCAAATCTTCGTCCAAAATTTCCTACTTTTAAAGTATGGGTAAATTGGGGTTTGTATGGTTTAAATTTACTTGATCTTAAAATTCTCCCAACTGTAGTTTGACTCACATTCAATAAAGCTGATCTTTTCCGAAGTGAATCTTTTGGCTTTCCTGCTACCCACAGCATTACTTTATTTTGATTTTATTATTAGATATCCTACAGTTATGAAGTGTGAAGTGAATTTCTTTTTCCCCTGGCGATGGCAATATTTTCGTGTCATATAGTGTTTAATAATATTTCTTTGTAGCTTCCTTTATCTCTTTGATTTGTGCCATCTCTTGATTATCGTTATTTATAAGTTTTATTATTTGATGTCTCCCTTCATTCATTTGTTGGTTTAGGTGTTTCAGACTTTTCCTCTCTTTCAAAGTTTTTTTTGTCTATTTCTGCCAATTCTAATCTGCAATTTGTAGGATCGTTTCTTAATAGTCGTCTCTGTTTCATGAGCTTTTGTGTCTGTTTACTTAATTTTTGTGTTTTTTTCTTTTTTCGATGCTGCTATTTGTTTTGTAGCCATGAGTAGGCTGTTGGTGATTTGTGCGTTTAGTTCATCAAGTTCTGTTTGGTAGTTATTCAGCTGTGTTTTGCTTTATTATTTCTGTTGGTGTCTTTATCTTTCTATGCGTTATCAATCTACGTCTCTCCTGTTTCAGATTTATTCTTATTTTTGCTCTGTGCATCCGATGGTCACTGACGATCCTTATCGTGTTCAGGTCCGTAGTGTCAATTCCAATATTCTTATCATTTGATAACACATAATTCATTTCGTTTCTTGTTATACCATCTGGGCTTTGCCATGTCCATCGCCTACGTTCAGGCTTTTGGAAAAATGTGTTCATAACGTCCAAGTTATTTTCTTTTACAAAATTTGATAACATTTCTCCTTATAATAATACATGGCTGAAAATACAGTTTGTAAAATTCGAAATAAAAAAAAAAATGGAGACCCTACACCCGTTCCGCTGCGACCCCCCTTTTTTTTTAAGGAGTATTGCGGTGTGCACGATTACTGGGAGCTGGATCTTTTGAAATCAAAGTTTCCGAAGAAATTAGTTTACTAGAGAATCAATCTTGTCTTTATATATACGAAATTGGAATTAACAAATCAGTAGATCTCAATCAAGAAGAAGAAGAATAAGACTCTATTTCCTTCTTCCTTCTAGGGCGGTGGCTATATTTTCGTGTCATATAGTGTTTGATAATATTTTTCTGTAGCTTCCTTTATCTCTTTGATTTGTGCGGTCTCTTGATTATCGTTATTTATAAGTTTTATTATTTGATATCTCCCTTCATTCATTTGTTCTCTCTCTTGGTTATCATTATTTTTAAGTTTTATTATTTTATGTCTCCTTGCGTTCATTTGTTTGTTTAGATGTGTCAAACTTTCCCCCCTTTCAAAGTTTCTTCTATTTTCGAGTTTCTGTAGTGTCTGACGTCTTCTCTGATAGTTTGCTTTATTTTTTTGTCTATTTCTGCCAATTCTAATCTGCAATTTTTAGGATTATTTCTTAATGACCGTCTCTGTTTCATGAGATTTTGTGTCTCTACTTAATTTTTGTGTTTTTTCTTTCTTTGATGTTGCTATTTACAATGTATTCTCTTATATTCTTCCTCGTTTCTATTCCTGTACTCTGATAAGGTCTAAAATGCCATCAGTAATCCAGCTCTGTTTCGTCCTTCCTCTATCCTCTTTTAGCTCACTCCCGTGTTTCTCTCAGTATGTCTAGATCTATCCCACATAGTTTCCACATTTAACCATAATTAAAGTTAAAAATGAATCTGTTTCCACAAAGCATTGTTTGCAGGGCAGCCCACAATAACCTAAAAAAAAGGAACTTCTTTTACCGGCCACAAGTTAAAAATGACGACACGTTTTTTACTTGACCGACTGTAATCAATACAGATACAATCTTTTTTAAAACATTAAGGCATTAAATTTAAATCAGTTTTATGTGATTCCGTCTCTAAATATCTTTATATTTCTCTAAATGGTTTATAATTACTGTAAAAAGGGTGTTCAGTTAAAAATAACTTTTATCATATTGTTTGCTTAATAGCCACAAGAACGTCATAGGTAGCTGAAGCATGCCCATTCCACTGCAGAACAAATGCTCTATTTTTTTGAAGGCAAAACGGCAATTTCTCTGAAAATGTCGTTATTCCTTTTTCTTAGATCATGTGGTAGTTTATCATTTATTGTGCGTATGAAGTTTATGAAATTCCTTAACATTAAGATTAACAATGGGCTTTGCCCGAGACTGCACGGAGGAGTGGCGAGGAGTTTTCTACTAATTTATGTACATAAACTATTACTGAATATGTCACTGATAATTATTAGTAACTGATAAACTACGTTATTTTCTTGTAAACAATCTTTATTTTAGATTTAGTACTGAACTAATACGGGCCTGATATAATGTCACATTCACCATTGTAGTTATTAATTAATTTCGCATTTATTATTCAGAGTTAACTACCAATATTCATATATATTCAATATTTACTGCAGCAAAAGTCCTAAAAGGTGTCAGGCAAGGGTGTATCCTGTCGCCCCAATTATTTAACGCCTGTACGGAAGAACTAATGAGAGAGGTACTAATTGGCTGGACTGGCGGAATTACCATAGGAGGTACTCGAATTACAAACGTTCGATATGCCGACGACACTCTGTTGATTGCAGACTCCTCAAGAACTGACAGATTTGATGCATAGTCAGCAACGAATATGGGTTGAAAGTATATCGCTCTAAATCAGAAGTGATGATCATTAATAGAGCAAATATAAATGCACCTAGACCTTGATATATTGCTGATTGTGAAGCAGTGAAACAATTTCTTTATCTAGATGCTGTCATCAACTATTCTGGGAGCTGCGAGATGGATATTCGACGGCGAATACAGTTGAGCCGTTCAACAATGACCTAACTTATGAAAATATGGAAAGACATACAAATATCCTTGAAAATCAAAATCGCACTGGTTAATTCTCTAGTGTTCTCTGTTTTCTGACACACTCTTGAGACCTGGATCATAAAAGCCGACGACAGACGTATTGATGCATTGGAAATGTTTTGTGGGCGAAGAATGTGCGGATCCCTCGGACAGCCCCCCGAACAAACAATTCAATTTTAAAAATAATCAAACCACTTAATCGTTTAAGCAGCGTAACATCAGCTCGAACAATTTTTTGAACACATCTCGAGACATAACAACATGGAGAAATTAATTGTACAGGATAAGCCTATAGATAAACGCAGTCGTGGGCGTTCCCCGTTTAGATGGACAGATTTAGTCCTAAAACTCGCTAACACATCTGGAAATTACGATCACAATTGCTGAAAATCCGTTCCGATGACGCGAAAAGGTTTCCAGAATCTTAAAAGAACAAAGAGAGAAACGAAGCTGATAATGTGACAGTTTGTGCATGGGATCACTACACATCCCTTGTGATGTTGAAATGAGAAGACGACTAATATTCAAGCAAAGAACGGCCTTAAGGGGCCATACCAGTGTAACTACTTAAAAATAAGGATATTTTTTTGGATTTTTTTTGAAGAAAACTACTGCATCAAATGTTTTAGAATGTTGAGTACATATTTATTATTTGTTTACAAATACACACACATTTTTCCGACCAAAATATTGAAATTTACGAAAGTTACGTCCCAGTAATAGGACAGATGAAAAGAAAAGGAGCTCTAGTGCTGCCGTGATTGGCGCCTCCACATTGCCTGGAATCAAAAAAAAAAAAAAACAAAACAATCATTAAAATAGATATAATTTTTCGTACCATGGATTTTAAAAAATATGAAAAATTATAAGAATGGCGGCGTTTAGAAAAAAAAAAGTATAAAATTTTCGCCAAAAAAGTGCCCGTTTTTTGCATGCCTAATTGACATTTTTGTTCCGATCAAAAAATCCAAAATCCGACAAAACATGTCGTCCTTAACGTGCAATAAAAATTTAAGTCGAAACAATAAATTGCTTTAGAGTTTACAGCAGCAGTAAATTTAAAAAAATGCGGTTTTGAGAAAAACACGTTTGAAGAATGACTAACATGTAACACATAAATAATGAACTCTTGCCACGTGGTTAACTTTCCCTTACGTGATGACGTCACGGCCTTGGAATTGTAATACCTGCTCCGGTTCGCGTTACGCTTCGAAAAACGAGTTTTTACCCCTCGTGCAGCTGTGCCTGGCGACAATTGTATAGAAGCATCGAGATATGTAAAAAAAAAGGTTTTTTTGAAATTATCACACTGGTATAGCCCCTTAAGGTACCAACGCCATATTTTTCCTTGAAGGTTGTAAAAATATTGCCAAATCATTAAAGCAAGCCATAACTCAAATGCACGGTAACAAAGTAGGCTCTAATGGAGTTCACTCTGAACTACTGAATCTCTTTGATCGGAACGGATTGTTATTTCTAACAAATATAAGACTCTGGGGATATTCCTCAACAATGGCTGCATTCCACCTTTATAATTATATTAAAGAAAGCATCTGCACAGACTTGTGACGACTATAGGACCATAAGTTCACAATCTCACTTCCTGAAACTATTTCTCAAAATTATCCATATCCAGAATTTATCGTCAATGTGAAGAACATATATCCAGAACTCAGTTCGGTTTTAGAAATGGTGTTTGTATACGGGAAACGCTCTTCTGTACTCAAGTATTATTCCAACAATGTCGCGATATGAATTTCGACATAAACGTCTGTTTTATAGATTACGAAAAGGCATTGGATAATGTAAAACACTCTAAACTCATCGAAATCTTAAGCGACATTAGAATGGATGAAAAAGATCTGAAGCTCACCACAATTTTTTACAATTAGTGTCGAGGGTGGTTCTTAGGAGGCAATACTGATTTAACGAGGTGTCCTAGTGGGAGGCATTGTGTCACCCCTGCTAATTAATATTTGTTTTAAGGCCAGAGTCAGGGAGGCTCTCGAGAATGTAGATGCTGGAATAACCATCAATGGGAAATGCATAAATAACATCAGGAATGCAGACGACATCGCCATTTTCGCAAACTCATTGGAAGGTCTACAGCAACTCTTAAATATTGCGGCGGCCATCAGGCAAGAATACGGACTTCGGCCGAATGAAAAGAAAACCAAATATATGGTAATTAGCACGAGCAATATTAACCCTGGCTAACTACTCTTAGGATACACGAAAATACGAGGGTTGTACGATAAGTACCTGGCCTTGACAAGAAAATAACATTGTTGTGTGTAAAATTTATTTTATTTTTCAACATTGGCTTGATCATATAGTCCAACGTTTTTCTATCTTTCGTATCCCATCTGAAAAATACGATTTCTCGAACCCTTCAAAATAGACGCTTATTTCAGCAATCACCTCATCGTTTGAGCTAATTTTTTTTCCACCGGAGATTCCGAAATAAGAAATAATCGTTGGGGGCTAAATCTGGCGAATACGGTGGATGCCGAAGCAATTTGTGTCCTAACTTATGAAATTTTGCCATGGCGATGATTCAAGTGTACACGCGTGCATTGTCTCGATGAAAGAGAATGCGGACGTTTTTCTTTCGTATCATAGTTGAAACGATCTAATAAATTGATACCATAAATCGTTTTGCTCTTTTCAAGGTAATCGATGTGTATCCCAAAACACGATGGCCATGATTTTGTTGGCCGATAAAGTCGCATTGGTCTTCTTTGGCGCCGGTTTGCCACAGAAAACCCACTGTTTGGACTGTTCTTTGGTCTCTAGTATGCTATGATGAATCCATCTTTCGTCAACAGTTATGAATCGACACCAAAAATCATTCCAATTGCGTTTTAACATTGCCAAACATTTTTTTGAAGTTGACACACGTGCGTGTTTATTGTCAATTGTGAGCAATCGCGGCACCCACCTTGCGGAAAGCTTTCTCATATCCTAATGAGTTGTTAAAATGTTCTGCACTCGTTCAATTGAGATGCCCACAGTCTTAACAATCTCATGCAGTTTCGCTCTCCGATCATTTATCACTATATAGTGGATTTTTTCAATCATTTCTAATGTAGTGATCTCGTTTGGATTACCTAGACGTTCTTCACCAAAAATGCCGTACAGGCCGCGTATGAATCCAACTGTTCAATATTTTGTGGTCGATAACGAAAGTGCAGCGTCCCCATAAATTTCGGCAAGTTCCGCTTTTGTGTTATCATTCGTTTCCTTTTGCAAAAACAAATATTTTATCACTGCTCGATATTCAATTTTTTCCGTTGTTGTAAAATCACAAAAGTTGTTTGTTTTATTTAAATTGCTTCAACTCACAAGAACAACTTCAAGAACAACGTGAATCGCTTATTCCGCACACGTGTTGCTCCTGTAGCGCTTTAGGGACTTCCCTGCAGCATGTGTTCTAGACCCATAAAAAAAAAACTAAATCCAGCATCAATTAAAATTTGACAGTATTTTTGTGAAAGCTTATGTTTATGAAAAATATAATTTTTTAAATAGTAGTAGCGCCATCTCTGGCCGATGTACTTATCGTACAACCATCGTAGAGCAAGTAAAAAAGTACATATGCTTGGGTACAGTTGTTAGCGATTAGTGTGACTACTCTGTAGAAGTCAAAGTCCGTATAGAAAAAGCAAGAACAGCTTTCAACAAACTAAGCGCTCTCTTTAGAAGCCACCATCTCAAATCGGAGACAAATTAAACTCCTTCATTGTTACGTGTTCAGTATTACATTACGGGGTGAAAAGTTGAACGGTAACTGAAGCAGCCAGCAAATGTAATGGGTAGATCATGTCACAAATGAACAAGTATTACAAAGGATGAAAAAAGAAACATAAATCGTAACGAATATCAAAATACGCAAATTAGAATATTTCGGGCATCTTATGCGTAACTAACAAAGATATGGACTGTTTTAGTTAGTATTAGAGGGGGAAAGGCATTGAAAAGATAAGTGTCGGCAGAAGGAGAATTTGATGGCTTAAAAATTTGGGAACTTGATTTTTCACATCAAAAAGAGGTCTGTTTCGAGCAGCGATGGATAAAGTGAAGATAGTGCGTATGATTGCCAACATCCGGCACGGATAGGCACTCGAAGAAGAAGAAAGAAGACGAAGAATAAGGCCTACAAATGTGCCGTTACATTTGCAGGCTTTAATAATTTAAGGAATATTTTTAATCATCTTTAAAAACGGAAGTTGTCGAGTCACTCGGAGCGTTATAATAATTCATAATGAGCACGAAATTAATCAAAAAATAAAACGGTGAATACGTCACTGCAACAGAATCCTTCCTCTTTTAATACACTCTATGTAAAAACTTTTTAACTTTTTCAATTTCTTTACTAAGGATATAAGGCTGTGTTTATTATAGCTACGGGGTGCTTCATAAATGTTGCACAATATTTCAAGAAAGGTGATTTCAATTAGACCCGATCGGTACAGCATCTTAACCTAATATTGGCAAGAGTTTCTTTTCTCAATATTAATTAGTATGACTTAGTGAAATTTGCCTTTCCACCAGTACGCCCTTGGCAGCTTTCTAATCTCGCATCCCTCTCGTTGAGCGCTTATTGATTTTAAGCTTTACGTTATCATACATACAGAATAACTTTGCAATATTGTCCAACATTTCTGTAAAACCTTGTCTATTTATTTGGTGTTCCAAACAGTACTATTGTAGTGTGGATTAAACGATCAAACAATCGAAGATTTACTACTTAGAACAGTAATTCTTCAGCAAGCAATTCAGAAGAAAAGTATGATATTGATGAAAAATTCCTGAAATATGTTGAGAAATTGGCTCGTGACATCCGCATAAGTGTTTGGCTGAAAACGTGATCATTGTAAACCAAAATGGCCTTTTTACCACCCGCAACAGCCATTTCTTCCATATATTTCAGGAAATTTTCATCAATTTTATACTTTTCTTATGAATTGCTTGCCGAGGAAGTGGCGGATGGCGGAT
The DNA here is from genome assembly GCA_019049505.1 of Pachyrhynchus sulphureomaculatus. Classification (NCBI taxonomy): domain Eukaryota; kingdom Metazoa; phylum Arthropoda; class Insecta; order Coleoptera; family Curculionidae; genus Pachyrhynchus; species Pachyrhynchus sulphureomaculatus. Next base: position 116,797,534 of record CM032448.1, on the reverse strand, counting down.
CGTATATGAGCATTTCCGTAAATTGTTGGTATGTTAGCGATTCAAAAAAGAGAGGAATTTTTTGAAAAGTGACATTTATTACACTCGATTTAAATCGTTCCTTGGGCCTCCAGAAATATGAATCTTACAGCCAATGTATATATACATTGACTGTAAGATTAATATCTTTAAATACACCATTTTTAATTTACGGCCATTTCTGACCAAGAAGTGGCTAAAATCTGACCATAACTTTGAAACGATATCCTAATATCAACAAGGTACATAAAAATTCGAAGTCAGCAGGTCAAAGAACATGAGAAAAGTGTACTTGGACGTTAATTTGACTAAAAAATATAAAATGGGCAACAATGGCTGTTATATAAAGACGAAGACCAGAGACGAAAAGTAGTAGTAAAAGCGCACATAAATTTAAATATGTTAGATTTTTGGCCTGGGAGGTTCATTACCAGCCAAATAATATAATTCCTAGCCTGAACTATCCTGAACTAACCAGCCAAATAGTATATGTAAAAAAGTTTGCAGCAATCGGGGCATGGCCGGCTGAAAAATAGGGTCCACAACCTCCAGAGTGTCAAATTAATGAATACCTTGTAATTACAAATAAAACAGTCTAATTCAGAGATTTAAACAAAAAAGTAAAAATCAATATAAACATGTTATGAAATTGTACTTATAAAGTGATTTTCTTGAAGAGAAATGTAAAAAAAATAGCAAAAAAAACACATTTCTTTATTTTCAATGCATTTAAAATCAGGATGTCACGTAGTGAAATGTATATTCCTAAATGAAAAAGAAATATATAAAGAAAAAAAATGTCTGAAGAGTTTTTTGATTAGATTAAATTTGTTAAAGATATTAATATATAAAAATACAAGCGTCCGTGTTAAAAAAGTTTTCCTTTCAAATGCATTTTCTGATCTCAATGTGAGAAAAAAATTGAATTTCATGAATGCATCAGAAAATGCCCCAAGTAATGCATTTTTTTTTTATGAGGCCCAAAGATTTGGGGCCTCGGTGTCATTTTTGCAAAAAACTGATCATATTCTCAGGCTCATATCTTGCAAACCGTTCGGAATTTTGATTTACTTTCTGAAGCAAAGTTGTAGCTCTTGTCATAAAGAACAAAAATTGTGAACATATAAAATCCAAAAAATTTCATCTTCCAGATCAAAATCGCAAAAAACTTTAAAAAAGTAGATTTTTCGGAAAAATTTTAACTTTTGCGGCTACCTAAACAGTGTTAAGAATCATTCCTAGGAAGTTCATATATTCTAGAAAGTTGTTTACTAAGATCTTAGCTACATTTTTTGTGGTTGATTGTTTCCTTGAATTTTGAACGGTTTGCTAGCTATGGGCCTAAACAGGGAAAAAAAGGTAAAAAAAATCGAATTTTTTACAGTTTTTAGCTATTTTGATCTTGAAGATGAAGTTTTTTTTACTTTAAATGTTCACAATTTTTGTTCCTTATGACAAGGGCTACAACTTTGCCACAGAAAGTAAATTAAAATTCCGAACGGTTTGCAAGATATGAGCCTCAGAATATGATGAGTTTTTTGCAAAAATTACACCCAGGCCTCAAATCTTTGGGGGCCCATAAAAAAAAAAGTGCATGACTTTCGGAAAAACTGGGAGACACGGGTCTTTTTTTTTTGGTCTACTATCACGTAGTGGTGTCCGTATATGGTTATTTTTCCATAACTTAAAAAAATTACACACAGTGTTATTTTTAAGGAACTTATGGCAGTTGTCTGGGCTCGATGGGCGTGAAAATTTCAGAATTTCGCTTGGCGAGCTTTGAAATATCCCGAGTAAAACAACACCTTTTAAATTACGATTTTTTTGAAAACGATGCGTTTAACAGGAAAATATCAAGAGACCTTTTTTGTGCAGAATCACATGATCTACGTAATGTCTTCACAAATTATGCATATTTTTCGAGATATTTTTGAAAGACCCAAACTGAGACCCTTTCGGAACCCATTTTTCAGCCAGCCATTTCCCGATTGCTGCAAACTTTTTTATATATATTATTTGACTGTTAATAAACCTCTCTGGCCAAAAATCCAACTTATTTAAATTTATGTGCGGTTCAACTCCCAAGCGACTGGATTATATCAGGATTCATGATGAATATTTTCAATAAATCGCATGGATAAACTTATAATACGGTATATTATATATTGATGTTTGACGTTTTTTATGGCAATTTAGCGAGTTTTTCCATTTTTTTTTCCGCAAAAACTTGCATATTGACCTGTAAAAAAAAGATTCTTATAAAAAACGTGTTCCGCCGTGAATAATTGTTTCCAGAGGTCCGGGTTTAAATCGAGTCTAATCTTCCAAAAAAAATTTCTCTCTTTTTTGAACCGTTAATATACCAACAATTTACGGAAATGCTCATGTAGGTAATCTTCAATTATTTGTTGGTGAAATCCAGCCTAAAATACAACTTAAAAAACATTTTAAAAAAATGTTAAACTTTTATATATTTTTTAATTTAAATTTAAGTTATTTTGGGAAATGGCGCGAAGGAAATAATTATATCGAAAACTTAAATGTTGCATGTATTTGTTTAAGCTGTCAAAAATGTCAAAAGAAATCGATATTTTGATGTCAAAATATGTGTGTTGTTTCAAAATCTAAAAAGTCTACTTGAAAATGTTGTTGTATTTAGATTTTAAATAAAAAAGATATGTGTTTTGTAAAAAAAATGTGTTTTATTTATATTTTTAGTGTTCCGTACGGAACACTTATAAGATCACTTCGGTGTCTGTCTGTCTGTCTGTCTGTCACACCCGATTTTCTCCGAAACTATTTGACATAGAAAGGTGAAATTTGGTAATAATATAGGAATTGATGGCCTCATCAGAGCCATGTAGTTTTGAGAATTAAATTTTGACTTAAGGGGTTAGTTTTGGGGGGTGAAGTCGGAAGCGAAAAAAAAAATTTTTTTACTAGGTCATCGAGTGTGGTGTCAAATGAAAGCTTGTGAAAACACGAGTAAAAAATATATATATAATATTATACTTGCGCGCACTTTTCGTTGTGTTATTTTTAAAAATTCGCGAAATATCGCTGTCCCGGGCCTTATCTCGAAAAGTACTTATCAAAAAATTTCGAAAAAATTCTGGAATATTCTCCACGGGGTGTAGATTGAACGAAAATTATCACGAGTGCATTACCTTTAATAATTTATATGGTATATAAAAAAAACAAAAATTTCAAGGTCATCAGATTTCAGTAAAGATTGGAAACAAACTTTGTTAAAAACTCATTTAGGGTGTGTTTTGTGAAGTCACTGATCATTTTATACCACCGTAACATAAATTTTGACTTAAGGGGTTCGTTTTGAGGGGTGAAATCGGAAGTGAAAAAATTTTTTTTTACTAGGTCATCGAGTGTGGTGTCAAATGAAAGCTTGTGAAAACACGAGTAAAAATATGTATATATATATATATATATATATATATATATATATATATATATATATATATATATATATATATATATATATATATATATATATATACTCGTATATAATGTAATACTTGCGCACACTTTTCTTCGTATTACTTTTAAAAAATCGCTGTCCCCTACCTTATCTCGAAAAGTACTAATCAAAAAATTTTGAAAAAATTCTGGAATATTCTCCACGGGGTATAGATTGAACGAAAATTATCACGAGTGCATTACCTTTAATAATTTATTTGGTATATATAAAAAAAAAAAACAAAATTTCAAGGTCACCAGTTTTCAGTAAAGATTGGAAACAAACTTTATTGAAAACTCATTTGGGGTGTGTTTTGTGAAGTCACTGATCATTTTATACCACCCTAACAAAAATTTTTATTTTGAAAACAATCAACGTACGGAACACTAATTGTGCAAGTTCAACTTGCACTTGACCGGTTTTTTTTACTTAACTTCAGGGTGATCTAACAAGCAGGATTGAGCAAACCAAGCCAACTTTCACAGGGAGGCAGTTGTCATATGTAAATGTCGAAAACGTATTGGTACTAGTATCGGCAGACGAGAGAGTTCTTTTTTGCCAACCTCGCACTAACATCTGCGTAATGTCAGCCAAACAGACCTTCAATTTAACGAGAGATTCTTGATGGTTCTTGAACCACATAATCAGCAGGTGGTATAGTATTTTTCACGATCTAAGAAAGCGACTTAGCTATCTATACCCATTCAAAATTCAACAAGATTCTAATGTCATTAATTTATGGCTGTTTAATGACAAGGCATCGTGCAGGGCCGCACTATGCACTATGTGTTGAATGAAAAAGTTGAATTTTAATGTTTTATGTACTGAATAATACACAATATAGTAATTACACAAATATATTAAAACAATGTACAGCCCCCTTGCGTAAATTTGTTACAATTTTGGTTATTAATTAATACTTAGTTCAATTTCGCTATCGCTACTATCAAATAAGTTTTTTTACAGTTTCTAAACTATTTATATTTATGTACATACATCTATATGAATTTTTAATTTTTTTGATGTGTTGAATACAGTTTCTCCAGTTTTCAGTGGTTATATTTTTGACTTCTGTCTTTATCAACTCAATCACACTACTGTTTAAAGTGGGTGTATTATTGTGAGCACGTATATTAGACTTTATTTTATGCCATATCAACTCGGTCGCATTAAAGATACAATAATATAGTGGAAGCCGAATTATTTCGTGTCCTGCTTCCTTTACAATTTTATCACAAACATATTCCTTTGAAAAATTGTAACTTTTTCAAACTTCTAACAATTGTTTAACTGTATAATTTTTAGGGAAATATATGACACGTTCGCACAAAAAGGCTTGTATTTCCCTTTTTCTACTGGTGGAACTTGGTACCTTATTCATTTGGCGACTATGATAGGATGCATTATCCATCATAATATAGCTATTCGGTGGTATATTTGGCATTAATTTGTTTTGAAGCCAATCTTCAAAAAATTTCAGCGATTGTATCACAATGATAATCCAAGCTGGAATCTGAAATATTCTTGGTTGCTAGAAATATACATTCTGGTATCCATCCTTCTTGGCACCAGCATGTAAAATAGTTATTCTTTTACTTTTATTTGATGGAGCTTTGGTGTAGCATTTTTTGGATTTATCAATCAATCTTTACTGGGTGTGTCATACTAAGTCTCATCTAGGGTAGATTATCGTTCAATTTTCCAATCTAGCTGTATTTATTTTTCAAGATATTCCATTCTGAGTTGTAAGCGCCGTGATTTCATTATAACTTGCCTTTTGTCTATTTTTTTGGACAAAAACCGCAAACGTCACAACTATCCTCGGGCAGCCTCCGTGAAAGTGACAATAATGTAGGAATTTTTTGTTCTGCATACATTTCATAAATTTTGCGGCAGATTAAGTCTTCTAGATAGAGATCAATACAATTCGACCCACCTTTGTGTTTTCGTGATTTTTTAGGCGCTATTGAATTATTTACAATTTTCCAAACTGTACTTTCAGGGATGCTTGTTAAAGCTGATATCTCCATCAATGAAAAGTACTTTTCATGGCCTCGCTCTACTAACTTTAAATAAACACTTTTAACTAGCACTTTTTCCTCAACGGGCAAACATTTGCGGCTTCTGATGGAAAGGGCTTAACACATTTTAAGACACTATTGAACTTTATAATACACATTATTTCAGTATAATATTGCAGATAAAATGAAGAATATTCTTTATATTTATAAACACGAAGTAGCCAGTAAAATGTTAGATTGAAAGGGAGGTGTATATATATATATATATATATATATATATATATATATATATATATATATATATATATATATATATATATATATATACTAGCCGGGCCCGCGGCTTCGCTCGCGTGGACTTTATTCACTACTATCGTCACTGCTTATTCCTTATGTTACCCAACGTAATAAAATATCTCCCATTATTTCTCCTTATCTCCCAATATTTCTCCTTATTTCCCATTATCTCTACATAATTTCCATTATCTAGGCTTATCTCTGCTCATCTCCCATTATTTCTCCTTATCTCCCATTATTTCGCCTTATCTCTCATTATCTCACCTTATTTCCCATTATCTAGGCTTATCTCGACTTATCTCCCATTATTTCTCCTTATCTCCCATTATTTCTCCTTATCTCACCATTACTCCCATTATTTAGACTTATCTCTGCTTATCTCCCATTATCTCTCCTTATCTCCCATTATTTATACTTATCTCCCATTATCTCACCTTATCTCCCATTATCGAGGCTTATCTCGACTTATCTCCCATTATTTCTCCTTATCTCCAATTATCTCACCTTATCTAGGCTTATATCGAATTATATAGAACATATGTATAAATTTTATAAAAACACGTAAATCGGATAAGTGGTTCTCGAGTGATAAGCGCACTAACGGACAGACAGACAGACAGAGAGACGTTGCATTTTATATATACTGTATTCTTTGCTACATGATATTGTTCCATATTTAATGCTTTAGGGAGTGTATTGCAAGAGAACGAGCTAGCGGCAAACTTTTCTTCGACTTAATTCACTATTATCGTCACTGCTTATTCCTTATGTCACCTAATAAAATGTAACCTATAACCTGGCCAGAGAACATACGTATGGTTAAAAAAAAGCACGTAAATCGGATAAGTAGTTCTGCAGTGATAAGCACACTAACGGACGGACAGACAGACGGACAGAGAGACATTGCATTTTATATATATTATAGATATTCTCTGCTACATAATATTGTTCCATATTTAATGGTTTGGACTGTGTATTGCAAGAGAACGCGCTAGCGGCAAACTTTGTCCGACTTCATTTACTATTATTGTCACTGCTCATTCCTTATGCTACCTATCGTAATAAAATATAGCCTATAACCTGGCCGGAGAAGATATGTATGTTTAAAGAAAAAAAAGTACGAAAATCGGATAAGTGATTCTCCAGCGATAAGCGCACTAACGGACAGACAGACAGAATACGTTGCATTTTATATATATTATAGATGTAATAAAATATATATCTAAAACCTGGTCAGAGAACATATGTACGAATTTAAACAATCACGTAAATCGGATAAGTGGTTCTCGAGGGATAAAAAACGCACTAACGGACAGACAGACAGAGAGAGAGGTTGCAATTTGTTTATATTATAGGTATAGATTATTATTATTATATAACCTGGCCAAAGAATATATGTATGAATTTAAAAAAAGACGTAAATCGGATAAGTGGTTCTCGCGTGATAAACGCACCAGTGGACAGACAGACAGACAGAGAGACATTGCATTTTATATATATTATAGATTCTAGATATTCTCTACTACATAATATTGTTCCATATTTAATGGTTTAGACTGTGTATTGCAAGGGAACGCGCTAGCGATAAACTTTTTTTCGACTTCATTCACTATTATCGTCACTGCTCATTCCTTATGCTACCTATCGTAATAAAATATAGCCTATAACCTGGCCAGAGAACATATGTATGTTTAAAAAAAAAAAGTACGTAAATCGGATAAGTGGTTCTCCAGTGATAAGGTCACTAACGGACAGACAGACAGACAGACAGACAGACAGAGAGACGTTGCATTTTTATATATATTATAGATATATATATATATATATATATATATATATATATATATATATATATATATATATATATATATATATATATATATTTATATATATATAGATATATATATATATATATATATATATATATATATATATATATATATATATATATATATATATATTATATATTTATATATATATATATATATATATATATATATATATATATATATATATATATATATATATATATATATATATATATATCAATTACGACCCTGTTACGGCCAGGTAGGTGCGAAGATCCTAACGGTCGGTTAATGTTTTTATTGCATCAATTTGCTAAATCACTTCCTTAGATCTTGAAAAATACTATACGCGTTCGTTTTATTTCCCGCCAGCAACGAACATTGACGCGATGCCAATGATGAACGTCTACGTGGCATTGCGGCGAAGTAAGTTCGCTCGACTGGACTTTAGACTTGCTTATCATTGTGCTACTACCTCGTCCTGCTAGTTCAAGGGGACCGTCGACCAACAACATGCCGTCGGCAGTTTTTCCGGAAACTATAGTTTTCGACTTCTATATGTTCGCAAAATTACATTTGTCTATAAAAGGAAAGCGCTATGCGGACAATGAAGACATGCAAAAGGCATCCACGAGAATAATGAAGGACATCTCAAAAGATGAGTTACCATTTACTGTGCAAAACGCTGTATCGAGTCCGAAGGGCAGTATTTTAACATAATTAATTAATTTTTCCAAAACACTAAGTTTTTGTCATTTTAAAAAAGTCCTGTACACTCTGCGTATTTGGGTCCTAGCTGATAACTGGCTATGCTCTTGCTTGCTGCCGGCGGCCAAGATGGCGCCACTAGTTTAATGCTTCCTTATATAACAAAGTTAAACAAAGTAATTAAGTATTAACAATTTATTTTAATCATATTTAATGAATAAACTATTAAAATTTAACATCGGAATTAGCTTTAATCCAGTCGGTAAACTCCGTTAGTCGAACAAAAACCGATGGTTTGCTTGCTTCGCAACTCTTGTAACTGAAAGATGTAACCCCGACTAGAATTCCGTTTGCTACTAGAGGACCTCCACTGTCACCTTTGCAGATACTTTTGTTGCCTACAAAAAAATACATTCATGATCGTCTAACGTAAGAAAATTTTATGGCGAATGCAGTTCACTTTTTTTATTTTTTTTTATTAACAAGGAGAAATCCGCCTTATGGATTCGGGAGCAGTCTGCGTCACCATAAGGGTGCCCCAAAGTGCTCCAGATATGTGGGCTCTCCAACCTGAAGGGTTGGCATACCCACTAAAACTTCTTGTGAGCCGGGAAAACCCTTTACTCCTTTTACATGACTGGTTTGTTATGTGTGTATATTGTTTGTGTTGAATGTTTAAGGTAAATTTTCTAATAGCTAGATCTAAACTAACTTAACCTACCTTAAATCTAACCTAACCTAATTCCCCATTGCTGGGGGTGTCGAGTTACAATTTAATTAGTAGTGTGAGTTGTTACACTGTTCAGAAGGAGTGGCTCAACTAACCTACGGCCTTAACCTAAAACTAAGTCAAGGTTGGTCAGTTGTGTCTTATGTCTGCGTAAAGTCTGTTGGTCTCTAGTCAACGTACGACACTCTACCACCGACTGATTTTTGATTGATAGATGATATATATATATATATATATATATATATATATATATATATATATATATATATATATATATATATATATATATATATATATATATACATATATATATGCAGTTCACAGAATTCTGTTATATAAAAGTCCAGTATCAGTTTTTAACGGTAAGATGTAAGAATGTCCATCGATATTAGACTTTTATATGGTGAATTGTATCCTTGTTTTTATTTGACTTCATTGTTAGCTTATAGCTCAGTCATCAGAAGCAAATTTTGAGGAAAAGCTCATATTAAATGTTAACAAGCCTAGACAGCTTCAGGGATTCATTTGAAAAAACTTTTTGGCAAATTAAACACAAAGGTACCGTCAAACGGGGTGAAGTCGATCAAAAAAATACGTTTTTTTGAGATAACTGAATAACAAATAATTATATTTTAATGCAATTAAAAATATAACTTCCTTGATACTTAGGTTGTCGATTGGTGACTGGAGTAAGGATTGTTCGGGATGAAGTCGATCAGTAAAAAATTTAAAAAATTATATGTAGGTACCAAGGTACCACCTACATTTGCAGAATTTTGCAATAAAACACAAATTAAGGAAATATAAACGTTTATTCTTTGGACAAGCTTTACACAGCCATTGATTTCTTAATGACATAAACCTTAAATAAACAAACTATACTTAAAAATAAAAAATACAGGCAAAAATAAAACTAAAAAACAGAATTCAAAAAATTACGAAATGAATGAACACACAAAAATTTCTCACTGGAGTGTTTCCATTTCGTTTTTTCTAAGCGAGAAGAAATGTTTGCCCCGCTTTAGTTATTTTAAATTAACTTGTCGGACAATCTGTTCCCTGTTTATGACAGACTCATCCGGAATATTTGGATAAATGAAAAACAAAGATTTCATGGATGGATGTTTACGCAGTGTACTTACAACTATCTCAGTCCCTGATATTTCAATAATTTTAGCGATATAAAATCGATCTCTCTTATTTGTTTTATATTTTGTGATGATAAATTGTCCTAGATGAATCAAGAATAATGTTGGCTGGCTCAGCAGAACTTTCTCCAATTTGACGGTAATGGTTGGTTTGTAGGAGAGTACGTAAATCCATATTTCAAATACTCAATGCTGTACTGCCAGCATTTCTTCTTAGATTCAGACATTTTGAAATACAAAAATTTGCCACGGTGTTAATAAATTAACTTTTCAACAAATTTATAAAGAGTTATAAAAATAATGGCTATAATGATTTCTGTCACTTTCACTCACGAATATGGATTATTGGCGAAGCACACACAAATAATAAGACATTTCTAGAGTCTTTTATAGATTTAATTTCGGGCACGCATCAACTTGTATGCCTTTGCTTGTTTGCGATGCCAGTACAGGGTGAGCCAACGATAGAGTAAAGTTCATTATCCCGCTTGTTTCGGGAATGACGAAAAAATGTTGAATAAATAGTTTTAGGAAATGTTAAGATGCACAGTTTAAAATTATTTTTGAGTATGCAGGGTACTTCAAAAAAAAAAGTGTGGCCAATATATACGAGTATTTTTTTTTAAATAGAACATCCTATTTTCTAATTTATTTAATGTTAAATAGCATATAAAGAAGCACAGGCCTTGGTTCGTAGGCATATCACTCAAAGGAAAAAGGACACGTGGGAAAAGAATTGTAATAGACTGAATACATATCTGGGAGGAAGACAAAGTTCAGAGAGCTGGAAATTCTTAAAGACAATTAGACAGGAAACAAAAAAAAGATATAATATCACCCATAACCCCAGAAGTATGAAAAGAATATTTCGCAAAATTATTAAACGAGGACAGGGAAAAATTTTTAGGGAACCGTGACGATGAGTTTGATAATATACACACGACTTCTTCACCCATAAGACTAACTGTTACTGAAATAAGAAAAGTATGCAAACGACTCAAGAATGGGAAGTCCCCCGGTCCAGGCAATATTCCCGAAGAACTTGTAAAGTATGGAACAGATAATTTATTTAAAAACCTCACCTCACTTTTCCAAAAATGTATAAACCAAAGAAATATCCCGGAAGAATGGAGTAATTCAATAATATCAACCATACATAAGAAGGGAAGTAGAACCGAATGTAAAAATTACCGAGGGATAGCCGTTACAAGCTCCATTAGTAGAATATATGGCAAAGTGTTAAAGATCATAATAGAAATGGAATATAGCGATATGGAAGTAGAGGAGCAAGCAGGATTCCGAGCAGGAAGATCAACTCTAAATCACCTATTCTGCCTAACACAACTCATAGAAAAAAAAGTGTCGGTAAACCAAGAAGTACACTGTCTATACGTGGACCTTAAAAAAGCCTAAGATAGCATCCCCCATAGAAAACTCTGGGCTGCATTGGAGCAAACCAACATAGAAACGACATTAGTAGAGGCAGCCAAAACCATATATAACAATTTAACAGCAAAAGTAAACGTAAAAAATAAAACTTCTAACGGCTTCAAAGTCACCAAAGGTCTTAAACAGGGATGCCCCCTTTCCCCAACATTATTTAAAATCTATTTAGAACAAGCATTAAAGAACTGGAAACGGAAATGTGAGAGAATGGGTATAGCATTGAATGAGAAAACGCTATATACTCTCTGCTTTGCAGACGACCAAATAGTAATAGCACAAGATTATGACGACCTAGAATACATGAGCAGAAAACTAATAGAAGAATATGACATCTGGGGCCTCGAGGTAAACTTAGCCAAAACCGAGTACATGTGTATTGGAGGACAAAACAGAGACCTTATCTTAGAAAATGGCAAATACATTAAACACTGCGCAGCTTACAAGTATTTGGGAGTAATAATTACGAATGGTGGACTCTTAGACACAGCAATTAAAGAACGGAACACCTTAGGAAGAAGAGCAATATCGGTAATGAATAGCATCATATGGGACCATCAGATATCAAAAACAAATAAATATAGGATATATAACACCATCATTAAGAGCATAATCTCATATGGAAGTGAAGTATGGCCACTCAAACAAACAACGGAGAAGAGTCTCGAAACAACAGAAATGGACTACTGGCGAAGAGCTGCAGGCCGATCCAAACGAGAAAAGATCAGAAACACAAGAATCCGGGAAATTATGAACGTGAAACACACCATCGTAGATGACATAAGAACTAAACAACTCCGATGGCTTGGGCATGTCCAAAGGATGGAAGAACATCGAATCCCCAAGCAAATTATTGGATGGAAACCATACGGCCGCAGAAAGAGAGGTAGACTAAGGCTTAGTTGGAGAGAAGGAGTTGACAGGGAAATGAAAGAGAGAGACCTGGAGGACGATTTGTGGAATGATAGGGAACAATGGAGACTAGGAATCGGAAGACGTCGGAGAACGTTTTAGACCGATCTATATATATATATATATATATATATATATATATATATATATATATATATATATATATATATATATATATATATATATATACATATTTCCTATTCCTACACCTAGTAGTTTTTCTAATATTTCAATTTTTTTTTTAAAAAATACTAGTTTTCAGTTTTGTAAAAAATTGTCAATAGCGCCTTTGCTTCTGAAGGTGGAATATTCATAATTGGTACGAGCGTTCTATAGAGATGAAAAAAAAGATACATGTAAAGAAATTTGAGTTAGATGCTACAGGGTGTTCAAAATAAATTTATACATGTCGACTATTTTAAATTGAAAAATCTCAAATTTTTTAAATGGCACACCCTGTATATATTTTTTTTTCTGATAGATTTTACAAAACCCTGCAACTTTTATTAAGTATGTCATATACCTATTTCTAATAGTTTTCAATTTATTTTGAATTTTTCAGTTTTTACCCAGGATCTCCAACTTTCCCATATTATAAAGGCTTATATATTGCATTTTCTGTCATTTTTCCGCATTATCTCCAATTATTTCGCCTTATCTCCCATAATCTCAAATTCTCCCGTAATACAGGGGCTTATATCTCTTTATCTATCATTATTCAAGCCATTCTCCAAATATTTCTCCTTATCTCCCAGGATCTCCAACTTTCCCATATTATAAAGGCTTATATATTGCATTTTCTGTCATTTTTCCGCATTATCTCCAATTATTTCGCCTTATCTCCCATAATCTCGAATTCTCCCGTAGTACAGGGGCTTATATCTCTTTATCTATCATTATTCAAGCCATTCTCCAAATATTTCTCCTTATCTCCCAGGATCTCCAACTTTCCCATATTATAAAGTCTTATATATTGTCATTTTTCCGCATTATTTCCAATTATTTCGCCTTATCTCCCATAATCTCGAATTCTCCCGTAATACAGGGGCTTATATCTCTTTATCTATCATTATTCAAGCCATTCTCCAAATATTTCTCCTTATCTCCCAGGATCTCCAACTTTCCCATATTATAAAGGCTTATATATTGCATTTTCTGTCATTTTTCCGCATTATCTCCAATTATTTCGCCTTATCTCCCATAATCTCGAATTCTCCCGTAATACAGGGGCTTATATCTCTTTATCTATCACTTATACACACTTACTCTATTGTGAAAATATAAACAAATAGTTAATAATAATTTTAATATAGTTTAACTTATCTAATGATTAATTATTATGACGTAATAAATGTTCAAAAATATGCCCGTCTACTTGAATACACATGTTTAGTCGTGTCACTAATATTTTCCTTCACTTTTCTTAGCATAAAGGGAGTTATTCTCTTGCACGCATCCCGTATCCTATGTTTCATATCTACTAGTGTTGTAGGGGGATCCACATAAACACGATCTTTAATGTAGCTTCACAAAAAGAAGTTTAAAAGTGTTAAGTCACATGATCGAGGGGGTCACTGAATGAATCCATCCCTACCGATCCATTTTCGTGGGTAACGATCTTTTAAAAATTCCCGAACTTCCCGGTGGTAATAAGCAGGAGCTCCGTCTTGTTGAATCCACATTTGTTCCCTTTCAAAGTTATCAACTTCTTCAAGAAGCTGGGGTAATTCGTTTTGCAAAAAATTTAGATATCTAGGCCCGTTAAGCGGTTCGCGGAAAAAATATGGACCAATAATTCGAAAATTTAATATTCCACACCATACATTGGTTTTGATTTTGAACTTCCCGGGCCCAAAATGAATTAACTGTTGAATAATAATGCATGTTATGGCTGTTAACTGCTCCATTTCTGCGAAAAATAGCTTCGTCAGAAAACATTATTTTGGATAAAAAATTTGGATCGACCTCTATTCCTTCATTCATGGTGGTACAAAAGTTTACTCGTCGTTCAAAATCACGGTCTTGAAGGTCTTGGTGTAGTTCCATATAAAAGGAATGATACTTGTACTTTTTCGTGGTGCGATTAGCCGTAGATTGGGATGCGTCAGATAAGTCCGCTAGTTGACGGCTGCTAATCTGGGGTTTATCTTCAACATGAAGTAAAATCTCAATTTCTTTTTCCTCATTGGTAGCATTCTGGTTTACTACTTTCTGTTTCGTATACTCAACGCTACCACTACCATCAAGCCGTTCCATTAAGCACTGAAAAGATTTTCTAGATGGTATACGTCTATTAGGGTACTTCGCTCCATAAAGCCTTACTGCCAAAAGACAATTTTTTCCCGCCTCGCCCAGTATATAAACCATATTAATTAATTCATTTTTAGGAAAACCATAACTATTACCTTTATACGTCACTTACTACAACAAATTAAACTATTTTTACTTACTTAATAGACATGTCAAAATTTGACGATGCCTACATTTTTGTTTCGTCTTGGCAACTATGATGTTATAGCGTAAGTGTATTAAAAACAAGGGTAAAAATTGAAAAATTCAAAATAAATCGAAAACTATTAGAAATAGGTATATGACATATTACTAAAAGTTGGAGGGTTTTGTAAAATCTATCAGAAAAAATAATAATATACAGGGTGTGCCATTTAAAAAATTTGAGATTTTTCAGTTTAAAATAGTCGAAATGCATAAATTTATTTTGAACACCCTGTAGCATCTAACTCAAATTTCTTTACATATATCTTTTTTTCATCTCTATAGAACGCTCGTACCAATTATGAGTATTCCACCTTCAGAAACAATGACGCTATTGGCAATTTTTTACAAAACTGAAAACTAGTCTTTTTTTTCAAAAAAAATTGAAATATTAGAAAATCTACTAGGGTTAGGTATATAACGTTATTAATAAAAAAAAGTTATAAAATTTAAAAATTTAATAGAAAATAGGCGTTCCATTTTTTTTTTTTTTTTTTATTTATTTACTTAACGGGCAATGCCCAATTTTAAAACAATACAATAAGATATCTTAAGACGACAATAAAGTAAAAAAGAAAATTTTAGAATAAGAATGAGGGAAAGAGAAAAAAGAAAATTATAATAATAATAATAAAAAATAGAAAAGGAAATAATGACTGTAACAATAAGTAACAAAAAGTAACAAAATGCACATCATACTCCACACAACTGTCTATAAAACACAGATCTTCCAACGAAAAAGTCCAGACTGGGATGCTCATTGACAAGGCAACATGACCTAGATACAAAATTATTGCATTCGTAGTTGGTCCTGTGGGATGGCACAAAAAAAGTGTGCCTCGAACGGGTCACCCTGGAAGGTACATAGAGACCAATTTTGTCCAGCAGAAAGGGACAATGGTAGTTACTATGGAGAATATTATAAAGCACTTTGCTTCACATTCTACCCTTTGCTTCACATTCTACTGTCGATTTCCAAGGAAAAAAACACCACCTACTATTCCCATAGTGCAGTCAAGGATGCCCGATATTGTCTTCAGACAGCGTATCATAAAATGTATTTTGATGAAGCTAGACACCAAAAAGGCTTCAGGCGCTGACGGAATACCTGCCATAGTTCTCAAGAACTGTGCGAGGGAACTAACACCAGTTTTCTGTAGACTTTTCAACCTATCCTACAGAAAAGGAATATTTCCTTCCTGCTGGAAATGTGCCACAGTTCAGCCGATACCTAAAAAAGGCAAGAAGACCTTGCCAAATAACTACCGACCAATCGCACTACTCTCAATAATATCGAAAGTCATGGAAAAGGCTATCAATCAGCATCTTCTAAAATAATTTGAAGGATTCAACATTATTAGTGATCACCAATATGGCTTTCGTAAAAATAGATCAACAGGAGATCTTCTGACTTATGTAACACATGTTTGGAACAACGCAATTGAACACTTTGGAGAATCTCGAGCGGTTGCTCTTGACATATCCAAGGCATTTGACCGTGTTTGGCACGATGGGCTGTTGGCTAAGCTACGTTCTTATGGTACGTCTGAAAAGTTCTGTTTGTGGCTCTCATGTTTCCTCAGAGAGCGCTCTTTACGAGTGGCAGTTGACGGATTTCTTTCTAACACCTTCACTATCAACGCCGGTGTGCCCCAAGGTTCCATACTGTCTCCTACTCTCTTCCTCATTTTATATTAACGATCTGCTGGAAAAGACCGAGAATCCAATCTACAGCTTTGCAGATGACAGTACACTTATCTCTTCATTCACTTTGAACGCTCGGACATCGACTACTCAGACGAATATCCGCAGACAGCAGGAAGTCATTCAACTTAACAAAGACCTGGAAGAAATTCTATCTTGGGGTGACAGTAACCAAGTGGAATTTAACGCTACAAAAACCCAGGCGGCAGTTTTTTCTAAAAAAGTTAACGTTGCAGAACCCGACATAGTTATGTCGGGGCACTCCATCCCTCTAACATCGTCACTCAATCTGTTAGGCGTTAATTTGGGAGCAAATATGTCCTGGCATGAACATGTTGCAGGCATAGCAAGAAGAGCTTCTCAAAAGTTGGGAATATTGTTTCGAACCAGAAAGCTTTACACTCCACAACAACTGTTAATTCTTTACAAAGCTCAAATTCGACCAACTATGGAATACTGCTCCCATGTTTGGAGCTCCGCTCCCAAACATACACTGCATTTGTTGGATTCTATCCAGAGAAGGGCTGTTCGTCTGATTGGACACCCGGAATTGACCGACGGCCTTGATTCGCTGGAACATCGAAGAACGGTTGGCGACTTGAGCCTATTCTACAAGTACTTTCATGGAAAGGGTTCGAAAGATGTGGCCCGTTTAATTCCTCCCAGAGCGGTGCATATTAGAAGTACACGTCGCGCTAATGCTTCACATCCGTATGAGGTTCAGCTTGTTACTCCTCGTACAACGCTTTTCAAGCAGTCTTTTATATGGAGAACATCATACCTTTGGAATGGTTTACCCAGGACTGTGTTTCCCATCGAGTACAATCTACAGCGATTCAAGAACAACGTGAATCGTTTTCTCCGCACACGTGTCGCTCCTGTAGCGCTTTAGGGACTTCCCTGTAGCACGTGTGCTAGACCCATAAAAAAAAAAAAAAAAAAAAAAAATTTTGAGATCGATAGCAACTCTGCGATCTTGTAAAGTTTGAATGTGAAGTTCAGATTCTATCTGAGGGTAGGTAAGCTCAGGTCTATTGATCTTAAAGGCAATGTATCTCAGAAATTTGTGCTGCATCCTCTCAATGCATTGAACGTGAGTACCATAGCAAGGATTCCATACACTGGAGGAATACTCTAAATGAGCTCTAATCAGTGAACAGTACAGCTGCTTGATTGCAGCTATGCTATTAAAGCCCAGTGTAATACGCTTATTAAATCCCAAAAGCTGGAGAGACTTGGAAACGATATTCTGTATATGAGGTCTAAAAGTTAATTTTGAGTCAGTAACAAGCCCCATTTAAAAAAACATATGTTATATCGGCCACACTTTTTTGAAGTACCCTTTATACTCAAAATAATTTTAAACTGTGCACCTTAACATTCCCTAAAACTATTGTATTTAATATTTTTTCGTCATTCCCGAAACAAAAGAGATAATGAACTTTACTCTATCCTTGACTCACCCTATACACTTGCTCTGTGAATAAGTCATTACAAGCTCCCATATTTTTGTCGAAACATGTTTGATTGCGTGAATTGCGTCTTTGCTTATCAACTTGCAAAAACTCGTCACACACGACAATACTAAACCAAATTAGGTAAACGTATACCTAATATTAATTTAAATTTTTTAATGCTTATTTATGCGATAACAATAAGATAAAAATTTTAGACAGCTAGAGAAAATATTTACTCGTGAAAAGTGTATGTATTTTCAAAGTATTTTATTATATTAATTTCCTAAATAGGTAGGTACGCCCGACTGTCCCCCTTGACTGTCTTAACGCCCCCCTTCCCTCCATTTTAGACCTGCTACCACCCCCCGTGAAAGGCTCCAGCGCCCACTCGGGGGGCAGTACCGACCCGGTTGGGAACCTATGATGTACGCTGTTTAAAAAATAATCTTACCGGCTCCTGATAGACATACATGAACACCTTGAATAATGGCATCATAGTTAGAGTCGGTTGACTTGCACTGAGCATTACTTAAAACACTGTTCGATTCATAACGGAGAATATCAGTTAGCACCTCTGGGTAATCGGCAGTTTTTGCCCCAGCCTGAAGTAGTACCTAAAAAAAACAAAATTTAGTTATTTTTCTACAGCTGTCAACCGTCAATAATAATTTTATGCACGGAGACTTTATATGTGCGGGTGTCTTTTCAAGTTGTCCACCAAGTTCCTCAAAAAAAATTATTTGGTTTGCGCCTAAAAAAAACGAGGCTGCAACGACTTTTAACTAATCATCTCAAAAAATGTTTCTGCCCTTAAGGTCGTCCTTCAGAAGTTTGAACAAAAACTGGTGGCAGCTTCGTCTGTAGATTAGTGCGTACCCAATTCCATATGATTTTTAAAAATAAAACTACCTTGTCATATAATCAGATTGCATGTCCAAGAGTTTGTCGTTTATTAGGTCCATAACGCCTATTGGCCCAAATTGTACAGATTGTTGCTTCCATTCCCCATTTGTCGTCATTCGATAGACGCTATTGACAGCCTCATTTTTTATGTCTATATCTAGGGGTTTTAGAAGATTTATTTCCATAGCTGTGGTGGGGATGCTACTTATAGCCCCAGTGAAACATAAGCAAGCCAACCTCTGCCATCGATTTAGCTCCCTGATTGTCGTTTCGTCCACTAAACTACAGCTACGCTTGTGACCGTAAGTCTAATCACCATGACGTATAGCCAAAGCACCATCTTGAGTTTTAGGTCTCAGGTTTTCCCAAACACGCTCCCGCATGAGACATATTTTTGCTTGATTGACGTATTTTTATAATTTAGTTATTCTAATACGTAGGCTAAAAAGTTTTTGGTCTGACACATAGACGTCGCCCTTTTTAAAAAAATCTCATGTCAATGTAATCAGTCAAAATTTCATGACATTTCGACGATTACTTTACAAGTTACAGTGGTTTTAGTGACGCTACTTTTGATATTTTCAAAACAATGGATGGTGTGTTGATTAAACACTGTTTTTTGATGGGAAACATACCGTTCAAGCAAAGCAATGGCTTGATAAGTGTTACGGGGACTCTGCCCCTGGAAAATCACTCATCATTTACTGGTATGCTGAATTTAAACGCGGTCGTACAGTCACAAATGATGCTGAACGCTTTGGACGCCCAAATGAGGTGATAACACCAATAAACATAAAAGAATCCACAAAATTGTTTCGGATGACCCTAAAGTGAAATTGCATGAGCTGACACCCTAACGATATCAAAAGAACGTGTTGGTCATACTTTGCATGAACATTTGGGCATGAGAAAGCTCTGTTCGAAATGGGTACCGCGTATGCTCGCAGTGGACCAAAAACAATAACGTGTTGATGATTCTGAGCGCTGTTTGGACCTATTTAAGCACAATAAAAAGGATTTTTTCGTGCGATATGTGACAATGGATGAAACATGGATCCACCACTACACACCGGAATCAAATCGTCAGTGAGCTGAGTGGGCAGCAGCCGGTGAAAGCCGCCCGAAGCGACCAAAGACACGACAACCGGCCGGGAAGGTTTTGGCCTCTGTATTTTGGGATGCGCGTGGAATAATTTTCATCGACTATGCTGCGAAGGAAAAACCATCAATAGCGAATATTATATAAAATTATTGGTGCGTTTGAAGGCAGAAATCACAAAAAAACGGCCCCAAATGAACAAGAAAAAAGTGCTCTTTCATTAAAATAATGCACCGGTTGACAAGTCAATGGTTACGACGGCAAAATTGCCATGAATGGAAGTTTGAATTTCTCCCTCATCCACCGTATTCTCCAGATTTGACCCTCAGCGACGATTATCTATTCGCAGACCTCAAAAAAATGCTCGTGGGAAAGAGATTTGGCTCCAATGAAGAAGTTATCGCCGAAACTGGCCTATTTTGAAAGCAAAGACAAATCCTTTTACAAGAAAGGTATAGAAAAGTTAGGAAAGCATTAGATTGATTGTATCGCTCGTGAAGGAGACTATATTATAGAATGAAGTCGAATTTTGCAAAAAAAATTGCGTTTTAAGTAGCTAGATCAAAAACTTTTCAACCTACGTTTTACCTTAATTTCATGTCTAGTATCAAGCCCAGATAGTTACACTTATTAACGGTTTTTATCCGTTCTCTGAAGATACTCAGGTTGTTATAATTGTCTTGGATTCCTCTTTTTGTAAACGACATAACAGCAGTCTTTGCAGCTTTCTGGTTTACTCTCTCACACGAGTGCGGCACAGTGTTCAGTGCTGTTTACATGAGCTCTACCACAGTGGCGGTATGATTCCCTTGAATGAGTGTAACTATATCATCAGCATATTCCTGGGCGTAAAAGCCCTGTCAGTTTAGCTGACTTAGGAGCTCATCCACTATTAAGTTCGGGAGGAGTGGTGATGGCACTACTCCCTGTGGGCATCCTTGGAATCGTCAAAACTGCCAAGTGCAATGAGCTCGTACAAAAATTCATCCCAATACTTAGAATAGCGACATTAATTTGACAACCAAGCAATTTTTTGTAAGAGGTCATTTTTACCGTTAAGTACGCTCGTACGACTTCGTTCATCTTTTTTTTCCTTTTCTTTTTTGTTCTGTATTTCTCCCACACGAAAACAGCACTTTAGTATTTCCAAGATATCTTAAGGTGGTATGTGAATAATACTTGTTATAAATTATCTTACCTTGACTTCCGGCATATGTATCACTCCCACTTGCAATCGTGATAATTTGAACGTACTGATTTGTCGTTAAAGGCGTAGCAAGCTTTATTATTGCCAAATCATTTGTTATAGTGTCTTCGTCCCAACCGGGATGGATGACATAACTCGTTGACGTTTGACGTTGCCTGGTAGACTCGGCGTTGTTTGAAATATTCTGGGCTCCAAAAATTAAGTCAATAGATAAAGCTCTGGAAGAAAAAAGGACGCGTAGTCGCAACACAACACAATTTATTATTAATTCCATTAATGTGAACAATAGGTTCTTACGGAGCAAGAAACCTACTCAACATATTCTGTCACATATTCTACTAATCTAAAGGTACGTAAATTTTTTACCCTGTCGCGCAGTGCGCAGCTGTCAATACATAATTCCTGGAAATAACTGAACCACCACAGAACGCCTGTTCCTGTTTTTTAGTTATATACATGCCCACTTGATAGGGGAACTGATTTGGAGATGCCGGGTCCCCTCCAATGATTCCGAGAGTACGGCTTTTAAGGGCCGGTCTTTTGTACGGGAAGATGAAGGAATTAGTCCATGTGACATTCTAAAATCATTTAGAAAGTGTTATAATTGTTAGTGATTTAAATAAATCATACTTTAAGGCTGGGCGCACACATGCGGTTTCCGTATTCGATTTCCGAATTCGTTTTCCGTATTCGGACACCCGAATGCATGAAATCAATATAAACTGCATTGACTGCCGCATATGTTCACTTTTTTTCCGAACGGAACACATTCCGTACGTACGTTTCGAATCCCAGCCAGTTCGTTCGGAGAAACCATTCGGAAAAAACCTAATGACGTTATGCCGAACGCAGCGCCTGCATTCGTTTTGTACCTGCCGGCGCACACGTTCGGAAATTTCCATTCTGAACCGCACCACGCGTAGCGGACGAATTTTGTTTTATCGCAATACGACAATGTGTGTGAGGCAGAAACATTAATATTGGCTGTTGAAAAATACCCCTGCTTATGGAATATTCATGACAAGGACTACAACAGAGATGTAAAAGATTTGGTATAAATTCCGAATGAAGAAAAAACTAACGTCTGCGCTAGGCTCACGGAATTCCGAATTGGTATTCCGGATCCGGAAAAGGAATGTGTGCGTCCAGCCTAAAGTACGCATGAGATTTTCCATGTGAAAATGAAATGAAAATAAGACATTTTTAATACCACTTTGAAAATTACTCACATAAGACCTGAAAATTAGATCCGGTGATTTTTGAAAAATAAGATGAAAGGATAAGTATAAATAAAGATCATACTTATCGTTTTTTAATCCATTATAATACTACTACGTGATCGCAAACAAAAATTATCGTACTACTACAAAAAACAGAGCGCCACGGTGGTTGAACGTCCTCGATAATAGATGGCGCGACGTTCTTGGCCAAGTAAAGTGCATATTTAAGCCAATTTAAAGAAAATCAGTTTAAGCAAGCTTCACACGATAAAATCAAATAAACCAACCAATCGATTTATCTTTTACGATTTGTAAAACTAAATTTCTGTTCAATTGGAATTAAAAATGCGCGTGCTCTTTTCACATTTCTAAATTACATACTGAATATTGTTGCTTCTAAAAGAAATTCAGGCGGGTATTGATGCAGTAGGCGATTAGACAACTATACTTTAATTACAATCAAAAACAGTCATCATTAGAGACCGGATTATATGCATTTCCATATTTAGACCATTCTCACCGATTATTGCATATTTTACCCAAAATCTAGTAATGATGTATATTTTCCCTATATTTACAATATTTCTCGGTATTACTAGGCAATTGAATTGCTCAGGGTATTGTTAATGTCGCCGTCTGGAACCGATCTTATCGCCGGAACATTACCTTCAATAGTCTAAATATCGATTAGGTTATAGTGCCAAGGGAATACCCAAAATTACGACGGTATTTTATTCCTTTGTTTCTTGGTCGGAATATTAAGTGATAAGTAGTTAGTTTCTAAGAATATTTGTTTGAGCGTGGATCAAATAAACAATTTTCTCGAAGACGAATTTTTATTTTAAAACAAAATATCAGTTTTAGCATTATTGTTGACGCGCTTGCATCAGTGTAGTCTTTTTGTAATTTTTAACGTGTTGTGTTAAAGTTTAACGTGTACCATGCCACCCGCAAAAAAAAGTGTCTCTTCGTGGGTAGCTGATTATCTTGGAACATTTACATACGACGGAAATGTTTCATATTGTCGAGTTTGCGAGAAAAATGTTTCGTGCACAAAAAAGTTTCAAATTGACCACCATGTCAAGACAAGTCTTCATATCGCAGGATTGCAAAAAAAGGCCCACGACAACAACTTATAACAGCAGCAAGTAGCAGTGATTCCACTTCTATAAGCAAACAAAAAAACCACTTTAGCATGGATTTATGTGAAGCATTGCTTGTAAGTAATATTCCTCTCCACAAACTTACAAATCCTACATTCAAAGATTTTCTGCGAAAATATTGCTTGAATCAAAAAATACCAGACGAATCAACACTGCGTAAAAATTACATACCAACAATTTACCAACATGTTCTGGAAGAAATACCTCATGAACTTAAAGATGATATTATTTGGATTTGAGCTGATGAAACTACCGACAGTTGTGGCCGCTATATTACGAATTTAATTGTGGGTGCATTAAGATTAGAGCCTTCTTCTTCCTATTTGGTGGCCTGCAAAGAATTTGACAAGACAAATCATTCTACGATTGCCAGATTTGTGAATGAGGGTATTAAAGAAATATTTCCTAAATTTTCTGCAGATGAAAGAGTGTTTATATTTCTCTCAGATGCTGCTCCCTATATGATCAAGGCAGCCAAAATCCATATTTTATCCAAATTTAATTCAGACAGTTCGTCAATCCAAGGAATCATTTAATTCTGATATTAAAAAAAACATAGCTTTGATTAGCACTCACTTTTCCCACATACCTGCGGGTATTAAAAAGCTTGAAACTCGAAGTTTGGCGTTGACCGAATCAATTCAGTTAATGAATAAAATCCGTCAAATAAACTCCACATTGCCAGATGTATTCCCGCGTAGAGTTAAAGAAAAGTTTGGAAACATTTTGTGCAATAACCCAGGCTTTGAACCTTTGTGTCAAATTGATAGTTTTTTATTAATGGGACGGGTGAACTTTTGCCGGAAACAATAAGTGCTAACATAGCACCCGAATTCAAATACTCCCCTGTTACCTCAATGGATGTAGAACGGTCTTTTTCCACTTATAAAAATATTTTAAGTGATCGAAGACACAATCTTACTACCCAACATTTGAAACATGTACAAGAATACAAATGTTAAATAATTTTAAAAATTGTTAAATAATTGTTAATTAAATTTAAACATCGTCGTTATGCTGATTTTGAAGTAAAAAACTAAAAATTACTACTTCTATTATTATTTAATATTGTTTATTTTGACCCTTTTCGTGCATATTTTAAGCATTTTTCATGCATATTTGCATGCACATTTCAAGATTTTTATGTTGCATATAATCCGGTCTCTAGTCATTAGCTTCAAAATCTGAAGACTCGACTTCTCTTAAATTGATAATTAAGGGTTCTGTTTCCACAGTTTCTTCGATGAAGTTTCCACATTTTATTTTCTTCTTCTATAACATGTCGAATGGCATTTTTCCAATTATCCTCTTTGATCCTCTCTATTCCGGCGAGTAATAATTGCCTTACGTCTTGAAGTTGAAGGTGGCGTTTTCCCTTGCAACGAAACCTTTCATTTGTGTCTAAATTAGCTCTAAGGGATTCAGTTCGCAATAATATGGAGGTAATCTAAGCACTGTGATATTACATTCCTTTGCCATCTCATCGACTGCGTATTTCTTGAACTGTGCCTTATTTTGTTTCGCAATTTTGAGAAGTTCCGCTTTTAACATACCATCTTTATGTTTGAGATTTTTGTCTCTTATCCATTGAAGAATATTCGCTTTCTTCCATGAATTTGTTGGGAGTCGTTGTAATAATCGAGAATGGTATGGGGCTTTGTCTAATACTACAACTGATTCTGCTGGTATACATTCAGTCATTCGGTGGAAGTACTCCTCAAAAACATTGGTCGTCATCTCCTTATGGTAATCTTTAGTTGACTTTGATTCGAATTCAAACAAGCCACCGCACATTGGGACCAAAACCCGAAAAGGTGGCCAAAATATGACGGTGTTATTCGAATTATATGAAAATTTGCATATCTGTTTTTTGAGGTCGCTGATTAAGAATCTGACATACAAAATGTAAATAACAAAATGGCAGCTCCAATATGGCGGACAAAATTGATAAAAATTGTCATATTTTCGTGAAATTTCGACTATTCGAGGTTGCTGATGAAGAATCTGAAATTAAAAATGTGAAAAACAAAATGGCGGATCCGATATGCGGACAAAAATGATCATTTTTGTCATATTTTCGTGAAATTTCGACTATAGGGCTTTTCGATGTCGCTGATAAGGATCTGAAATTAAAAATGTGAAAAACAAAATGTTTCAGTTAACTAGTGTTGAATTAAAATTAACATGGATTTGAGTATTATGTGTTTTAAAGATAGATATAACATTATTCATACTTTTTTACATAAAATTTATTTTAAAAAAATGTGCAAGTGCGGGCAGCTGATTTTGCTTCTATATTATTAAAAAATAGTTAGAAAACACGATAAAATTGGTTTGACAGTGGGATGTCGTGGGACTTTTAACTTACAGTGACTCACAGCTTAAATGATGCAGTCGCTATAAGAAAAGACTAACTGGTCTCAGTGCCTCTTTATTTATTTGGAAAAAACAACTTATTGAAATTAAATTAGTAAAGAGTCTTCTAAAAAAGAATGAATTACTTTTTGTCTTAAATATGCCTTACTTAATTAACAATAAATAATTAATTAAATTATATGCGATTTTAACGTCACAGCTTAAATGATGCAAAATTCAATATACCAAAATTATTAGAGAAAACAAACTGTAGAATTTGAAATAAGCCTGCTAATATTTGGTCGGGCCTTCCTCATTATCAATAATGGCTTGTAATCTTCTGGACATTGATTCAACTAACTTTCTAGTATACTCCGGGGAAATAGTGTTTCATGCTTCAGTAATTTTTACTTTTAATTCAGTTTTATTGGATATTGGGGCACTATTTACTTTATTTTTTAATGTCGGCCACAAATTTTCAATTACATTTAAGTCTGGTGACTGGGCTGGTGTTTTAATAACATTTAGACAGTTATAAAGCAACCAACTGCGGACTCGAAATGACGTGTGCTTTGGATCATTGTCGTGATAGAACCGATAATTGTTTTCAGTATCTGATTTTTGGGCACTAGCGACGAGATTCTGCCTTAGTATATCCAAGTACACATATTGGTTCATATTCCCTTCGACGAAATGTATGTTACCTACTCCTGCAGATGACATACAGCCCCATAACATCACTCCACCTCCACCGTGCTTTACCGTAGCTTTCATATTTTTCAATTTTAATTCTTCGTTAGGCTTTTCTCCACACTGATATTTTTCCATCGGACCCAAATAAGTTTATTTTGGTCTCATCAGCAAATATTACTGAATTCCAGAAGTTCAAGTCTTTATTGATATGCTCTCTGGCAAATTCCAATCTCACGCGTCTATTTCTTTGGCTAATGAAAGGCTTATTTCTAGCAGTTCGACCACGTAAATTATAATTTACATAAAAAATTAATGTCCTAATCTTTGGTATAACTAAATATACTAAGCTAATCATCAATTCGAGCACGTTTGCGTTGGGATTCAAATGACCTCCGAATTGATTTTCTTTTTTATGGTTTACATTTGTGTCTCTTTTAAGGCTCCAACAGTAATCAGCTAACATATTCGTACCCCAAACTCCTTGATATCTTTGTTCAAATACTTTCAGATCTTGATGCATACGTTTTCCTTGCTCTTCACCACTGAAGTCTCCTAGGTTCTCGGGAAAGTAGTCAATGTGAGAATCTAGGAAATGAACATTGAGATTCATCAGACATCCTAGTTCCCTGAAGTTATTTACCATTTTCGCAACGATTTCTTTATAATTTGGATCTTTATTGTTTCCCAAAAACTTTTTCGTCACTTCTTTGAAACTTCTCCAAGCTGCCTTTTCTTTGTCAGTCATCTTTCTTTCGAATTATTTTTTTTTTTTCCTCTACCCATGTTCTTCTATTCCTGCTTGAAACGATCTATGGAAGAAATGGTAGGGAAGAAAAGAACACAGATTAGGAATTAGTGACCCAAAAAAGGTCGGTATCGTTTTTTTTAGATTTTCCAGCCGCTATCAATTAAATTGACCTTCAAATGATTTTGAACCAGATTTGATGGAGGTTAACCGACCTCTAATTCTGAACCAGAGACCTAAAAAACGTATACACCATTTTTTTCAGATTTTTTGGCCTGCTCATAACTGTTTTATTCCAAATAACCTCAGAATGACCTTGAAGTAACCTCTACGGACCTTCAGGAGACCTTATATGAAAAAAATAACACCGGATTCGGATTCAGTGACCCAAAAAACATATGTATGAATTTTTTCAGATTTTTTGGCTGCATCGGCGCAATTTGACCTTCTAATGATCTTGAACCTGAACTGTTGGAGGTTAACCGACCTCTAATTCTGAACTAGAGACCTAAAAAACGTATACACCATTTTTTTCAGATTTTTTGGCCTGCTCATAAGTGTTTTATTCCAAATAACCTCAGAATGACCTTGAAGTAACCTCTAGTGACCTTCAGGAGACCTTATGTGAAAAAAAATAACACCGGATTCGGATTCAGTGACCCAAAAAACATACGTATGAATTTTTTCAGATTTTTTGGCTGCATTGGCTCAATTTGACCTTCAAATGACCTTGAACCTGACCTGATGAAGGTTAACCGACCCCTTCATTGTGATCAGTGACCCCAAAAACCCTAAGATACCTATTTGGTTTACCGAGTACAAGCCTAGATAAAATGTTGACCTGTGTTATTATTTCGCAAGATCCGTCGGAGTTACACCTTTTTCCAAACTGTCTTTCCACCTCGGCGTACAACTTTGGCGCACTTTTTTTTGGATTATTTGATACCTCTCTTAAAATCCATCTTTCTTCACGTTTATTGAAGATCTTATTTGGAGCCAACCTTGACTTATTCTCGACTCTATTTTCATTCCGGTAACGTTCAATGATATGCTGAACAGTTGACGGACATTTATTTACCATTTTGGCTATGTCTCTTTGGCTGTATCCATTCCTGTAATGAGTAATAATTAAGTTTCTCTCAGAAATTGTAGTTCGACGACCCATTCTTAAACAATTTCGTTTTATTGAATGAAAAAATGTCAAACTAAACAAAAAACAATTGCACTAAGAAATCAAAGCAATGCCGCCTTCGTAAATTTCAAAATGCGATAAGTTTTGACTCCTGTTGTTATTTTGCATCATTTAAGCTGTGACGTTAAAATTGCATATGATTTGATTAATTATTTATTGTTAATTAAGTAAGGCATATTTAAGACAAAAAGTAATTCATACTTTTTCACGAGACTCTTTACTAATTTAATTTCAATAAATTGTTTTTTCCAAATAAATAAAGAGGCACTAAGACCAGTTAGTCTTTTTTTATAGCGACTGCATCATTTAAGCTGTGAGTCACTGTATGTATATTTTAATTTTGATGTTTGGAACTAAAAGTTCTAAAAACGTGATATTTTAAACGTTACAATAATTAAATGATAATCAAATTTTACTGTAATCAATTTATATCGTTTAAATGTACTCACTTTTATTGGGAGAATCCATTTCACGAAATTAAATTAACTTCAAATACAAAACATTTGAGCGCAATTGAATCTGCCTGTCTAACTTAAACAGAACAAGCTCAGAATCTTGCCTGCTCGACGCTCTAACAACAATAGGTGTCAAGAGCCACGTGTGCACACTTGGTTATTATAACCGGTTGTTTCGAATAGCGCAGATACCAACCCACATACCTAGAGCCTGAAAAGTCCCTCAGTCGAACATTCATTTTAGGGACTTATGGCCACCTTTTTAGCATTCGGTCCCAATGTGCACCGTCGAGAAATCCGTTTTCACTAACAATACGTGCTATAATTAGCCCGCGATCTTTTCCTGAAGGAGTTGACCAACCAGTTGACCACCCTTCCATAAAAGCTTGTTTGGGACTCTTAATGTTTTTGTCAATCCAGAATTTTTTCAATGTGTGTCCCTCATTAACCCAAGTCTCATCTAAATAAAAATATTTCTTTCTTCGGCTCGAAATTTTCTGATTGCTCGTAGATATTCCTGGTCGTCTCTGATTTCTTGCAAAACTTTATGTAGTGTAGATATTTCTTAATAAAAAAATGGTGTATTTTTCTTCTTATTGCGTTTTTAAAGTCTTCATCGACCTCTAAGGGGTCCTTTCCTTTTTGATTCTGAGGTTCGTTGCAAGGACCGCGTTTTCTTTCTTTTAGAAATCTATAAATAGTTGCTGATCCAACTTCCGTCATGTTGGTGCAGGTTTCCATAATTTCACGGACTTGGCTTGTTGGCTGTTGATGCACAGGGCTTCGCGTCGTGGACGTTGAGTTTCATTGTTTTTTCTCGCAGGGAAAATACAGATTTACAGATTCCATAAAGTTTGACCGGGGCAAAACGCAAAGTTGAAGCCATCGCTGTTCTGATTTGAACTAAGCATTTTATAGGTTTTTGCTTTATTTTTATACTTACACAGAATATTTTTATTGCATACTTAGGTACTTAGTACATATGCACCGACTATAAGTTTGGCCGACTAGCCGACTAGTCGGCTGGGAAAAGGCCGACTAATCGGCCGACTAGTCGGCGATGCCGATCATCGCATTCGGTGATGTTCGGGCGAAATCGCATCTCTCGCACGCGCCGCTCGTGTGGACATGAACGAACAGGTTTTTGTTTACTTTACATTTTGCTATGGTATTGTTCACGTACGGCCCGGTATAACTGAATATTTTTTTAAAAAATAAAACAAAAGTCAGTAAATTGCGTAGGTAAGACAGTTTGTATTATAGTGGAAATACCTACTTAATTGAAATTGAGCCATGTCAAAGAAGAAATCGCATGTGTGGACTTTCTTTGACGTCGTGGAGTTTGATTCCCGTAAAGTGAAGTGTAATCAATGCCAAACAGTTATTTCGCGTGGTGGGCAGGGGAAAACAGCAAACACTACTAGTATGACTAACCATATTAAATACAAACATCCTCAGTTACGTTCTTCGATTAAACGTAGTTCATCAAATGATCCAACTCTGAGTACGTCGCAGTCACACATAGAAGAATTATCTCCGGTATTGCCTATTCCGTCCAGTCCAGTGTCGTCAGAAGTCAGTTTATCGCAAAAATACCAACGAAGTATTGAAGAAAGTTTTGTTTTACATTGGTCACTTGAAGATTCTAGATCAAAGAACCTTAGTATTGCTATTGGTGAGATGATTGCTTTGGACAACCAGCCGTTGTCTATTGTTGAAAATACTGGCTTCAGAAACTTGATGAGAACAGTGAAACCGAAATATCACACACCAAGCAGAAAGTATTTTACAGACATCATGCCGCATCTCTACGAAGAAACTAAATCTCAAATTAGCAAAGGCCTGCTCAGTGCCGCTGCAGTCTCAGTTACTACAGATCTGTGGACAAATATAAATAACATGGAAAGTTTTTTGAGTTTTACAGCACACTGGCTTAGTGACGATTTCAAATTTCACCACACAGTATTACAAATGAAACATTTCCCAGAATCACATACAGCCAATAATATAAAAGACTGTTTAGAACAAATTCCAACGTTGTGGAATATAAACATGACCAAAATTTGTGCCATCGTGCGAGACAATGGAAGAAATGTGACGAAAGCTATTGGTGACTCAGTTTTTAATGGAGTTCCTTGTTTTATACACACGTTGCAACTGGCAGTAAAAACTGCATTGAAACATGCTACTATGACGCAAATACTTACAAAATCTAGACGAATAGTTACACATTTCCACCATTCTAGTCCAGCTCAGTCAAAACTTCGTGATTTACGGCAAGAACTTAATTTACCAGACCACCAGCTTGTACAAGACGTATCTACTAGATGGAATTCGTCGTACTACATGATGTCTCGTCTTTTAGAACAAAAACGGGTTGTGTCTTTATATATGACTGAAACATCTGTAAATTTTGAAAATTTAACTACTATTATTATTATATCGGTTTCACAACGTTCTCCGACGTCTTCCGATACCCAGTCTCCATTCGGTGCGGTCATTCCACTGGCCTTCCTCCAGTCCTCTTTCTTGCATTTCTTTGTCAATGCCCTCTCTCCAGCTCATTCTTGGTCTACCTCTTCTTCTTCTTCCTGTAGGTATCCAATCTAATATTTGTTTTGGGAGCCTCTCTGGTGTCATTCTTTGGACGTGTCCATACCATTTAAGTTGTTTCACCCTTATTTCTTCGACTATGGTCTTTTTTACACCCATAATTTCACGAATTCTCTCGTTCCTTATTCTTTCCAGCTTAGATCTTCCGGCTGCCCGTCTCCAGTAGTCCATTTCTGTGGCTTTTAACTGCCATACCTCACTACCATATGTTACAATGCTTTTAACTATTGTGTTGTATATTCGGTGCTTGTTCTCTTTGTTTATTTTCTGGTCCCATAAAATACTGTTCAGAGACCTGATAGCTTTCCTGCCCTGAATATTCCTTTCTTTGATGGCGTCATCGAGAGTTCCGTTGTTGGTTATATTTAGACCCAAATATTTATAGCTACTGCATGATTTAAGATTGTGTCCGTTTTCTGTCACCAAATCCTGTTGCGTACCCCCTATGCACATATATTCTGTCTTTGATAGATTTACTTGTAGACCCCATTTTTTGTATTCTTCAATAAGTTTCCTGGTCATATATTCCAAGTCTTCTTGTTCCTGGGCCACTACTATTTGGTCATCTGCAAAACTAAGAGTGTAGAGAACAGTATCGTTGAGCGGGATTCCCATATTTTTACATTTGAGTTTCCATCTAAGAAGCACCTTCTCAAGAAAAATCTTGAAAAGCGTTGGTGATAGGCAGCAGCCCTGTTTTAGACCTTTATTTGGGGAAAAACCCTTTGATATTTTATTGCCGATTTTTATTCGGATATGGCAATTTTGGTATAGATCTTGCACTGCTCTGATCAAATTAGTGTTTATGTTTGTTGTTTTTAATGATTCCCATAGTTTTGTAAGTGGGACGCTATCGTAAGCTTGTTTCAAGTGCACATAGAGAATATGTAACTCCTTGTTCATCGCTGTCATCTTTTCTATGAGCTGAGTTAGACAAAAAAGGTGGTCTATGGTTGATCTTCCTGCTCTAAACCCGGCTTGTTCTTCTGCCTCGCTGTCCACATATTCTCGCTCTATTCTTGCTTTTATCACTTTTCCGTAGATTCTACTTATTGTCCCCATGACTGCAATACCTCGATAGTTATCGCAGCTCTCTTTGTTGCCCTTTTTATGTAGGGGTGTCAGAAAAGATAGTTTCCATTCCTGTGGTATTTGCTCAGTGCTGAGGCATTTTTGGAACAAATTGGTTAGATGTTCAAACAACTTTGGTGTGCCATATTTTATCAATTCTGCTGGTATATTTCCAGGTCCAGGAGCTTTTCTGTTTTTGAGTTTTGTGCACACCTCTTTTACTTCTCTGACTGTAATACGGATCGGTGATGCGGTCACTTTTATGGCGTCAATTTCCTCAGGTGGATCTCTGTATAGTTCTCGGTTTTCCGTAAGTAAGGAGCTGAAGTATTTATCCCAATTTGTTAAAGTGATGGGCGATATAATTTCCTTTTTGGTATTTTGGCGCAGTGATTTTATAAGTCTCCAACTTTCTGTACTTTTGGCTCCTCCTATGTACGTGTTTACTCTGTTACAGCATCTCTCCCAAGTTTCATTTTTCTTTTGTGTAATCATCCTACGTACATTAGCTTGAAGTTGTTTATACATTTCTTTATTGTTTTCTGTTCGCATGCTGAGGTATCTTTTATGTGCTTCGTTCTTTTCTTTTATTTTTTCTTCTATATCCGAGTCCCACCAGTAAGGTTTTAGACGGCTTTCTCCTTCTTTGAATCCTAGTGACTCTTTTGCTGCTTCGTGTAGACAGTTTTTAATGTGGTTGTAGTGCTCTGATGTGGTCGAAAAGTCTCTGGGTTGTAGTTTCTCATCTAGTCTCCTTCTGTACAGATTTTTGGTACTTTCTTGGTCTAAGCTTTCTAGGTTGTATTTACTAAATTCTATCTCTTCATAGTCGTCACGTTTTTGAGTATGCATGTGTGGCGTTTTTTACCAGTAAAGCTTATTTTTGCATTTAGGAGATGGTGGTCACTACCGCAAGTAGCTTCTCTATAAGCTCTGACGTCGTGGATTCTAAGGGTTGTTTTCTGACGGACAATCAGGTATTCAATTATGGATCGCTGGTTTCTAGATGGCTTAGTCCAGGTATATTTATGGATCCATTTGTGTGAGTAGAATCCATTAGTTATTCTTAACTCATTTTGTTCGCACACTGTTATTAGTCTTTGGCCGTTATCATTTAGAATTTCCTCTCCATGTCTACCTACTACTTCGTCTTGAACTTTTTTCCCTATTCTAGCGTTCAGGTCTCCTAAGATTATTACTTCTCTAGTATCTCCAACGTTTACTATTTCTCTATTTAGTAGCTCAAAGAATTCGTTTTTCTGATTTACTAGGGCGTCATCATTTATTGCATATACTCCAAAGATTGTAACTTTATGTCCTTGCGCTGTTAAGTTCATTTTTATAATTCTTTCGCTGATTGGTTCCCATGATGTTATGCATTTTCTGAGTTTTTTAGATATCAGGATGGACACGCCTTGCTGGGCACGCTTATCTTTCGGTACACCGCTGTAAAAGTGGTCATACCTTCCTAAATTTTCTGAGCCCTGTCCCTTTTTTTTGTCTCTGTTAGTACCGCAAGGGAGACATCTGATTTTTGGAGCTCAAAAATTACTTCATTGGTCTTATTCGTCCATCCTTGCACATTCCATGTTGCAAAATTCATTATCCGTTTTCGTAGCGTTTTTGTCGTCTTCGTGTATTTTGTTCTTTATTCTTCTTTAACTACTGAAGAGTGGAAAATGCTCGGAAAAAGCCTTGAGCTGCTGGAGCCATTCGAAGAGATTACCGAGATAGTAAGTTCAAATTGCTCATTGTTATCTGAAGTTATACCTCATGTAAAAACCTTCCAGAAATATTTAGAAAATTACTACGATAAAAACAATGAAATCATGGAAATTAAACGGTGGTTAGACAATGATTTAAAAAGCAGATTTAACTTGGAGCATAACAAACTCTTTACCCTGGCAACTTTGTTGGATTCGCGATATAATCAGCAGTTTTTCGATGCTGAGGAACTTATAACCGTTAGGTCACAATTTTTATTAGAAACTCTGAAAAATAATCTGAGCGATGACGAGAGTGATACTGAGAAACATGAAGAAAGTGAAAAACCTCTTCGTATCACCACTAATGAAGACAACACAGAAACAACAACACATCGTAATTTCTGGCAATGCTACCATGAAATAGCCTCAAAAAAAAATTGAGACTGTTCAAGATGACAAGTCAAGTGCAGCTCACGAACTGCACTCGTACCTTGCGTTACCGGTAATAAATCGCAACAATGATCCATTTGAGTGGTGGAATCGTAATAGTTCCAGATATCCCGAAATGTCGCGCCTCGCCAAAGTGTACCTTTGTTGTCCAGCTAGTTCTGTTTACAGTGAACGACTCTTTTCCGAAGCTGATAACGTATACGAAACAAAAATAAATCGATTGCTGCCAGAAAGGGCAGAAACTTTAGTCTTTTTTCACCACAATTTGCCGCTAATTAAAAAATATTAATATACTAACTAGAGTGACATACTCTAAATATTTGTGTACTTATGTCAATTTTTTTTATATGATACACATAGTGATTATGTAACGTATTCATTTATCACTATTCAATTCAGAACTGTATCTGCTTTCTTTGGGTTTTATTTTTGTTAAAATTGTGGTCTTTTAGGTTTAAGGTTAAAGTTGTTTGTTAAATTCAGTCATATAAGTACTTAATACTAAGTAGTAACTAAGTCTTTTATTCCGTTCTTTGTTCCTATTCTGTTACAAAATTAAACTGTTTGATACTAAAAATAAAAACAACTGATAATGAAGGAATTTTATTTCAATCACCCTATCTTAAAAATAGTAATATGAATAAATATAGTCGGATAGTCGGCTTTACCGACTAGTCGGCCACTAGTCGGTACATCTCTAGTACTTAGGCACCTACCTACCGATAAGTACTATGGTTAATTGTATTCCAATAACTGATAAAATCCCAAATAATTTTATCGTACCTTTTATCATTACTCTTTATAACACTGTAGATTTCTAGTTCTTAAGAATCGTTAATTGTACTCATTTAGGCCTTTATCATACAAATAAGATTTTTATTTTCATCATTTGCTCATTAAAATAAACTTTGAAATACCTTGATTTATATAGCTTATTGTAAAGTTTAGAAGGCATGTAATAAAATATTTTTTTAGAAAAAGGTCGCACTGTTGTACAGAGATAGAAAATAAAGGTGATTAAAACTAAAAATTCAAATAATTGGTAGAGAAATTTCGGATGCTTATGGTTTATGACATTTTAATGTTTATAACCTATGTTGTTTGCTATCAACTCCAAACAAGCGGACTTTAAATGAAGTTTAGTTATGACAATACCTTGTGAAAGGAAAGATAACCTAACGAACAACATGGGAAAGCAAACTGGAAGATAAAAGTACACAGCACACAACAAATGAAACAACAATAAGATATAATACAAACAGCTTACAAAATGAAAGTATAAGAAACCTATACAAGAGTACACTGGACCGAAAGATACAACGGACGGGATTTGTTAATATAGAAGAAGAATATAAGTATATAAAGGAATACCTACACGCAGCTGCATTGGAAGCATTAGGGTACCAAGAGAAAAGGGAAAAAAACAGCAAAAACCATATTGGTGGGATGAAGAAATTGAATACGAAATTGAAGAAAAACGGAAAAGTTATCACAAATACTTAAGTTCAAAGAGCACAAACAACAAATTAAAATACAAAGAATCCCAAGCTAGAGTACGCAAAATGATTAGTGACAAAAAGAACAATCAATGGGAAAAGACATGCTCAAGACTCAACACTTACATAGGAGGAAGGAAAAGCACAGAAAGCTGGAGACTTCTTAAAAATATGAGAACAGAACGGAAAAGAAAAATCTTCTCACCAATAACACCAGAAAAATGGAACCAATACTTTACAAATATGCTGGTAGAGCCCCAGGACCAGGAAATATCCCAGGAGAGATAGTAAAATACGGAACTGAAAAGCTATTTAGCGCTTTGAGCAACTTATTCCAAAGATGCATTAACACATCAGAAGTACCTGAGGAATGGAAAACATCATACATATCAACAATTCATAAGAAAAGAGACAAAAATAATTGCGATAACTATCGGGGAATAACGGTTACAGGATCTATTAGCAGAATATACGGGAAAAATACTTAAAAATAGAATAGAAACGGAATACGTGGACATAGAAGCTGAAGTACAGGCAGGCTTTAGGGCAGGAAGATCCACAATAGACCATCTCTTCTCACTGACACAAATCCTAGACAAGAAAACCGCAGGAAGTCCATGTCTTTTTTGTTGATTTAAAAAAGGCCTACGACAGCGTGCCCCTAGTGAGATTGTGGGAAACACTACAGAGAAGCACCGAAATAATCAAAGCCGTAAAATCCTTATACCAAGACGCAAGAAGTAGAGTGAAAACCAAATATGGTATAACAACAGGGTTCCAGGTCACAAAGGGTCTCAAACAGGGCTGCTGTATATCCCCAGCGCTATTTAAAATTCATTTGGACAATACACTGAAGAACTGGAAAAGGAAATGCAGCAGTATGGGATTACCACTGGATGACGATACTACATTGTACACGCTATCATTCGCGGACGACCAGATAGTAGTCGCTCAGGACATCGATGATATGGAATACATGACACGAAAACTTATGGAGGAATATGAAAAATGGGGCCTAGAAGTCAATATTAAAAAGACCGAGTACATGTGCCTCGGAGGACAACAACAGGACTTGAAACTGGCCACAGGACACACCATCAAACACTGTGCCAGTTATAAGTATTTGGGAACAAGAATATCTAGGGACGGAACACTGGAAGAAACAATATTCGAGAGGAATATCCAAGGAAGAAAAGCGATTGTAATGCTTAATAGTATACTATGAGACAAAAACATAACCATTGAAAATAAGAAGAGAATTTACAATTCAATAGTGAAAAGTATAATAACTTACAACTCCCAGGTGTGACCATTGAAGGAAAGAACAAAAAAAATACTAAAACTACAGAAATGAATTTCTGGAGACGAGCAGCCAGAAAATCCAGAAAAGACCGCATACCAAATGACATGATAAGACGAGCCTTAGAAATAAAGCACGATATAGTGGATGAAATCAGAACCCAACAGTTAGTATGGTACGGACATGTACAGAGAATGTCACAAGACCGACTACCTAAAAAGATCTTAAATTGGAACCCTCATGGAAGAAGAAAGCGAGGAAGACCACGCCAAAGCTGGAGAGCAGAAATCAACAAGGAAGTACTAGAGAGAGATCTGGAGGAGGAGGGATGGAGAAACCTGGAAATTAGGCATCGGAAGACGGAAGACGTTATAAAACCGATTGATATATATATATATATATATATATATATATATATATATATATATATATATATATATATATATATATATATATATAAATTGAATTTATTTTCAAAATTATATAGAACCTGCCTTATTTCCTTATCACTTGTGAAAAGCTCAACTTTAAGGTATTACCTTAGATGCTGCAATAGATAAATTACAAAATCCCAACACAACTAAACTTAATATCACAAACGAGTTCATATTGTCGCAAAAATAAAATAAATTTTAATAGTCAGTAATTAATCTTCACATCTACAAAAACATTAACACTTCATCTCGTCTTTATATAACTGTTTTTTTATCAAATCAATTGATTTTTACTTTATCAGTTTCAATGTAGTTTTCCAAGTGCTTCAATAAGTAGAACCAATCAATAATGATTTCCTGCAAAAAAAAAAATTGTTTGTTATCGATTTCTCAAAAATACTTAAGTACGTTGTACTTTCGCAGTAACATCTGTATGACTGTACGATTATTATTTATAGGCTCGTAGTTAGGGGGAGTCCACTTAGCTGTTTTTAGAATTCTCCTGAGACTAAAAAACTTGAATATTCGGATAAAATCAATTTTATCTAACCACAAGCAAAACTTAGACTTCCATCTAAATTAGGCAATCGACATCAACAAGGAAGTTTTTTACGCCCCCTGATTTTCATACTCTTTGTTAATGTCCTTTCTGATCTCATCTCTCAAGGGAAATTATTTATGTACGAAAATGACACGTCAATAGATCTCAGCAACCAATGTGATAAAAAAAAATCTGTTATTACATCAACTACTTGGTATTATGTCAATAATCTTATGATTAATTATTTTTATTATGTAATTAAATACTACTTTCGAAGAAAGAGCAATGTTTTTACCAAAAATCGATTTTATTCTTCAACATAGTTTCATACATATTCTGGTGATCTTCTAACATCTGGATACCTTTCATATAGTACGATTTGTCAAGCCTGGAGCCACCTTTTCAGATTTGGAAAGAGGTAATAATCGCTGGGGGCCAAGTCTGGTTAATACAGCGGACGAGGAAGCAATTCATAGCCTAGTATTCCGTTTTTGTCCTTCTTACTAACTGGTGGGTTTCTGTTCGTATTCTTTTATATCTTTGGTAGGCTTCATCTGTCCTGATTGACCTGTACTTTAGATAGCTTTCTTTCTTTTTGCAGCATTTCTCTTTGATTTCTGCACTGAACCATGGTGTTTTTATTCTCCATTTTTTATTTTTATCGCTAGTTTTAGTCCCTAATGTCTCATATGTAGCTTCTAATAGATTTGTTTTTATTTTTAACCAACCGTCATTTATGTTATAATGGTCATTTATTTGATTTATTCTGATTTTTTTCTTTCAGTTTTCTCTGGTACAAGTCTCTCGTTGATTTTTCTTGTGGATTTTCTATTCTTATCTTTGTTTCCAGTTACTTATTTTGGTGTTGCTTTGTGTTTCTTATGTTCCACCTGCGTTTGGTGATGTCAAGCTTCTTACGTCTAATATATGGCGTGGATGTATATCTCTGTTTGTTAGGACATAATATATCATTGATCTGTTATCTCTAGTGTTCTCAAATGTATATTTATATTGCTCCTTATGGTCAAAGTGTGTATTATTCATATAATTCTAGACAGTATAATAACATACCCAATGCCTATAGGCGTTACTTGGACCTCGTTTTTGCCAATTTTGATACTGCTGTGTTACGCAGCAATATTCCACTTGTAACTGAGGATCTGTATCATCCTTCACTATTAATTAATTTCCATACGTGCCTCACGCGTGTTAATATGATTCCCACTAACAATTATCACGCTGAGTTAAACTTTAACTTTAGAAGAGCTAATTTCCCACTTATGTATGACTTAATACTAAATGCGGACCGGTCCCCTGTTACTGACTGTCTGTCTCTGGAGGACGCTTGTCAGATCCTGTATGACACACTAAATAACATCTTTGTTGCAAGCGTGCCTCAGAAGTCACAACGGAGATGGCACTTTCCTCTTTGGTACACCCAGGAGATCATAGATAACATTTATAAAAAAGGAAATGCTTATCGTAATTATAAGGTGTTCAAACTCAAGTTTTACTATCAGAAATTCACTTCACTTCGTAGGTTAATCAAGCAGCAATCTAGTGTTGCCTATAGAGAATATATTCGCAGTACTGAGAATAACATCTCTAACGATCCCTCCAGCTTCTGGGCGTTTATTCAGAGTAAACGCTCTCAATCTGGCATTCCTAATAACATGAGAAATAATGATCATGTCTATAACGACCCACCTAGCATAGTCACTGCCTTTGGTGATTGCTTTCATAGCGTATTTATTAAGTCGGCTAGGCCTGAGGAGTATAGTTATTGGGGAGCTCCCCCTTTCTTTGTTGACGTTCCCGAAATTTCCGAGAGGGATATTGTAACTGCGGCTAGGTCTCTCAAGAATAAACTGACCTGCGGTTCCGACGGCATTCCCAGTTTTGTTGTCAAGGATTGCGTGTCCGCTCTATCTGGTCCTTTACTCCATATCTTTAATCTAGTGTTGACGACTCATACGTTTCCTGCTACTTGGAAGGTGGCCAAAGTCCGACCTATCTTGAAGTCTGGGGATCCAGGTGTGGTTGATAATTACCGACCCATATCTATTTTATGTAATTTCTCTAAAATTCTTGAAATTATTTTGCATAAATTTATTTTCTCAAAAGTGAGAAATACGCCTTCTACTGACCAACACAGTTTTATGCCTGGCAGATCCACCACCACATATTTTGCCTCATTCTCGCAGTTTGTGTGCGACATTATCAATGTTGGAAGCCAGATTGACGTGGTCTATACGGATTTTCGCAAAGCCTTTGATCGACTTGATCACTACTTACTGTTGGATAAGGTCGGATCTCGTTTCGGGCTCTCAAATAACCTGATTGGTCTTTTAAATTCATACCTCCTGGATCGCAGGTTTTTGTAGAAATCAAAGGGTTTAGATCGCCTCTCCATATTCCCACTTCAGGTGTGTGTTTGTTGACGACTTGCTGAGTGAGATAGGTTGCCGGAAGCTTGCTTATGCCGATGACCTTAAGATTTTTAAACGAATAGACTCGGTTTCTGATTGCCACGAATTACAGAGTAGCATTAATGCTCTTACCAACTGGTGCTCTACTAACAGGCTCACCTTAAACGTTTCCAAATACAATGTCGTCCGATATTCCTATCGCAACAGCCCTATATTTTTCAATTATTCCGTAGGTGATACTGTTCTACAGAATCTTCGTTCAGTCAGAGATTTGGGTATCATCTTTGACGAGAAATTCTCTTTTGCTGACCATATTGAACAAAGGGTTGCTGGTGCATCAAGGATGCTGGGTTTCCTGATTAGAAATTGTAGAGACAATACTAACATATCTGCAATCAAGCTTCTCTATTATTCCTTTGTTAGGTCTAAGTTTGACTATGCTTCTATTGTTTGGTATCCAATATACAATTGCCATAACAACTCAATCGAACCGAGGCGCTTCATTAAATATCTTATTTTCAAGAGGGATGGTGTCTATCCGGACCGCGGTGTTGATCACGGACTAATCTTGTCAAGGTTTAATGAGTTGCCTCTTGCAAAGAGAAGGGACATTCACTCCATCAAATTCTTATATAAGCTGTTAAATCACCATATTGATTGCCCTTTCCTATTAAGCAATGTATCTTTCCATGTACCACGCCTTGGGGCAAGGTGCTCACCTATTTTTAGCCTCGGCCGGGCTAGGTCAAATATATTATTCCACAGCCTTATTTATATAATGTGCAAGAACGGCAATGTCACTGGAAACTCCGGTGATTTCCATTGCAGTAGGCTGTCGGTACTTATTAGTTCTCTGCTCAGTGTTTAGAGGTTGCTCGAATTTGTAGTTTTTTATTATTACTATTTTTTATTATTTTTTTTAATTTGGAGATTGTTCAAACATTTTAATTTTATTTTAATTGTATCATGTTCTTCTTTATATGTAGCTCATTAGTATAAACGTTATTCCTCTAATTGGGCCCTGGCCTGTTGGAATTCAATGTATAAATAAATAAATAAATAAATTATTTATTCTCAACCCGTTTGTAGCGCAGAAATTTATCATAAGCTCCCCGTCGTCATTTTTTAAGTTTTCATTAAATCTCTGTTTAACTCCTGGTATTACCTTATTTTCAACTCTTGCATTATAGTCACCCATTATTATTATTGTTTCGTTGATTGGTATCTCATCTATCATTTTCTGGAGTTCTTCACAGAATTGTTCCCTGTATTTTTCTAGTTTACAATTTTCAGGTGCATAAATTCCCACTACATTTGTCTTTTTTTGTTCTTTATTTTTAGTTTAAACATTACTATTCTCTCCGATATGTACTGACACTTCATTATGTAATTTATGTATTTCTGCTTAATCATCAGAACTATTCCTTCCTTTGTCCACTGGTCGCCACACCACTGTAAAGCAGGATATATTCTCCTAATATCATTTGTCCTTTCCCCTTCTTTTTTGTTTCTTGTAAAGCGTATATGTCTATTTTGTGTTTTCTGATTTCCTTTTCCACTTCCTGGTCTCTCTCATTTATAGATTGCATGTATCGTCATCGTTAAATGGGTCCTATTCCGAGGAATGTCCACGGTTGTTTATTTGTTGCTGCCAAAGAGCTGGAAAAGTCAGATTCTAAGTTTAATGCATTCTACCGCATAACGGAAGAATCATATCTACACTTAATTGACATTGTTTCCCCATCCATAAGAGAGAGGGATACATAAATGCGGGAATATGTGGGTGCAGAAAAAAGAATCTTGATCACTTTGAGGTAAGTAATTTTATTTTTAACACATCGCCATCACATTCAGGATCCTCTGCTATTGAAATTGAATTGAAACCAATCGCCATACACAATTGAATTCACTTTCGCCTTCATTGTACTACATTAAAGTAGGTGGTTCATTTGATAAAGGATGACGATCAGAGCCGGGAAAGAGGAAAGAGATAAGTATACTAAATTACTTATACTTTGAGGTGTTTTGCCAGTAATGTCATCGATAAGTTGAAAAATTTTGCGCTTGTATCTTTTCAGTTGTTCTTCAGTCAAGGGCTCCAATTCCGGGAGCAGATTACTAGGAAAAGATTTAATCACCGCGGTTTTTTTATCTTCCTCTTTTGGTGTAGCGAGCGTGGCTGTTTTCGTCTGGAGAAAATCCATGAACATCAGTGGTTGAGATTCCACGTTTAGAACCTAGTTTCTTTTTACTTGAGTTGGAGGGCTAACGCTGTTTAGTTGGTGGTTGAGAAAATGGTGACTGCTAGATATGGCTTGATGGTGGTTGTGGTGGAGATAGATTCATATGGGAAGCCAGTTATTGTAGTAGCGGTGGAAAAGCGGTGGTGCCTCAACAGGGGACTGTTGATTCTGGGTCTTCCAGCATGTCATCAACATCTTCCCTTCTTAGCATATTCCCAGGAGGAGCAGGTATGCTGGTCTTCACAAAAGATAGGTCAAACTGCATCGCTTCCATTAGGTAATATGATTTTTTTCCTCGAGCCTTAGCCACTAGGTAGGGACCTCAACTTCCCAACAAGAACTGACCTCAAATTTTTTCGTTATACTTTACATTCTGAAGATGAAACAAAAAGGGAAGTAACCTAGTTGACCTCCTTGATTATTCAATAAAATAATATTGCACATACCTGATATGTTCATCTGCTTCCCAATCCAACCCTTTTCCACGACGTCCTTGCTTGAATAGTGGGGC
Source organism: Pachyrhynchus sulphureomaculatus (assembly GCA_019049505.1). Lineage (NCBI taxonomy): Eukaryota > Metazoa > Arthropoda > Insecta > Coleoptera > Curculionidae > Pachyrhynchus > Pachyrhynchus sulphureomaculatus. The sequence continues at coordinate 116,753,494 of CM032448.1, read as the reverse complement.
AAATTATAATTATAAAGTTTGGGAAGCTTCTCTACTTTACCCATAAACTTCATGTTGAACACGTATTCATCTGCCATATTTTACAAATAGACCAGAGACGCGCGAGTCCTGACAGGTCGCGTGAGCCTGGAAGAATACGTGTAGGATACGCATCTCTTGGTAGTGGCGTCGTTTGTGCCTCCCCACTACTTAACATTGGAAGTGAATTCCAAGATACTCTCAAGAGACTCGAGTATCAGTCGCGTCGCCTTGGAATTACGTAGTGTGAAGAAGGCCTTATTCTATGCGCATTCAAATAATAGTTACTAAAACCTTTCCAGCTGATGGATGCTTCGGTCGGCTTTCATGTAGTTCCAGCCACTCTGCGGAGTGTCAGTTGGACTCAGGTGTGTAGTGGTGGATCCATGTTTCGTTCATAGTTACGAATGGACGCAAAAACTTGTCGGGATTACGCCAAAAGAGTGCTAAACAGCGTTCTGAATCTTCGACAGGTTATTGTTTTTAATAAATCGTGAGAGTGCGCGCACATAGCTTTTTTCATATGCAAATATTCATGCAAAATATGCCTCACGCGTTCTGTCACCATGTCAGCCATCTTTTTCACTTTTATTTTACGATCATTCAGATTATTATGGTGGATTTTTTTGTATTTCTTTAATGACTGCCTTCGTTGGACGTCTGGAACGTGGTTCATCAGCGGTGCTTGTACGATTGTACTAAACCATCGACATATATTTGCTTTCGATGAAGCAGATGTGCCATAACACTTATCAAGCCATTCTTGGGTCCTGGCTGTATATGTGGCAACATTTTGCAAAAATCAAAAGTGGGGTAAATCAAACAGCTGTAACTCCGAAACTAACAGATTAACTGTCCCGAAAATTTGACATGAATCTTCTGAGAGTTAAGGCAAACTGAAAATCATATGTTTTTTTTGTTTGTGCTGCCATCTCTCGGAAAATGTCGAGACTTTTCACCCCATCTAATTAATAGTGTGTATAGTAGGATATCAATGCATCCTACCCGCCCTTACCTATGGTGCCCAAATGTAGACTCTAACAAAGCTCTCTATGAACAAGTTAAAAATTACCCAGAGAGCCATGTGACTCCAAATGTTGGGAATAAGTTTGAGGGACTGGAGAAGAAACGAATGGATCCGAGCAAGTACAAAAATAAAAGATGTGGCAGAAGCAATCGCGAAGCTCAAATGGAATTTCGCAGGCCACGTAGCGAGATATAAAGAGGAGATACGGCCTTCTTGGAGGCTGTACCTCTTCAAACGATCAAAAGGAAGACCTCCGATGCGCTGGACCAATAATCTGAAGAAAACTGCGGGGTTGTTTTGGAAGAATGAATAGAATTATTACAATTTAACAAGCAATGTATGGCATTTTAAAATCTGTGATCACGATCTCTTTTATACATAAAGTTGATAATTCAAAACCGTAATCTACTTATCTCTATTATTTGTTTCTAATAAAAATATTAATCATCATTGAAGTGTTTGTTGATTTTATCTTTTTTTTTTTTTCGTTTTTACACAATGAGCGAAATTCAGATAAATTATAATCTTTTAAAAAAGTAACATAGTATCATGAAACAGATATAAACTAATCACTGTTGAAGGGAACATTACACTTTCTCGGTCGAAAATTTTAATAATTTTTATGGGACTCATAAAATAATAAATAACCGGTCAAGTGCAAGTTTTTTATATAACAGATAAATTATTACAGGTAATGCACTCGTGATAATTTTCGTTCAATCTACACCCCGTGCAGAATATTCCAGAATTTTTTCAAAATTTTTTGAAAAGTACTTTTCGAGATAAGGCGGGTGGACAGCGATTTTTCGCGATTTTTTAAAAATAATACAGAGAAAAGTGCGCGCAAGTATTACATTATATATATTTTTTTTACTCGTGTTTTCACAAGCTTTAATTTGACACCACACTCGATTACTTCCGATTTCACCCCCCAAAAAAACTAACCCCTTAAGACAAAATTTAACTTTCAAAACTACATGGCTCTGATGAGGCCATCAATTCCTACATTATTACCAAATTTCAACTTTCTATGACAAATAGTTTCGGAGAAAATCGGGTGTGACAGACGGACAGACAGACACTGAAGTGATCTTATACGTGTTCCGTATGGTGTAAGTTGAACTTGCGCAATTAGTGTTCCATACGTTGATTGTTTTTGAAATAAAAATTTTCGTTACGGAGGTATAAAATGATTAGTGACTTCACAAAACACACCCCAAATGAGTTTTCAACAAAGTTTGTTGCCAATCTTCACTGAACAGTGATGACCTTGAAATTTTTGTTTCTTTTATATACCAGATAAATTATGAAAGGTACCAGGTGTACAAGTATGAAATGCGGATGGTGCACCAACGTAGTTTGTGCTATAAAGATTTGACACTGCGCCATTTTGTTGTGTCATCAACAAGTGTCAGACGCGTACGAGTGATAAATTGGAAAAGTGTGTGCATAGTGTTGTGTTGTCGTGTTCAATATGTCGAAATTTATACCGAATAAAGAGCATTCGCGGACAGCATTAATTTTTTGTTTTCATTTGAAGAAAACTGCTGTTGAATCATACCGATTACTTCGAGAAGCTTATGGTGAACAAAAAAATACGAAGATGTGGAATTGCAAGCATTGTTGGACGAAGATGATTCGCAAACACAAAAAAAACTCGCCAAGCAATTGGGCGTTAGTCAACAAGCTGTTTCCAATTGGCTACGAGAGATGAGAAAGATTCAAAAGACCGATAAATGGGTACCACATGAGTTGAACGACAGGCAAATGGAAAAGCGCAAAAACACGTGTGACATTTTGCTCGCTCGGTACAAAAGGCAGTCGTTTTTGCATCGTATAGTTACAGGGGATGAAAAGTGGGTTTATTTTGAGAATCCCAATCATGGATAGACCCAGGCGCACCATCCACATCGACCGCAAGACCGAATCGCTTTGGCAGAAAAACGATGCTGTGTGTTTGGTGGAACCAGAGGGGCGTGGTCTATTATGAGCGGTTAAAACCTGGGGAAACGGTTAATACTAAACGTTATCAACAACAATTGACCGATTTGAACCGTTCGCTGCTTAAAAAAAGGCAAGAATACCCAAAGAGGCAACACAAAGTCATTTTTCTTCATGACAATGCTCCATCACATACGGCAAAATCAGTTCGCGATACGTTGAAAGCACTCAGCTGGGAAGTTCTACCCCATGCGGCTTACTTACCAGGCTTCTTCCGATTATCACTTGTTTGCATCAATGGTTCACGCTCTTGCTGAGCAGCGCTTTCGTTCGTACGAAGATTGGAAAAAATGTCTCGATGAATGGTTCGCAGCAAAAGGGGAAGATTTTTTACTGGCGTTGTATACACAAATTGCCCGAAAGATGGGAAAAATGTATAACAAGCGATGGAGCATACTTTGAATAGAGCATTTTTTATCATTCTTCCGAATTTAACATGTTTTTTTAGAAAAAAAAAATCCGCATTTCATACTTGTACACCTGGTAATGCACTCGTGATAATTTTCGGTTAATCTATACCTCGTGGAGAATATTCCAGAATTTTTTCAAAATCTTTTGATCATTACTTTTCGAGATAAAGGGGGGAACAGCGATTTTTCGCAATTTTTTAAAAATAATACAAAGAAAAGTGTGCGCAAATATTACATTATATATATTTTTGAACTCGAGAGAGAAAATCGGCTGTGACAGCCGGACAGACACCGAAGTGATCTTATAAGTGTTCCGTACGGGACACTAAAAACATTTTTTTACTCCGTAATTTTTCTGACAAATAACTCTTTGAAAACAACAAAAAAAATTTTACATAATTTTTTAAATGATTTTTATAGGGTTTTTTTTTTTACAGCCTCATGGAAGCCATTTTGAAAATTTTGATCTGCTAGCGTGCACGATTACTGCTTACTAGAATATCTGAAAAAAATATATATATGCTTAGAAAAAGTATGACTATGGCCCCAGCATAGATTATGATTATTTTGTTTGAGCAAAAATTCACAAAACGGTGGGCCTCCAAAGTTGGTGGTCTCAAAAATAGCATTTTTTTTTGTAAAAAAAAAACATTAAAAATTGAGGAACAAATTAACCATCTTTTTTATTCTAGTTTATACTGAGGCTATTATTGTGTATGGTAGAAGAACATATTAAAATTTCATACCGATCGGTTTTAAATGGTTTTTAAATCATCGTGCACGCCGATTACAAAAACGTTGTCTTGAGAAAAACTCGTTTAAAGCTTTGACAAACGAATTTTCACATATAGAATTTACTTACGTTCAATCGGCTATGCTTGCTGCGTACAAAATTCCTTCCGACTCCTCATACCCCTCGTTCTCAAGTGTTCTTTCTTCTCTCCGTGCGATTCTGGCCTCTCTGGCGGCATCAGTGAAATACAGCCTCAACTGTGATTTTAATATTTTCGATAGTTTTATAATAAGTTGTTTCATAAAAGTCCGTTCATAAATTCATCAGGCCGCAAAAATTGTTCATTCCAGCGATTCCAGAACCGAGTAATCTCATTACAAAAATGAAACGTCTATTAATTTCATATGATTTCCCAATTTTGTGTCTAGAGTCAATGAGCGTATCGCCGCATTCACATACAACACAAAACATAAAACCTGCTCCTCTTTCGACTCGTTTGAAAAATTTCACGTCTCCATCACAAACTTTGCACAATTCCGTATTTTTTTATCTGTTTTGCACAATATTAGCCGAGACGTTTACTGAGTAATGTGAGCCCTGCGAGCGATATTTTCGAATTGAGCAGGCCAGCGTGCCGCTTGCTTTGGAGCTGAAAAGATATTATACATGTAAATAAATTACCGAATCCAGAGCCATATGCTGAATCTTCATCAGCTATTTGAGCTTATAGAATACTAATTTATTTTCGACCACAAAGAACTCCCATCGCTGTCATTATATTTAACAAAGTCAATTAAAATATAAGATTTAATAACTGCTACGACTGAATTGCTACGAGTGAACTGTACAACGGAACTGAACAAACTCCCAGTTTCTAATATAAAATCTTAGAATAGCAAATGTGAATGCCTTATCCCTTCTCAAAAGGACAATTGAAGTATATCTTGTAATACAGTGAAGTTTGCTTATAACGAACCCGTTTATAGCGAATTTTCGGTTAAAACGAACTATTTTATAATGCACGTAAAAACTTCCATAAGAGTTTTGCAAATTTTGATCGGTTATAACGAACTTCCGGATAAAGCGAACCAAATTTGGATGTTTTGTGTCCGTTTATAACGAACTTGCCACTCCCTGTGCTCGATGTCGCGCGACTTGATCTAGGCAATTCACCGAAACTCGCCCCTATTCTTCTTGTTTTCGTCGCGTCGCTAGTTCAAGCAGTATTATTTTCAATTCACTTGTTGTGTTATGCGGTTTTAATGCATATTTAATCAAAGTAGCAAAGTGAATGTTTCAGTTTTTATTTCAAAATGAGTACACAAAAAGGTAAAGCGTTTACTTTAAAAGACAAACACGATATTATAAGGAAAATAGAAAATGGAGTTAAACAAAGTGATGTTTGTAAACAGTTGAATTTAACTAAATCTAGGGTTTCTACCACATGGAAGAAGAGGCAAGAAATCTTATCAATCTATGATAAAAGAAACTTTAGTTATAAAAAGTAAGAAAATCTAAATATGATCAAGTCGATAAAGGACTCCTTAATTGGTTTAGTCAAAAATGACATGAACATGTTCCTATTACCGGGTATACTTTACAAGAGAAAGCTGGTGAATTGGGAAGGAAAATAGAGAACACCGAGTTTAACTGTTCTAGAAGCCGTATTGAACGATTTAAAAAGCGACATAATATTAATGGGGGTAAGACAGTAAGGAAAACTGCAGGAGTGGATATGACTGTTGTTGATCAGTGGTTGGCCAATGTATGGCCGAAAATTCGAGAATATGTGGGCATTTTTAATGCGGAAGAAGCGGGTTTGTTTTACAAAATGACGCCTGATAAGACATTAAAGTTTCTCGGAGAGAATTGTGCTGATAGAAAATTATCGAAAGTAAGGATTACTGTGTTGGTAACTGCAAATATGTCTGGAACAGAGAAAAGAAAATTCTTGGTAATAAGAAAGTCTGCCAATCCCAGGTGTTTTAAAAAAACAAACATTTACCAGTAAAGTACAAATCAAACAGTAAAGCCTGGAAATTTTTAGAAACGAACTGATCGAATGGGACAAAGAATTCAAATTCACAGACAGAAAAATATTACTTTTGATTGACATCTGTCTACAGCAGGGGTGCTCAAACGGTCGATCGCGATCGACAAATCGATCGCGAGTGCTTTTTGAGTCGATCTCGAGAAAAAAAATTCCGATACAGAACTATTCACAGATTTTGTTTTAGGTAACTAAAACAAAATGTAATGAATATAAACTACTAAAAATTTTTTTTATTGTAATAACCCCCTGCTAGCGGCAAAAGGCGGCTTTATCAAAGGAACGCGCGGTACTTGTCAAAGAAAAGCCGCGTTTTTGATTCCCGCCGATTTTTCTAGAAACTTCGGGCGACGTGTTTGACAGGAACATTCGAGACTTCGTTCGCGCCGATATAAATGTTGCGCCTGCAGGAATAGGAGTCAGTCTGAGTTGTAACTTGAAGGCGATACATCGATACAAAGTTTATTAATAAATAGTCCAAAATGAGTGCAACGAAGAAAAGTAAAACTTATCATTTTAATAACGATTGGGAGGAAGAATTTTTCTTTTGTATGGTAAAGGATAAGTGCATTTGTCTCATTTGCCGTGCGTCAGTTGCAATACCTAAGCGTGGGAACTTAGAGAGGCATCATAAAACGGTTCATAAAAACTATGAAAAGGATTTTCCGTCACAGAGTGAATTAAGAAAACGAAAAGTACGTCATTTGATAACTTGTTTGAAAAAAGAACAAACCATGTTCACAAGACCAGCCAAACAATCAAAAGCTGCAACGATCGCGTCATTTAAAATATCTCATATATTGGCGAAACACAAGAAACCATTTGCTGATGGACTGGTTGTGAAGGAAGCATTTATTGAAGCGGGTGAGACTTTATTTGGAGATTTTAAAAATAAAACAGAGATTATGTCTGCTATTAGAGAACTTCAGTTATCTCGTCCGACTGTCACAAGGCGTGTTGAAGTCATGAGTCAGGACATGGCAGATAAACTAAAACATGATATCATGGAATGTACATACTTTTCTTTACAGTTCGACGAATCCGCCGATATGACAGACACTGCCCAGCTGTGTATTTTTATTCGAATGGTATTCAATGACATGTCGGCTAAGGAAGAGTTTTTGACAATGATTCCTCTGAAAGGAAAGACCAGTGGCGAAGATATATATGACGTTTTCTTCAATTTTGTAACAAACTACAAGCTACCAATATATAAACTAGTGTACATTACAACCGATGGAGCACCAGCAATAACTGGAAATAAAAACGGTTTTGTGGCATTGTGTCGAGCTAATGATGATTTCCCTTCATTTTTCTCCTTCCATTGCATTATACATCAACAAGTTTTGTGTTCAAAAGTTCTAAACGTGGAGGAGATTATGGGCATTGCAATAAAAATTGTGAATTCTATCCGTGCACGTAGCTTGCAACGACGGCTCTTTAAATTGCAGTTGGAAGATAGTGAGTCAGCTGAACACACTGATTTAGTTCTTCACACGGACGTCAGGTGGTTGAGTCGTGGAAAATTCCTAGAAAGGTTTCAAGAATAATTGCCCGAAATAACAGCTTTTCTGGACGAAAGAGGTGATGACACTCAGATGCTGAAAAACGGAAAATGGCTGACTGATTTGACATTTTTGACAGACATCACAATGCATTTAAACACCATTAATTTGGAGCTTCAAGGTAAAGGAAAAACTATTATTGAGATGATTAGCGCAATAAACGCATTCAAAAGTAAATTGCAACTTATGATAGATCAACTGAAAAGAAAAGATCTGAAAAATTTTCCGTCTTTGAAAGCAAGGATTCCTCAGTTGAATTATGATATTTATGAGGCAGAATTATCAAATATTTTGGGCCAATTCGAAATACGTTTTTATGATTTCAGTAAATTGGCAAATATCGCATCATTTATGAGTTTTCCTTTTTCGTGTAAAAACATTGAGGAATTAGCTACTGAAATAGCAAGTCAGTTTAACATGGACTCATGTTCTGTTGAAAATGAATTAGTGCAGATTATATCAGATATACATCTCAAAGCCACAGCATCTGATACAAAATTCTGGTGTTTTATATCTGAAGATAAATATCCGAATCTAAGGCAAATCGCCCTTCAACTGACGGCAATGTTTGGGAAAACTTACTTGTGCGAGTCTGCATTTTCTGAAATGAAGATAATTAAGTCAAAATATCGCAATCGACTAACTGGCGAACATATGTCATCATGCTTGCGATTAGCACTCGGTAATTACGTACCATCTTATGAAAAATATGCTGAGGACATGCAGTGCCACGCTTCAACATCCAAAGTCACTCTTTAGTTAAGTTGAGACACTAGAACTCGTTTGTTTTGTAAAAACCAATAAACTCACAATTTTGAATAATTATGAGTTTTTTCATTGACATTTTAGAGCAGACCTACACTTAACTTGACTAAAAAAATGCATATTGTGCGGGAAACTAATATCTATGCCACGATACACCCTACCTAGACGACAATCCTGCATCACACTTACTTGCAGCCTCTCAGAGTCGATCGATCGTAGTCTAACAATATTGAGGTAGATCGCCAGCAGTTTCAAGTTTGAGCACCCCTGATGTAAAGCTATATAATTTTATATTTTAGAAATGTAAGAACAGCAAATAAAATTGGTTTTTATGCCTGTGATACATTCTTTAAAATGTCATTATAGAAAGATTTTACTTATGAAAATGTCAGAGGCGAGCGATAAAGATAACATTTTTTCTATAACTCTCTTGGACGCTATAAACTTTATCCATATGGCTTGGCAAAGAGTCAGTAGAAAAACCATTGCAAACTGTTTTAAGCATGTCGGATTTTTAAGGAAGGAATGTATGAATGACTGACTCAGATGACGAGCTACCGTTGACTCAGACACAAGTGCAAAGCTCCAGCCTATGGATCAAGGTGTGTAGATATGACTCGATGATGAGCTACCGTTGACTCAGTGGATTGAAAAACATCGAGAAGATTCTACTGATTGTCTAGAATTTGTTTACGATGCAGACATTCAACAAAGTACAGTGACAATCGGGATTAAAAAGATGTTTAACAGTTCAATTTTGAAGAATATGTATGTGCTGATAATGAATTCATGACGAGAGAAATATTAACTGATGATCAAATTGTAACATCAGTGACTTCTGGAAAGATTTTAAGCGATAATGACGACGAAGACGAGCTTGGAGTAGGAGATTATATTTATGTTCCATCCATTTCAGAATTGACTAAGAAAATGACTAAAACTCGCAATTTTTAGGAATCTCGTCAAGTTCCTGAACATATATGGAGCAGTTCTTGTGACCTTGACAATTAGATAAACACCATTTCTTTTTCAAGTAAAATTGTACAAAAGAAAATTACTGATTTTATTGTATAAACTACGTATTTTTATGGTTTCGTTTATACTCGTATATGTACCAACATACATAATAGTTTAGTGTGACTTGTTTTATTTTCCTTTGAACGTTTTCTTTTAAATTAATAATTATTATTATTCATTTTTTTAAGTATTAGCGCCTAATCTAAATAAAAAAGTAGTCAAAAATGATATTAGATTATGTTTACTGTTTGCAACGAACTTCGGATATAGCGAACCATTTTTAGTGATTTTTTGGAGTTCGTTGTAAACGGACTTCACTGTATATTATAAAAGAAAAAGTTTAAAATACATTAAAATCGAGTTAAGGTAGACAAAGGCTGACCTGAGAGCAGCTACTCACATCTACTCCGAAAACTCTACGCAACGGCACATCTGTTAAACTGTTATACCTTCGTCAATTTTTAACGGATTCTTATGGAACTTACAGAAACTGAAAGAAAATATAAAAATGCAAAAATCGAATTTTTTGACCCAGACGACTAAGTATATCTCATTAAGCAATATCGCTCAAAAACAATAGGCTTCATCTCCTCATTAGATATTATAACGTAGGCTGAAAAGTTTTTTCAGCCACATAGATGTCGCCCTTTTCAAAAATCCATATGATTTTTAGGAAGTACCAACCTTCAAACGATACGTGTCAAAATTTCATGACATTGCGACGATTAGTTTACAAGTTACAGTGGTTTTAGTGGCTACTTTTAATATTTTCAAAACAACGAAAAAATCGAATTTCGTGTGTTGATTAAACACTGGTTTTTGATGGGAAAAATACCGTTCAAGCAAAGCAATGGTTTGATAAGTGTTATGGGGATTCTGCCCCCGGAACATCACTCATCATCTACTGACATGCTGAATTTAAACGCGGTTGTACAGATACAAATGATGCTGAACGTTCTGGGCTCCCAAATCAGGTGGTTAACATTTTAAAAAAATCCACAAAAGTTTTGGATGACGGTTAAGTGAAATTGCGTGAGATAGCTGACACCCTAAAGATATCAAAAAAACGTGTTGATCACATTTTGCATGAACATTTGGGCATGAGAAAGCTCTGTTCGAAATGGGTACCTCATCAACAACGTGTTGATGATTCTGAGCATTGTTTTGACCTGTTTAAGTGCAATAAAAAGGATTTTTTCATACGATATGTGACAATGGATGAAACATGGATCCACGACTACACACCGGAATCAAATCGGTAGTCAGCTGAGTAGACAGCAGCCGGTGAAAGCCGCCCGAAGCGACCAAAGACACAACAGTCGGCTGGGAAGGTTTTGGCCTCTGTATTTTGGAATGCGCATGGAATAATTTTCATCGACTACGCTGAGAAGGGAAAAACCATCAATAGCAAATATTATATAAAGTTATTGGTGCGTTTGAAGGCAGAAATCGCAAAAAAATAGCCCCAAATGAACAAGAAAAAAGTGCTCTTTGATCAGACAATGCATCCTGTCACAAGTGAATGGTTACATGCAAAATTGCATGAATTAAAGTTCGAATTGCTTCCTCATCTACCATATTCTCCAGATTTGGCCCCCAGCGACTATTATCTATTCGCAGACCTCAAAAAAATGCTTGCAGGAAAGAGATTTGGCTCCAGTGAAGAAGTTATCGCCGAAACTGAGCCTATTTTTAAGGTAAAGATAAATCCTTGTACGAGAAAGGTATAGAAATGTTAGAGAAGCGTTGGACTGATTGTATCGTGACTACAGACCGACGAACAGACGGACCGACAAAACTGAGTGACTATGTTTTTCGTGAGCTAGGAACCTTAAAACGTGAAGAAAAGCAAAAATCTCGAAGATTAATTTTCACGAATACATACAATACTTACCTTTAGAAAGAAAAGTAAAAATACACAGCTTTACATGAGCCAGGTAAGTAGTTGGTAAAACTTTTACCAATTTTTAAATATAATTTCTAAATAAAAGTTTTTTTACTCTATACCATTTTACGATGTTTAACTAAAGTAACTTTCTTTGAACTAGGATGATGAGATAACTGATAACAAGCATCAGTTGGAAATAAAGATTAATGAATTTACTGTAGCCACGTTTGGGAATAAAATCAAAATATAAAACGCATTTAGCTGTTAGGTTCATACTAAATTATATGAATTTACGAACCTCACATACAAAAAATAATCAATGAAACATGACTTAACCCGACAAAAATTTAATTTTTCTTAATTTTGAACCTTCCAATAATCAGTACAATAAAAATCTATATCTTAATCCAATAAAACAATAAATAGTATAATGAGTAACAATACCAAAAATACCTCATCTTATGTGTTTACGTGAACAAAATTAGCCAATTAATAAATTTTAATTTCAAAAATTATCGCGAGAAAATCACCACGTAAAAAAATGACTAATTTCCAGTTTTTCCTCAGTTTAATGTTAATATTTTTGTGCTTTTTTTGGTGGAAATGGTCAAGAAACTACTTCGGTGGGACAAACTACTACTGTTTGGCAAGATATAACTACCATATTAAGTCAGGAGGTAAGTATTCTATTTTATTTTATATGGATAGAGGTTCATCGCGCAAGATATCAGCTGTCTTATTTAAAATATTAATGAACACTAAGGAAACCCAAATATGCAAGTGAAAAACGTTAAAATATGCGCATAAATATGCAAATAATTTTTTCAAAATATGCACATACATGTTGTAAATATGCAGTAAAAAAATCGAAATAGACTTGAAAAATGTAAATTTATTGTTTCACATTACATGATACGAGTACTATACAAATGTAGCAATAAAAAACCCATTTTAAATTTTCAACATACAGGGCGAATGAACTAAATCTAAATATAATATAAGTAATGTAGGAACATATTATAAAAATTTATATACGTAGTAAACAGCATAATAAAACATACATTTTAAATTTGATACAAACAGGGCGATGCAACTAAGTAAGCGGAAATATGCAAATATTGCAAAAGACAGGGTCGCCGTTAGTTATAAAAACAATAAACTCCTGGAACAGGCGTAAAAAGAAAAAAACTTCGATAGTTCCTCTTGAACAAATCTAGCAACTGTCAATGCATTTGTTTTTTCTAACTGTGTGGAAGCAATCAGATAAGATTTTTGCAAAATATCGTCGCAATCAATAAATGCACAATATACCGTCCTCTTGAATCGGTGGTTTGATCAATACATATGTAAAAATGTTCGTTGCGAATTTTACCTTTAATTTCCTCAATTACCTGTGAATACAAGGAGCTTACGTCGTTTCTCCGTATTGTTGTTTCACCTTGGATATTAAATTTACAATACTTCTGGAGGAAGGAAGTAAAGTTTTGATTACTTAGCTTTGATAACGGAATGTTTGATGTCATCATTGCACGGCTTAGATCTCGGTTAAAGATGTCTTGTTCGCATGGTATCTGCAATAAAAAAAAGAAAATTTAATTAAAATCCCAAGGAAAAAATTCGAACAAAAATAACTTAAATAACATTGAAAATAGCATCAACGGCAAAATACTGACAAAAATTTCGTTATGTTTAAATATTAAATGAAAATGAAATACCCTGTATATTCAATAGGTATTCAAAAATTATATTTTAAATTTTAACACATGCAGAACAGTAGATTTTTCCCATATCTATTCTTAGTTCTTTGTATGATTTAATCCACACTGACACACTACTGGCTTTAGGCATTTCGCTGTAGTAAAATACGACTCACAAGATAAAAAGC
>CM032448.1:116724642-116740035 GCA_019049505.1 Pachyrhynchus sulphureomaculatus | reverse complement strand
AATAATAAGAAAAACAAATAAATATAAAGAAAATAAATATAAAAGTAAATAAGGGATATTAAAAGGAAGTGTTTTATTGGCTGGATTAGTGACGTTATACAATTGAAAATCACCTGGTGATAGGACTAGGAACCCAGATAGATTTTATTCCCGTTAAACAAATCATAAAGAAATTTGTAAAATCTGTCAAAACCTATTCTGGGGCAAGACGCAAGAATTTCGAATGCACAGATTTAAAAAGGATTAACAAAAAACAAACAATAAACCCCATAGATACAAATAAATTGAGGAACCCTGAAATTAGAAAGGAAATATCAAACCGAACGGATGAGAAACTTAAGAAGTAAATAAGAACAGAAAACGAAAGTGCCGAATTTCAATAGGTTAAGATGAAGAATGAATTAATAGCGGTACAGGAGGAGCGGTATAACGAATTAAACAGAGTAATACGTCGAAAATATAGCGAAGCTCAGGAAATTTGGAAAAAGCGTGAAATGCCGAGAAATAGAGGAACTGCAAGAGTAACTTGACATATTCAACTTACATAAGAAGGTGAAAGAATTAGGAGGAAAAAAACAAGAAACAATTCTGAGAAATGGAAGCAATGAAATTATACTGGATATTAAGGACAAAAATAAGACTTGGGAGCAATGCATAAAACAACTTTTTAATGGATATAGATCAGAAAACTTACAGCTAAACAGAGGTAATGAGATAACGCCAGAAATAACAAGAAGATAAGTTATTCATGCTACACAACTATAGAAGAAGGGAAAAGCAGTTGGCCCAGGTGAGATAAAGGAAGATATCCTCAAAATATTTTCAGATGAAAGTCTATTTATTAATCGAGTGGTAATCTTATTTAACATCTATGAAATTGAACAAATCTCTCTTGACTGGCTAAAGTCGACTTTCATCCCAATTCCTAAAAAGTCAAATTCAATGAAATGTGACGATTATTGCTTAATAAATTTTAATGTCTCACGTTCTCAAGATATTCCTGAGAATCATTCATACCAGAATATATAGACAATGTGAAGCACAAATAGATAACACACAATTCAGATTCCGAAAAGGCATGGGTATACACGGGAAGCTTTATTCTCATTAAATGTACTGGTCCAGTGTTGTCAAGATATGAATGTAGATGTATATGCATGTTTTATAGATTACAATAAAGCTTTTGACAGTGTGATACACGAAAAATTAATAAAAATTCTAGAAACAACAAATACAGACAAAAGAGATCTAAATATTATTAAAATCTGTGCTGGAATTAATCAGTGGAAGTAAAATTGGGCTGGAAAAGTCCGAAAGCATAAAAATAACCCAAGGAGTCAGACAGACATGCTCTTTCTCTCACCACTTTTGTTCAATCTTTATTTTGATGCTGTGTTTAATGAAGCCATCTATGAATCCATTAAAGGAATAACAGTTAATGCTGTTTATGGTCAAAATACGTTACTAACACATGGGCTGAAAAGTCCCGGGCCTAACAAAGAAAACACGGTTTTTTTTGGTTCAAAATTAGCTTTATTCATCAACGTAATCTCCATCAAGAGCAACGCAATCATTCCAGCGCCGCTCTAACATTTCAATACCACTTTTGTAGAACGATTTATCTTTTGCCTCAAAATAGGCCTCAGTTTCAGCGATAACCTCTTCATTCGTGCGAAATTTCTTACCGGCGAGCATTTTTTTCAGGTCTGCGAACAGCCAGTAGTCGCTGGGAGCCAAATCTGGCGAATACGGTGGATGTGGGAGCAATTCGAAGTTCAATTCATGTAGTTTTGCCATTGTTTGTGACACGGTGCGTTGTCTTGATGAAACAAAATTTTTTTTTCTTTGCCATATGCGGTCGTTTCTTTGCAATTTCGGCCTTCAAACGCTCCAATAACGCTATATAATATTCACTGTTGATGGTATTTCCTTTCTCAAGATAGTCGATGAATATTACACCACGCACATCCCAAAATACCGAGGCCATAACCTTTCCAGCCGATTGTTGTGCTTTCGGGCGCTTTGGACGAGGTTTACCAGTTGCTGTCCACTCAGATGACGATCATTTTGATTCCGGAGTGAAGTGATGGATCCATGTTTCATCCATTGTCACATATCGACGCAAAAATTCCGGTTTGTTACGTTTAAACATGGCCAAACACTGCTCAGAATCATCAACACGTTCTTGTTTTTGATCAACAGTGAGCAAACGCGGCACCCACTTTGAACAGAGCTTTCTCATAGTCAAATGCTCATGCAATATAAAGCCAACACGTTCTTTTGATATCTTTACGATGTCAGCTAACTCACGCAACTTCACTTTTCGATCATTCAAAACGATTTTATGGATTTTTTTGATGTTTTCTGGTGTTACCGCCTCATTTGGACGTCCACTGCGTTCTGCATCATCGGTGTCTCTACGACCACGTTTGAAGTCAGCAAACCAACGTTTTATTGTTGTTTCTGATGGAGCGGAGTCCCCATAACACTTTTCAAGCCATTGCTTCGCTTGAACGGTATTTTTTCCCATCAAGAAGCAGTGTAA
The DNA here is from genome assembly GCA_019049505.1 of Pachyrhynchus sulphureomaculatus. Taxonomy (NCBI): domain Eukaryota; kingdom Metazoa; phylum Arthropoda; class Insecta; order Coleoptera; family Curculionidae; genus Pachyrhynchus; species Pachyrhynchus sulphureomaculatus. Next base: position 116,737,490 of record CM032448.1, on the reverse strand, counting down.
AATTAAAACACGAAATTGTTTTTGATCCATTGTTTTGAAAATAACAAAAGTAGCGTCACTCTTAGCACAATAACTCACAAACTAATGAATAGAATATCATGAAATTTTAACAGCTGTCTTTTGAAGGTTAGTATTAACTGAAAAAAAGGTGACTGCAATAAAACTAGCGCCATCTATGTGTTAGGCCCGGGACTTTTCAGCCCATGTGTTAAAAGCGACAGCTAAAACATGGTTCAGTCGCCAAGGAACTAAATATCCATCACCAAATAGTTTTAAGTCATTTAGGGAAAGCTGGCGACAAAAAGAAGCTCGATGTTTGGGTGTCACATGATTTGCTGTTCAAAAATTTACACGATCAAATTTTCATCTGCGAATCTCTACAGAAACGTAACGAACAGAACCATTTCTGAAGAAGTTGATCACCGGCGATGAGAAGTGGATCACATACGACAATAATGTGTGAAAAAGATCGTGGTCGAAAAAGAATGAAGCTCCACAACCGATGGCAAAGCCCGGATTGACGTCAAGAAAGGTGATGCTGTATGTATAGAGGAATTGGAAGGGTATCGTGCATCATGAGCCTGACCAAACGATTGAATCGGTACTCTACTGTCAGCAATTGAGAAGAAAAAGATCAGCTGGAAATACTCAAGCAAAAAGGGGGTCTATTTGGTTTAATAAAGTTCTTTCAAAACATAAAAAACAATTGTTTTAATTTTGACTTTAAACAGTTCAAAACTCTTTCGACAACCGAATATTTCTTCCTTAAATTTTAAATAGATTTTCTTTGTATTTCTTTAAAAACAGGAAAAAAGCAATGCGATCACACTGCTTTTCGAAATTGCGAATTTTTAATATAAAAAAGTTTCATTCATGGCGCGCTTCAAAAGTAAGGGGTGTTGGTAATAAAATAAGAACTATTATAATCGGTCAAGTGCAAGTTGGACTTTTGGGATACCCCAAATAAGTTTTCAACAAAGTTGTTTTCTGATCTTTACTAAAAACTGATTACCTTGAAATTTTTGTTTTTTTATATACCAGATAAATTATTAAAGGTAATGCACTCGTGATAATTTTCGTTCAATCTACACCCTGTCGATGATATTCCAGAATTTTTTTTCAACATTTTCTGATCAATACTTTTCGAGATAAGGGGGGACAGCGATTTTTTCGCGATTTTTTTAAAAATAATACAAAGAAAAGTATTTTTGTGCGTGTGTTTTTACAAGCTTACATTTGACACCTCACTCGATGACCTGGTAATTTTTTTTTTTCACTTCCGATTTCACCCCCCAAAACTAACCTCTTAAGTCAAAATTTAACTTTCAAAACTACACGACTCAACTTTCTACGTCAAATAGTTTCGGAGAAAATGGGGGTGTGACAGATAGACAGACAGTCGGACAGATACCGAAGTGATCTTATAAGTGTTTCGTACGGAAAACTAAAAAAAGGAGAAGGTAGTCATCATTTCTTTCCATACATTTGCGATATCGTGAAACAAGCTTCTATGGTACAAACCCTCCGTATAAAATTTCGCCGTCCAACTATGGTGACAATACGTAATTTTTATTCATATTCATTTTCTGACCGTAATTTTCAAGGAATCTCAGTAATTTTTTTTTTAAATCTTCATTCTTGATTTCTCTATAGATCCGTCTGAGCGGATTTTTGATTATTTACCATGATTTTTAATAATTTATCAATATATATTGCTTTGTTGTCCAAAAAACACCTTTTTAGCCAATAAAACGAGCCACAGTCGTACAATTTTCAAGAAATCTAAATAATTTTTTTTTTTAATCTTCATTTTTTTTAATTTCTCTATCGATCTGTCTGGATGAATTTTTGATTATTTATCATGTTTTTTTCAATATATATATATATATATATATATTATATATATATATATATATATATATATATATATATATATGTATATATATTGCTTTGTTTCCAAAAAATACCTTTTTAGGCAATAACACATGGGCTGAAAAGTCCCGGGCCTAACAAAGAAAAACACGGTTTTTTTTGGTTCAAAATTAGCTTTATTCATCAACGTAATCTCCATCAAGAGCAACGCAATCATTCCAGCGCCGCTCTAACATTTCAATACCACTTTTGTAGAACGATTTATCTTTTGCCTCAAATAGGCCTCAGTTTCAGCGATAACCTCTTCATTCGTGCGAAAATTTCTTACCGGCGAGCATTTTTTTCAGGTCTGCGAACAGCCAGTAGTCGCTGGGAGCCAAATCTGGCGAATACGGTGGATGTGGGAGCAATTCGAAGTTCAATTCATGTAGTTTTGCCATTGTTTTGATTGACTTGTGACACGGTGCGTTGTCTTGATGAAACAAAATTTTTTTCTTTGCCATATGCGGTCGTTTCTTTGCAATTTCGGCCTTCAAACGCTCCAATAACGCTATATAATATTCACTGTTGATGGTATTTCCTTTCTCAAGATAGTCGATGAATATTACACCATGCACATCCCAAAATACCGAGGCCATAACCTTTCCAGCCGATTGTTGTGCTTTCGGGCGCTTTGGACGAGGTTCACCAGTTGCTGTCCACTCAGATGACGATCGTTTTGTTTCCGGAGTGAAGTGATGGATCCATGTTTCATCCATTGTCACATATCGACGCAAAAATTCCGGTTTGTTACGTTTAAACATGGCCAAACACTGCTCAGAATCATCAAACACGTTCTTGTTTTTGATCAACAGTGAGCAAACGCGGCACCCACTTTGAACAGAGCTTTCTCATAGTCAAATGCTCATGCAATATAAAGCCAACACGTTCTTTTGATATCTTTACGATGTCAGCTAACTCACGCAACTTCACTTTTCGATCATTCAAAACGATTTTATGGATTTTTTTTGATGTTTTCTGGTGTTACCGCCTCATTTGGACGTCCACTACGTTCTGCATCATCGGTGTCTCTACGACCACGTTTGAAATCAGCAAAACCAACGTTTTATTGTTGTTTCTGATGGAGCGGAGTCCCCATAACACTTTTCAAGCCATTGCTTCGCTTGAACGGTATTTTTTCCCATCAAGAAGCAGTGTAAAATTAAAACACGAAATTGTTTTTGATCCATTGTTTTGAAAATAACAAAAGTAGCGTCACTCTTAGCACAATAACTCACAAACTAATGAATAGAATATCATGAAATTTTAACAGCTGTCTTTTGAAGGTTACTATTAACTGAAAAAAAGGTGACTGCAATAAAACTAGCGCCATCTATGTGTTAGGCCCGGGACTTTTCAGCCCATGTGTTAAAATGAGCCTCAGTCACGCAATTTTCAAGGAATCGCCTGGGTGGATTTTTGATTATTTACCATGATTTTTATTAATTTATCAATATATGACCTATTTTTTTCAAAAAACATCTTTTTAGGCAATAAAATGAGTCTCAGTCACATAATTTTCAAGGAATGATTGATGGTAAGGTCCGCCAAGCTCTTACAGGCACGATTTCTTCAAAAAGGTGCTCTATATGCAGTGCTTTTCTGAAAGAAATGAATCAGTTAAAAATTAGAAATTATTTAGGGGATGGAGGTGAATGTAGAAGCATACAAGTATGTTTTTTTAACTCTCCATACATCGATAAAGAATATGGAGTGGGTTCTAGCATTTAAAACTGGAATTAAAGACGTACCAGGATGAAAATACTTTGTTGGAGAAAATAATTAGTGACAGACAGAAAGAATTGAGTATACTGGTTGAGTGTGTCAAGCAAGGGGCACGTAATATGAATAAAGGCGATACATCCAGGAAATTTTTCCAAATTATAACGTTATTGCTACAACCACAGTTGATGATGAAGATTTTATTAAGAGGCTTTACATTATTCTGCAGCTAATAACATCGAAACACGGTGCTGATGTCAATAAATTCAAAAACTTCTGCATTGAAACAGACAAGAAATATGTGGAGAAGTATCCATGGTATGCAATGCCTTCTGCGTGCCATCGTTACACACAACACACGGGATACTTTGTGACTCTATGGGTAATGGAACAAAGTCCGCAAATTTCAGGGGCATATTGTACTTTGTAACCTTAAAACCTCATAAAAGATTCAAATCTTGACCAATTTTCAATTTTACTTTAACTTTCTTACCCCTAAGTGTATGTATGTATGTATATATATATATATATATATATATATATATATATATATATATATATATATATATATATATATATATATATATATATATAAGTATAATTTTGTGTACTAGGTTACCTTTCATTTGTAATTCGTTGAACTTACAAAAAATTCATAAATACATTTTTCTACATTAGGTTATGTTAAGTATATATATGCAATAAGTATATTCTTAGGCATAGGTTATGTATGCTTTAACAATTATAAATAAACAATTATAAATATATATTTGTCCATTATGCTATATTATGTTTAGAGTTCGTGATGTAGATATCTTAGAAAAACTACAAAAGATTACATTTCTTTACACATTAGATTATGTTAGGTTTGGAGATCCTGGTTAAAAAGCTCTAAGTTTGGGAAACGTTCATCTGATCATTTTTTGTTCTTTGCATAGGGTTATGATAGGTTTGATGGTCTTGGTGTAAATGGCTAAAAACTATTTTTATTGAAAAATGGGTTCAAATCATGGCCAATAATTAAATATCCGCCTAGGCAGATCGTTAGAGAAATCAAAAACAAAGATTATAAAAAAAAATTATTGTGATTCCTTGCAAATTGCGTGACTGAGACTCATTTTATCGCCTAAAAAGGTGTTTTTTGGAAAAAAGCTATATATATTAATAAATTCATATAAATCAGGGTAAATAATCAAAAATCCACCAAGACAGACCGATAGAGAAATCAAAAAAAAAAACCGGTCAAGTGCAAGTTGAACTTGCACAATTAGTGTTCCGTACGTTGATTGTTTTTAAAATAAAAAATTTTGTTAGGGTGGTATAAAATGATCAGTGACTTCACAAAACACACCCCAAATGAGTTTTCAACAAAGTTTGTTTCCAATCTTTACTGAAAACTGGTGACCTTGAAATTTTGGTTCTTTTTATATACCAGATAAATTATTAAAGGTAATGATAATTTTCGTATACCTCGTGGAGAATATACCAGGATTTTTTCCAAATTTTTTGATCAATACTTTTCGAGATAAGGTAGGGGACAGCGATTTTTCACGATTTTTTAAAAGTAATACGAAGAAAAGTGTGCGCAAGTATTACATTATATATATATATTTTTTACTCGTGTTTTCACAAGCTTTCATTTGACACCACACTCGATGACCTAGTAAAAAAATTTTTTTTTTCACTTCCGATTTCGCCCCTCAAAACGAATCCCTTAAGTCAAAATTTATGTTACGGTGATATAAAATGATCAGTGACTTCGCAAAAACACACCCCAAATAAGTTTTCAACAAAGTTTATTTCCAAACTTTACTGAAAATTGATGACCTTGAAATTTCTGTTTTTTTTTTATATACCAGATAAATTATTACAGGTAATGCACTCGTGATAATTTTCGTTCAATCTACACCCCGTGGAGAACATTCCAGAATTTTTTTCAAAATTTTTTGATAAGTACTTTCCGAGAAAGGCGGGCAGACAGCGATTTTTCGCGATTTTTTAAAAATAATACAAAGAAAAGTGCGCGCAAGTATTACATTATATACATATTTTTTACTCGTGTTTTCACAAGCTTTCATTTGACACCACACTCGATTACCTAGTAAAAAATTTTTTTTTTCACTTCCGATTTCACCCCCCAAAATTAACCCCCTAAGTGAAAATTTAACTTTCAAAACTACATGGCTCTGATGAGGCCATCAATTCCTATATTACTACCAAATTTCAACTTTCTATGACAAATAGTTTCGGAGAAAATCGGGTGTGACGGACAGACACCAAAGTGATCTTATAAAGTGTTCCGTACGGAACACTAAAAACGAAGATTATAAAAAAATTATTTAGCTTTCTTGGAAATTGCACGACTGTGGCTCATTTTATTGCCTAAAGAGGTATTTTTTGGATAACAAAGCAAAATATATTGATAAATTATTAAAAATTATGGTAAATAATCAAAAATCCGTTCAGACAGATCGATAGAAAAATCAAAAACGAAGATTTTAAAAAAAAAAATTCTGAGATTCCTTGAAAATTGCGGCAAGAAAATTAATTTGGGTAAAAATTACGTATTGTCACCATAGTGCGCCTCTTGGATTTCAGCCACTTTGACGCTGAGGTTTTCAACTCGTGCAGTTTTCTCGAATCGTCGAGAACGAAGCCATTCCTTGTGATGTAGGAAAAGATGTTAACCATTGGGGGGGCGAGGTCGGCAGTCCGGACAATAGGCCTACCACTCTTCTGTTCAAGTTGGTTTAACACGACACCACTGCCTCATTTTTACTTCACTAGGTATAACTGATTGGCCCTTAATTTTGAAACGCGCCTGGTATATTTAAAAATAGATCTAAAATATTACTTTTTCGTAGTTTACCTCTATTTTGAGAATTTGAATTTGCATTTTGGTTACTGGCATTATGTCCCTGATTGTTATAATTGGTGTTGGCATTATTGTAGGCTAAAAGGTGTGAAACAAAAAAAAATCATAATTAAATAAAAAACAATTATAAGTAGCAAAATTAATGCAAAAAAAATATATGGGGCTTCCTATATCGAGAAGGTAACCACATTAGATAATTTAAACAGTATAAAGGCTAGTTTTAGTTTTTGTTGGGAGTGATTTTCTGTCATTTGTGGGTCCTATTACTTTGTTTTTTCTTTTTTTTTTTATGGGTCTAGCACACGTGCTGCAGAGAAGTCCCTAAAGCGCTCCAGGAGCGGCATGTGTGCGGAAAAAGCGATTCACGTTGTTCTTGAATCGCTGTAAATTGTACTCGGTGGGAAACACAGCGCTGGGTAAATTATTCCAAAGGGATGATGTTCTCCAAATAAAAGACTGCTTGAAAAGCGTTGTACGCGGAGTAACAAGCTGAACCTCATACGGATGTGAAGCACCAGCGCGACGTGTATTTCTAACATGCACCGCTTTGGGAGGAATTAAGCGGGCTACATCCTTCGAATACTTTCCATGAAAATATTTGTAGAACAGACTCGAGTCGCCAACCGTTCTTCGATGATCCAGCGAATCAAGGCCGCCGGTCAGTTCCGGGTCTCCAATCAGACGAACAGCTCTTCTCTGAACAGAATCTAACAAATGCAGTGTATGTTTGGGAGCGGAGCCCCAAACATGGGAGCAGTATTCCATAGTTGGTCGAATTTGAGCTTTGTAAAGAATTAACAGTTGTTGTGGAGTGTAAAGCTTTCTGGTTCGAAATAATATTCCTAACTTTTGAGAAGCTCTCCTTGCTATGCCTGCAACATGTTCATGCCAGGACATATTTGCTCCCAAACTAACTCCCAACAAATTGAACGACGATGCTACGGGAATGGAGTGCCCCGACATAACTATGTCGGGTTCAGCAACGTTAACTTTTTTAGAAAAAACTGCCGCCTGGGTTTTTGTAGCGTTAAATTCCACTTGGTTACTGTCACCCCAAGAAAGAAAGAAATCCGTCGACCGCCACTCGTAAAGAACACTCTCTGAGGAAACATAAGAGCCACAAACAGAACTTTGCTGTAGCTTAGGCTGATTGAAAAAGCTTTAGTTTTGATCAGATGATAATTCAAAATCTTTTTCAGTATTCAAGCTCTCTTTAGGGATATGATACCTAATTCGGAGGGCTGTAAGCCCATTTCAAAGGCTTCAGACATTTTTTTCCAATTATCAAGTACTGGGTGTTTGCAAAAGTTAGTGCCCGATTTTTACAGATGGCAGATGCATGTCGTGAGTTAACACGACCTTAAAAAAAAAGTTTATTTAAATTAATTTGTGCATAATGTTAATATTCAAAATGGAAAATGAAAAGTTACATTTTCGTCATGTTATATGAATTTAAAAAGGGAGTGAGTGTTGGAAATGCAACAAAAAACATTCGGGACATTTCTTTGGATCATGCTCCTACTCTTAGGAGAGTTAAACAATGGTTTGGTCAATTTCAAAATGGTGACTTCCATCTAAACGATAAACTTCGCTCTGGGCGATCTTCCGGCTCTATCCGTGACTTAGTGAATAATAATCCACAGATTACCGCTGAAGAGATTCCTGAGAAACTAAATGTTGACAATTCGACTGCATTTCATCATTTAAAGCAACTTGGATACACTTCAAAACTTGATATATGGGTTCTGCACGTTTTGACAGAACGGAACAAACTGAATCGTGTTTCCACAGCCATTTTTCCCTTCGCCCGTCAACAAAACGAACCTTTCTTGGATCAAGTCATAAGTGGAGATGAAAAATGGGTTGTATATAACAACATAATAAGAAAAAGAAGCTGAAAGCATGGAAGGAAAACAGCAGAATCTATGGCAAAGGCTGAATTGCATCCAATGATAGTGTTGTTATGTGTATGGTGGGATTGCAGGGGAATTTTTTACGAGCCACTTTCACATGGCTAAATAAATAATAACTGCAGAGAAGTTTTTACTGATTTGCAAAAACTTAGGGAGTTGAAATGGGAAATCCTCCAGCACCGGCCGTGTTCCCCTGACCTCGCTACATTTTCATGTGTTTCGTCCTCACATTTTCATCTGTTTAGTTCTCTGCAAAGTAATCTGAATGACAAAAAATTTGATTTTATGGAAGAAGCTAAACATTACCTTATGACTTTTTCTGAAGAGAAACCATGCAGTTTCTACAAAAGACTTCAAAAACTTGTAAAATGATAGGAGACAGTTGTAGAAAATGATGGAGAGTACATTATTATTAATAAATACTTTTTTTAATGAAAATGTGTTGTATGTAATTTGGTTTCTAACTGGGCACAACCTTTTGCAAACACACAATATATGCGATGGTGGATTTGATAAGCCTGGTAAATTTCTACAAAATGGTGGGAAATTTGTTAAGCAGCATGACATGTTTCTTGTAATGATTGTGTTCAAACAGATGCAATGCGTCATTGTTTAATGGAAGCTATTGTAGGTGATCGCTGTTACTCTTTTTGTAGAAATAGATAAAGCAGAGTATCGTGTATTTAAAACAGTAGACTGCCGCCCAGACAGAAACTGAACTGAAGGACGTTCATGGGGACTCTGCACCAGCACTCAACATCATTTTTTACTGGATAAAATTTAAATGTGGCCGTATGAGCAGTGAAGATACTGCACGTTCGGGACACCTGATTGAGGTTTCTTCTGAAGAAATGGTCCATAAAAATGCATGGTATCGGGATGGAAAGATTGTCGCATTACGCTTTGTGTGATTATTGAGATAGTACACATCTTATATGAATGGGTACAAATAGTTACCTACCCATCCTATTCCCAGCTTTGGCTCCAAGTAACTTTTTTATTTCCTAACCTCCAAAATTGGTTTGGGAGGGCAGAAGTTAAAAGGTTATCTGTGTTGTTAACAACAAAACACTTTTTTTCTAAAGGAAATGTATTGAACTCAATGGAGAGATGTTTTTGCAAAAAAATGGTATCCAACTTTTCAATCATCCCTCGTACCTAAGTACGTCAAGTCTTATATTGTTTAGTTTAAACTAGTTATCTGAGGTGGTTACCTTTAGCCGACTCTTAATAATGATACATATAAAAAAATAAAGGCCTATTAAAATTAATATTAAAAATGTTTTAATTCAGAGTGGTGTGTACATTAAAAATATATATTGAAGAGTAAACCTACCCTGTCCATACTGTTGATAATATTGCGAATAATTCTGATAGTAGGCGGATGCAGCATTGGGATCATATGGATAATTGTAGTAAGAGTTAGCTAAAGGAGTCTGCTGAGGTCGAAAGTTGTTATAATTCTGTTTGGTTCCTGAAATTTGGTTTGCCTGGCGTTTAGGAATTTTGTAGCGTTTATCCAGATCATTTTCTATAAAATTCAAAATTGATTAATTAAAATATTTCTTGTGAATATCAGGCGTATATGTGTCGATTTCTCAAAACTTGGCATTCAAAATAGTTTTTTTATGAATCAAGTTTCTACTAAATATTTTACAATTTCTGATAAGAAAAGACATGTTTCAAAAATGTTTAGCTGCATTAGAGAATGATGAGAGTTATTTATTGTGAGTTATCACAGGCGACGAGAGTTAGGTGTTCTATTGTGATTCTCCCACGAATCAGGAGTTGATACGATGAGGTTATAAGGGCTCAAAGAAGGTGAAAACTAAAGTCTTCTTCTGAAAAGTTAACTGTTGGTGACTAGAAAATTCTCAGTTCAGTGTATGTAAAGAAAACTGGCAAGTAGAATTTTGAAACACAAGAGATGTATGAAAAAGTAGCAAATTGTTTAAACAGCTGTAGCTGAACATCAATACTGTACAGGATATTGCAAAAATCTCCTGAATACTCTATAAATTATAACACTTTAATATTTAATTTCTTGTATATCTTGAAATATTTTATAAATAAAATGGAGGGAAAATGGAGTAATTTTGGTTTTAGTTTTAGATTGATCATCGTCCGTCTAGAATGCACTTTTTGTTAAAATTTTGTGATTATTTACAAGTGTTAGATTTCAGCTGATAAGAAAATAACATTAAAAGCCATTTAGGATTTCATAAAAGTGTTAAAAATGAAACTTTAGTGCTCAATGTTATCAAATACATTAACTCGTTCATACACCTTCGTCCATAATTCATTTTGATGTACTATTTTGATAAAAAATGATTGATTCTAATCGAGTTTTTTCTATGAAACGGATTTACCTGGATAAAACTCTCCTTCCGGAGTCGCCTGCATACCTTTTTAAAATGATTTTTCAGAGAAAAATTTAAAAAAATCGGAAAATTAAATTGTTAAGCCGACAAATTATAAATGTCAATAATTTTCCAGACAAATTTCGATTGAGGGACGGTAAGATCGGTTATCAACACAAATTTAATAGATTTCCCTATAATTTTAACCGGAAAATTCGTCTAAAATTGCTTTAGTCCTACTCGCGTCTATTTCCAGAACCTTCATTATTATTCGAAAATATTCGTAGTGTAAGTTTTCAGTCAGTGATTTATATTTGTAACTAACGTTATAGAGACACAGCGGTATTAGAATAAAGGAGGTAAGTTCTCGTAAGAAGCGTGGCGCTCATAGAAAGAGAAAGAAATAATACGAGATTCTGTATCTCTTACTCAGCGCACGCCCACAACACTAAGTTAGAGTCCATACCCATAGACATAGAGGATGGACTAAGTGTTTCGTATCCCGCTGTGAAGTAAATATGGACGCAAAAGTGTGAGAGAGACAAAGCGAATGAGTGGCCAGTAGCTGTCTCTTTTTAGAAAGCCGCTAAGCTAAGGCGCTCTTAAAAAATAATATTTCTAAGTGTTCTGTTTGAACTAAAATCGGGTATGGAGCTTTTCTCGCCTTGAATTCCGTCTCGGGGTACAGCGCCTTGTTTATTACAGGCCTACAGAAAAGAGACAGGCCGCACAATCGCTTTGTCTCTTTCTTGAGAGTGGTCAATTTATGAAGTTAATGCTCAGTCCATCCTCTATGTCTATGGGATGGACTGAGCATTAACCTTAAAAAATTGACCACTCTCTAGAAAGACGCAAAGCGACTATGCGGCTAATACCTGGCTCTTTTCTGTAGGCCTGTAATAACGTAATAACCAAGACGAATGTACCAGTACATTCGCTTTATCTCTCTCACACTTTTGCTTCCGTATTTACTTCACAGCGGAACACGGAACACTCAGTCCATCCTCTATGTCCATGTCCATACCCGTGCGAGAATGTTGTGGGCGTGGGCCGAGTAAGAGAGACAGAATGACTCATATTATTTCTTTCTCTTTTTAACGACTTCACGCTTTCGCTTACAACAGGCTCCATTCTTATCCACTCTATTCTAATATCTCTATGTATAGAAAACCAAAAAATATATACCAGGTTAGAGATAGAGGACCTTATTTTTATTTCTCCTATTTATTCTGACGCTTTATTTGCAGGTATCAGAGTAAGTATCTTTTTCTTGGCAAATTGATTAAAATTATTGGAATATACTTTTAAAACAAAGTTTGTGTCACTCATATCATGAATATAATTGCTTTAAAACAGTGTTTACAACTTTAGACTAAAGAATTAGAAGCTAATTCCTTAGCCTTTGTAAGCTGTAACTAGTAAAATTATTTATTTTAAACATCAATGGAGTTATTAAAAATATATTTTTTTATATAAATAATCAAATATAAGCCTAATTGTATATCCAGTTATTTGTATGAACCCGTTGATTGTAGTGACATCTATTAATTAAGATCTAAACTTAAAAGAGTATGCCATTCCCAATACTGTTATCCTAAATTTTGAAAATATGAAATGTCATTTAGAGGAAAATAATCAGTAGGTAATACCTACCAGGTAAAAAACAATGTGAATTTGTAATTAATAGAAACTCCATTTTACAATACAGTAAACAAAACAGCGTAAGGAAAATGTTTATATCAAACAAGATTTAGCGGGATTAACAACAGCAATCAGATCTTCGAAAAAGTAGAAATCTACATTATCTAGATCAGTACTGAAATTTTGAATTTATCGAGAAGAGGTCGCAGCTAAATTGGCAATCAAGTTTTTACCTGTTTATTTTCATGATTTTTTGGGGACAACAAAAAATTAATAAAATTTCAAACAGTTTTTTAACTGAAGATTTGAAGAAGGGATTAGTTTCGTAATGTGAGTGATAAAGGGTGGTAAGGACTGTGAATTTAATCTTAAATAAAGTGTTATATAAACACAAATTAATTGAATGGTAAGTTATATATAAATATA
>CM032448.1:116660724-116724542 GCA_019049505.1 Pachyrhynchus sulphureomaculatus | reverse complement strand
GCCAGTAGCTGTCTCTTTTTAGAATGCCGCAAAGCTAAGGCGCTCTTAAAAATAATATTTCTAAGTATTCTATTTGAACTAAAATCGGGTATGGATCTTTTTCTCGCCTTGAATTCCGTCTCGGGGTACAGCGCCTTGTTTATTACAGGCCTACAGAAAGAGACAGGTATTGGCCGCACAATAGCTTTGTCTCTTTCTTGAGAGTGGTCAATTTATGAAGTTAATGCTCAGTCCATCCTCTATGTCTATGGGATGGACTGAGCATTAACCTTAAAAAATTGACCACTCTCTAGAAAGACGCAAAGCGACTATGCGGCTAATACCTGGCTCTTTTTTCTGTAGGCCTGTAATAACGTAATAACCAAGACGAATGTACCAGTAGATTCGCTTTATCTCTCTCACACTTTTGCTTCCGTATTTACTTCAGAGCGGAAACACGGAACCACAGTAAACATACTATACAGTAGCGAAACTCAAGGATAATCGCATAGGAAAATCAGGTTAGTTTTCAGAAGCATGAGTAATATAAAAAAAAGAATGGAGCACTTTGTTAGAAAAGAAATGAATACAGGTGAAAAACTTGATAGGAAGGTATTTGATGGAATTCTTCATATTCAACTTCAGTTTTTAATAACCTTATCCAAAAATTCGAAAGTCTATCAAAGTTGAACGTCACGGTTTGAGGTTAAAGTTTTATTTACATCATTTTTCAAGTAAATTTGTGATTAAAGATGTTTTTTAAGGACTAAATTTAATTTAATTGTCATTACTAAGATGTCAACATCTTCTAAAATAAGAGCATTTTTTCTAAGCAGAGTTGTGTTGTTTGGTGCGATAGATCTCTCGTTAATTAAAAAACACTGTATCTACTGTTTTGGTACTTATTTGTTCTTAAACTACAAAACTATATTGTGTAACTTCGAGAAAGGTTAATATAATATTATTAATGAATTATGAACGTATATGTATAGACCTTTATTTTTTTTTCTACATGAATGATTCTTGGAGGTTTTATACCTTTTTGTGTTCTGTTATCTGTATTGCTTTTTGATAATGTAATGTTGCTTTTATTTACAATGAATTAATATTTAGACCAAAGAGTCAATACAGTAATTTCCTAATTATAGTTACATACAATACTTAGTTATGACCAAGCTGACTTGTCAATTACAACTATATTGGGAATGTGGAATCTTTGGCACAATGACACTACTTAGTATATATCACCACTACACCAAACACTTTATTTTTACACTCAACGCGCGTTTCACTAACCATGTTAGCTTCATTAGGAGAAATGATTGACTCATATATACTGAGTATTGTCAATTACAGTTTAAAAGGAAAATAACTATAATTTATAGTATAGGTATACAACAATAGAAATAAGTTCTTTATAGGAGAAATATTAATAACAGGTAACTGAATCTTCAAAATTTTAATAGTAACCATAATTACCATCAATATGGACTTCGATTAGGTGTATTGTCCATTTAACGAACTTATTTTCAGAACATTTTACCCTCTGGCACACATCATCTGACAAAATCATATTACAAAAATTTCTTTGGAATCACATTAAAATTTTTCTTATTTTAATAGCATATTTGATTCAATAATCCATTTATATCAATAATCCCATTCCCCAGTGGTTTTGTGATCTCAACACGACACTTAATATTTTAAATTTTCAAACCCAGCTTATAAGAAAATAAAATATACTGTCTAAAATTTGAAAATAATAAATATGTTGTTATAGATTCTGTATTCCTTACAATATATTCACAGAAACTTTTGAAAGATTGGCATGAAAAAGGAGCATGTAATTTATAGAGAAAAATAGGAAAAAAAAAAGTCACTTTCAGAGTATTAATTGTACTTGCAATTAAACAGTGTTACATTTATCAGGTTTATTATTAGAAAAGGTGTGTCAAACAATTAATTCAGATGAAGTTATTGAAAACTAGAAGCCTCTTGAGAATACACCTTTTAGAAAAAATAATATGTTTTATTTATAATTTATCAAATATAACTAGTTTTAAATAACTGAATACTAGTTTACACAAAAATAAATACCAGAATTTAGAGGATTATTTATTAATCATAAAAAAATTACACAGGCACAGAGAAAAAGTTTTTCACTACCGAACAGATCGCTATACCTATATGTATTTTTGGGCGTTGAAACCGAATCCGAGGTCAGAATTGAGCAATCACGTCAGGATTTTTAAATAACCAGCCGAACTAAGTTTAGAAATAAATTGTTTCAACTAAAAACAGAGGAACTGCAAGAAAAAATCATTAATGCAGCAACTTAAACTTTGACGGATAATACTGTTGATGGTTACATGTGATGTAAATAAAGCATAATTAATTTTAGTTATGATTTAGAATAATAGTCTTAGCGCGCCCTGATTGAGTTAGAAATTTCTTATTTGCAAATTTTAGAGCATAAAAAAGTGTGACTCGAGTAAATCATTGGCAAAAATAATTATAGGGAATATTGCAATTCTCAACGGCACAACAATAACCTCCTTTCCCATGATTATATAAATTGTTTCACAACCTTTCGATTCTCTTCACTTACAAACGTTTTTAATTCTCTTTTTCTACAAACTCTGTTTTCCTTCTGTCTTTATATTCATATAAACTGCAAGAAACGATGGACAATACATTTCCAAAGACACATTCCGAGATCGGATGTAAACACTGAGCGGCCATTTTGAAAAAGGACCCGTCGACGCACGCGCCGTCAAAATCTCGTCATCAAATTGGAGCTCAGTTTCGCTACTGTAGTATGTTTACTGTGACGGAACACTCAGGTCCATCCTCTATGTCCATGTCCATACCCGTGCGAGAATGTTGTGGGCGTGGGCCGAGTAAGAGAGACAGAAATGACTCATATTATTTCTTTCTCTTTTTAACGACTTCACGCTTTCGCTTACAACAGGCTCCATTCTTATCCACTCTATTCTAATATCTCTATGTATAGAAAACCAAAAAATATATACCAGGTTAGAGATAGAGGACCTTATTTTTATTTCTCCTATTTATTCTGACGCTTTATTTGCAGGTATCAGAGTAAGTATCTTTTTCTTGGCAAATTGATTAAAATTATTGGAATATACTTTTAAAACAAAGTTTGTGTCACTCATATCATGAATATAATTGCTTTAAACAGTGTTTACAACTTTAGACTAAAGAATTAGCAGCTAATTCCTTAGCCTTTGTAAGCTGTAACTAGTAAAATTATTTATTTTAAACATCAATGGAGTTATTAAAAATATATTTTTTTATATAAATAATCAAATATAAGCCTAATTGTATATCCAGTTATTTGTATGAACCCGTTGATTGTAGTGACATCTATTAATTAAGATCTAAACTTAAAAGAGTATGCCATTCCCAATACTGTTATCCTAAATTTTGAAAATATGAAATGTCATTTAGAGGAAAATAATCAGTAGGTAATACCTACCAGGTATGTGAATTTGTAATTAATAGAAACTCCATTTTACAATACAGTAAACAAAACAGCGTAAGGAAAATGTTTATATCAAACAAGATTTAGCGGGATTAACAACAGCAATCAGATCTTCGAAAAAGTAGAAATCTACATTATCTAGATCAGTACTGAAATTTTGAATTTATCGAGAAGAGGTCGCAGCTAAATTGGCAATCAAGTTTTTACCTGTTTATTTTCATGATTTTTTGGGGACAACAAAAAATTAATAAAATTTCAAACAGTTTTTTAACTGAAGATTTGAAGAAGGGATTTAGTTTCGTAATGTGAGTGATAAAGGGTGGTAAGGACTGTGAATTTAATCTTAAATAAAGTGTTATATAAACACAAATTAATTGAATGGTAAGTTATATATAAATATACATACAACGGTAATATATAAGGGTAATATAAAGACAGTAATTACATTATTATTGTTGATATTGCTTATATATATATTAATTTTAAAAATTCCTTATAAAACTAGTGTTATTACTATAGGTTACGAAAAAACAGTTTATTTATTACATATGTGGCTCCGTCCCTTTTTGATGCATCAACAATTTTTTCGAATTAATCCTGTTTCGTTGTGACTTGTATTCTTGCATATATTTTTAATATATATACAAGGCTTGTATGTGAGAACAAGTTTACACAACTTTTCAATTAGTAACTTTTCTTTCTTTCTTCTTAAATTCACGTTGAGAGTCGTTGAAACGGCTTGAAAATAAAATTTAAAGTCATTTAGGCAAACGAATAATTAAAAAGTTGTATAAAATATTACACGTTTATTATAAGACGTTAATGTAGTTCTCCTACAGGTCTGATAATGAGTTCTTGCACCTGAAATTAAAAAAAATGTCTGTTTCGTTTTTAATTAATAGCTTGTACATTAGTCAGTGGCATAAACTGACCGAGGCAAGTGAAATTAATACCGTAAAGTGTAGAAATAAATCAAAACTTACTTGGACGTGCGCAGGCGTAGACAAAATATAGATTACAGCGTCAGCAACGTCGGTGGGTTTTAAGAAGCAGTTAATTTTTGATTTTTAAAAGTTTCTCAGGATCGAACATTCTGGTTTCTACCGGCCCTGGACTTAAATTCTAAAAAAAATAAATAAAAAGCAGAAACTTTAAACTTAACTCAACCTAATATAGCGAAGACCTAACCTAATATAACCTAATAGAGCGAACTTTCATATATTTAATGCTCCTGTATTGCTAACGCTCGTAAGTGGAGATATTATGAAGACAGCGAGACAGCAAACGACTGCTTTTGCTCTATCCAAATTTTGGGAACGTTGTGCACAAGCGCTACGAATATGGTGGAGAAGGCCCCCTTCCATCAAAGCTTAAAATGTAACGAATATTTTCGTAGAACGGCGCGCATTCTTATATTAGTACACGTGAACGCACAACTTGAGCAATATAGGAGTATTAAATATATGCGAACTATATATATATATATATATATATATATATATCGGGTTAAAACGTTCTAAGACGTCTTCCGTCTTAGAACGTTTTATATATATATATATATATATATATATATATATATATATATATATATATATATATATATATATATATATATATATATATATATATATATATATATGTATATATATATATATATATATATATATATATATATATAATATATATATATATATATATATATATATATATATATATATATATATATATATATATATATATATATATATATATATATATACATATATATATATATATATATACATATATATATATATATATATATATATATATATATATATATATATACATATATATACATATATATATATATATATATATATATATATATATATATATATATATATATAATATATCGGGTTAAAACGTTCTAAGACGTCTTCCGATTCCTAGTCTCCACTCGTCTCTGTCTTACCACAGGTCCTCTCCCAGTTGTCTTACTCTCACTTCGCGGTCTATCCCTTCTCTCCAGCTTTTCCTCGGTCTTCCTCTCTTACGCCTTCCAGTGGGTGTCCAATTGAGAATTTGCTTCGGTAATCTGTTGTTGTTCATTCTTTGGACGTGTCCATACCATTTCAGCTGATTAACTTTGATGTCGTCTACTATTGAGTGTGTAATGCCCATAATCTCTCTAATCCTGTCATTCCTTATTTTTTCCATCCTTGATTTTCCGGCGGAGCGTCTCCAAAAGTCTATTTCAGTTGCTTCCAGCATTTTTTCTGTTCTCTGTCCAAGTGGCCAGACTTCACTGCTATAAGTTATAATGCTTTTCACAATACTGTTATAGATATTTTGTTTTATTCTTCTTGGATATATTTTGATCCCATAGTACGCTATTAAGTGACCTAATAGCTCTTCGTCCTTGTGTATTTCTTTCTTGTATCGTTTGCTCTGCTGTACCATTGTGTGTGAGAGACATACCTAGATATTTGAATTTATCGCAGTGCTTTATGGTTTGCTGTTGTTCTTCGAGTATTAGATCTTGTTGCATACCGCCAATACTCATGTACTCCGTCTTTGTTAGGTTTACTTCAAGACCCCAATGTTTATATTCTTCAATTAACTTTCTGGTCATGTATTGTAGGTCTTCATGATCTTGAGCCAGTACTATTTGATCATCTGCGAAGCAAAGTATATAAGGTCGTTCGATCATTTAGTGGTATACCCATATTTTTACATTTTCGCTTCCATGTTTTTAAAGTTTGTTCTAGGTAGATTTTGAAGAAAAGTGTTGGTTAGAGGCAGCAGCCCTGTTTAAGTCCTTTGTTAACTTGGAAACCTTTTGATAGTTTATTTCTAACTTTGATTTTTGTAGTGTTTTTTTTGTACGTTTGTTTAACAGCTTTAATTAAGTTAATATTGATGTTTGTGTTTTCCAGCGCTTCCCATAGCTTATTTTGTGGTTCAGATCAACAAACAACATACGCATTTTTGGTCAAATGCAGTCTTTTTTTTTCTATAATCTGAGTAATGCTGATACTCAGATACCCTAATGTACCGAACTCCAAACCTAACACAGCATAATGTGGCGAGCACCAATGGAGTTCCTGGTTTAAATGCCTTAAGTTTAGGAATCGCTCATTTGATCATCTTGCTACTGCTGCTACTCGCGGTCGTCAGCCTTTATAGATCGGCGTCTACGAAAATTGTAGGTGGGGGGTCGGTGGTGTTCGTCAGGGCATCGGTGTTTGCCGGCTGTCCGTATCGGTGGTAATTACGGGTTCCGGCGCTATGCTGACTGTTGCTTTCTCGATGTTTTGGTTATTTCTTGGTTTAGCTAGTAGAGCCTTCCATGTAGTGGAGATATTCAGTGCATCATCCGGCGTATTTAGCTGTCCATTCTTTTCGATTTCCAAGGCTTCTCTGACTATGCGTGTTTTGTAATCGAGGCTATTTGTTTAGATCCCTCAAAATTGATGTTATGACCAGTATCATGATGGTGCTGAAAAAGAGCTGAAATTGTTTGTTTATTTTTGATACTTATTTTAAGTTTTTGGGTCCGGGTGAAGATTCTTCTGTTTGTTTGCCTTTTATGCAATTTGTGGCAGTCTCCGCATGGGATGCTGTAAACTCCATGGTTTTCCAGTTTCTCTTGTCCTTGGGGTTACCCAGGATGTCTGCCGGAGTGTTTTGTGGTTTGTATGATGTGCCTACGTTGTGTTTTCTTAGGACTCTTCCAATCTTATCTGTAACTCCTTTCACATACGGTAATAGGACTCTACTCTGGTTGAGGTCTCGTTCTTCTGTCCTTGTCTGTGGATGGCGCTGCTTTTCTAATGCTCTTCGTATTGACCGATCTTTATATCCGTTTTGGTTAAGGGACCTAGTAATTTGTGTAATTTCTTGCTGTCTCTTATCTGGTTCGATAAGTCGGTATGATCTCGATTCGAGGGTATTGGCTACAGACTGTTGGGACGGGTGGTGGTGTGAGCCAGCGTTTAAATATCTGTTGGTGTGGGTGGGCTTATATATATATATATATATATATATATATATATATATATATATGTATATATATATATATATATATATATATATATATGTATATATATATATATATATATATATATATATATATATATATATATATATATATGTATATATATATATATATATATATATATATATATATATATATATATATATATATATATATATATATATATATATGTATATATATATATATATATATATATATATATATATATATATATATATATGTATATATATATATATATATATATATATATATATATATATATATATGTATATATATATATATATATATATATATATATATATATATATATATATATATATAAATATATATATATATATATATATATATATATATATATATATATATATATATATATATATATAAATATATATATATATATATATATATATATATGTATATATATATATATATATATATATATATATATATATATATATATATATATATATATAAATTATTAAAAATCATGGTAAATAATCAAAAACTCGCTCAGACAGATCGATAGGGAAATCAAGAACGAAGATTAAAAAAAAAATAAATTGAAATTCCTCGAAAATTGCGACCATAGAATGAATTTGGGTAAAAATTATGAAATGTCCCCATACTGCGCCCCAAGAATTTGATTACGATTCTTATGTTTTTTAGGCATATTTTACAAAATTATAACAACACCGAATGTCCAGTCGAAGCTTATGTAACACATGGGCTGAAAAGTCCCGGGCCTAACACATAGATGGCGCTAGTTTTATTGCAGTCACCTTTTTTTCAGTTAATACTAACCTTCAAAAGACAGCTGTTAAAATTTCATGATATTCTATTCATTAGTTTGTGAGTTATTGTGCTAAGAGTGACGCTACTTTTGTTATTTTCAAAACAATGGATCAAAAACAATTTCGTGTTTTAATTTTACACTGCTTCTTGATGGGAAAAAATACCGTTCAAGCGAAGCAATGGCTTGAAAAGTGTTATGGGGACTCCGCTCCATCAGAAACAACAATAAAACGTTGGTTTGCTGACTTCAAACGTGGTCGTAGAGACACCGATGATGCAGAACGCAGTGGACGTCCAAATGAGGCGGTAACACCAGAAAACATCAAAAAAATCCATAAAATCGTTTTGAATGATCGAAAAGTGAAGTTGCGTGAGTTAGCTGACATCGTAAAGATATCAAAAGAACGTGTTGGCTTTATATTGCATGAGCATTTGACTATGAGAAAGCTCTGTTCAAAGTGGGTGCCGCGTTTGCTCACTGTTGATCAAAAACAAGAACGTGTTGATGATTCTGAGCAGTGTTTGGCCATGTTTAAACGTAACAAACCGGAATTTTTGCGTCGATATGTGACAATGGATGAAACATGGATCCATCACTTCACTCCGGAATCAAAACGATCGTCATCTGAGTGGACAGCAACTGGTGAACCTCGTCCAAAGCGCCCGAAAGCACAACAATCGGCTGGAAAGGTTATGGCCTCGGTATTTTGGGATGTGCGTGGTGTAATATTCATCGACTATCTTGAGAAAGGAAATACCATCAACAGTGAATATTATATAGCGTTATTGGAGCGTTTGAAGGCCGAAATTGCAAAGAAACGACCGCATATGGCAAAGAAAAAAATTTTGTTTCATCAAGACAACGCACCGTGTCACAAGTCAATCAAAACAATGGCAAAACTACATGAATTGAACTTCGAATTGCTCCCACATCCACCGTATTCGCCAGATTTGGCTCCCAGCGACTACTGGCTGTTCGCAGACCTGAAAAAAAATGCTCGCCGGTAAGAAATTTCGCACGAATGAAGAGGTTATCGCTGAAACTGAGGCCTATTTTGAGGCAAAAGATAAATCGTTCTACAAAAGTGGTATTGAAAATGTTAGAGCGGCGCTGGAATGATTGCGTTGCTCTTGATGGAGATTACGTTGATGAATAAAGCTAATTTTGAACCAAAAAAAAAACCGTGTTTTCTTTGTTAGGCCCGGGACTTTTCAGCCCATGTGTTATATACAACTTACGGTAACTTTAATCTTTGATCCACCGTGAATCAACTCCAATCTTAAAGTCTCATTTAAAGCCGTGACAGCGAATTGACTAGCCGGATATACGTTCATACTGGGAATATCGTATACGTGGTGTCCCAAAACACTGTTGATGTTTATTATTTGGCCTGCCAAGTTGTGTTCATTCATTTGTTTTACGGCCTCTCGGGTTGTTGTGCATTTTGATATGACATTAGTTTCTAAAAAAAACATAAATGAAACTTGTCAAGTGCGAGTCGTATTCGCGTAATGAGGGTCCCGTATCTACGAATGATATAATGTGTAACAAGGTACCCTCGCTCTACGCTTGTGTGAAGAAGTTAGTCTCTGAAGGTATTAGAGAAAGACAAAATAATGCTGAAACGACATAACCAAACTCGAATACGGCAATAATAGGGATTTGATTTTTTTTGAACGTTATTTTGAAAATACATTGGCAAAGAAATCAGTGTCTTACCAAAAGTTTTTCTAAAATTATCTACATCTCCATTCAAAACATTACCATCAAGAAGAACACCAGCATTGTTTACCAATACAGACACAGGTCCTAAAGTTTTTTTGATCTCCTCAAACGTTTCTATTACTTGACCTTCATCAGTGATATCACATTTGAAAGCATAAAGTCTGCCTTTGTGTTGCTCTTCGAGATTTTCTGCCATTTCTTCAAGTGGAACCTTATTTCTAGCTAATCCAGCAACCTGTAGGAAAATTGGTTTTATTTAAAAACAAGGCTTATTGACTTAAAGCCGGATTTATTCGTCGAGGGTTACATACTTTCTGGTTGTATAATATATGGCATGAAATCTTTGATAATTTTGTTTTACTAGATTAGTAATCGTTGAAAGACTTGAAAGAAAATATAATTTTTTGCTAAAGATCGATTTTATTCTTCAACATAGTTTCTTTCAAGAAAGATACACTTATTCCAGCGATCTTCCAGAATTGGAATACCTTTCATACACTACGATTTGTCGACCTCTCTAAAATAAGCCTCAGTTTCCCATTCGACTTCGTCATTTGACCCAAATCTTTTTCCCTGGAGCCACCTTTTCAAATTTCGACAGAGGTAATAATCGCTGGGGGCTAGATCTGGTGAATATGGCGGATGAGGAAGCACTTCATAGCCCAATTAGTCCAGTTTCACTATCGATTTTATGGAATTGTGAACTGGAGCATTATCTTAGTAAAACGACACTTTTTTTTCGTCGCTAAATGCGAACTTTTTGTCTTGATCTCACCATTCAAATGGTCCAATAGACCAAAGTAATAGTCTCCAGTAATTATTCGCCACTTCTCCAGCTAGTCGATCAGTTCCATTCGCATCTCAAAAAATATTTGCCAAAACTTTTCCAGCTAATCTTTGTGTTTTCGGACGCCTCTGTCGGTGTTCATGCGGTTCCAGCCACTCTACGGACTACCTGTTGGGCTCAGGCGTGTAGTAGTAGAGATCCATGTTTCGTCCATTGTTACGAATCGACGCAAAAACTCCTTTGGATTACGCTGAACCAGTGCCAAGCATTGTTCTGATTCTTCGACACTTCGCTGTTTTTGATCAATCATAATGCATAGCTTTTTCATATGCAAATATTCATGCAAAATATGCCTCACGCGTTCCAGTTACCTTTCTCACTGTTACTTTGCGGTCATTCAGAACAATATGGTAGAGTTTTTGTGTTCGTTGAAGTGACATTTAAGTCCATTAAATCATCGACATATAATTGTTTTCGACGGAACAGATTTGCCATAACATTTCTCAAACTATTCTTGAGTTCTGGCTGTATTTTTTGCCATCAAAAAGCAATGTTTAATTAACACACGATATTTTTTTTGTTCAATCGTTTTGCAAAAATCAAAGCTAGCGTCACTCAAATAGCTGTAACTCGCAAGCTAATAGACAATATCTTCTTCTTCTTTTCAGCCTGCTCTCATCCGCTCCTGGATGTAGGCCTCTTCCAAATCTTTCTATCTTTCCCTGTCCAGAGTCGTTCTGGTCCAATTTTCCCTGCGTTAGTCTGGATGTCTCGCCATCTTCTTTGAGGTCTTCCCACACTCCTCTTACTCTCCCTTGGGCGTCATATTGTAGGTTTGTAGGCCCATCTGCCGTTGTTCTCTCTCGCTACGTGGCCAGCCCATCTCCACTTTAGTTGAGCCGCTCTTTTCAGAGCATCCGTCAGTCGTGTTCTTCTCCGGAATTCTTCATTTGGGATTCTATCTCTTAAACTCACTCCAAGCATAGCTCTCTCTACTGCACGCTGCACCACTCAAAGTCTGTTCATAGACTTACGTGCTACGTGAGAAATGGTAGTACACACGACTCTTACGTTTTCCTTTTGCCTAAACCCGAGTTTACCAAAAGCTGCCCAACCAAAACCCACACTTCGAGAAATTTCTGCTGTTCGCTTCTCCTTTCCTAGCATTATTTTTTGTCCGAGGTTATATATATTCGGATATGTTCTCTAACGGCCGATTTTCGATGGTAATCGTTATTTGCTCTGGGCTCATTATCTTTGTCTTGCTCAGGTTCATTTCCAGTCCGACTCGTGACGATGCACGAAGCAGTTCTTCCAACATAGTTGTTAATTCATTAGGTTTAATATCGAATAGAACGATATCGTCCGCAAATCATAGATGATTAAGTCGCGTTCCGTCTATGTTAATCCCCTTATTTTGCCAGTTTAAGGGTTTAAAAACGTCCTCCAGTGTCAGTGTGAACAGTTTTCGCGCAATCGTATCTCCTTGACGTATTCCTCTTTTTATCGGTACTAGTATTTAGATGTACGCATTGTCATAGATATTTTTCATAAGAGTCGAGTATCTGGTGTCTATCCTAGCGTTATCTAGGGCTCTTAAAATTGTCCACATTTCTATAGAATCAAAGACTCTGGTAGTCTACGAAGGTCAAAAATATATATATATATATATATATATATATATATATATATATATATATATATATATATATATATATATATATATATATATGTGATCATTTAACCCAACTTACCTTAGTCCAAAAATTCGTAATTTTTGAGAAACAGGGTGTTAAAGTTATACTTTTATTTTAGTTTTTCTTAAGTAGTTTTCTTAATAATTGTACTATTTGTACAAGATTCGGTGCTAATGGGTTTTGTGAGATGAGAAATCGAAATCAGCTCACAGTTTTGTTGTAAATTGTAGGAGGCGCCACTGTGTATACTTTTAAATTGTTATAACTTTTTTATACCGCTCTGCATGATATTTTTAATTAAATATTCGTATTTTTCGTCTTTTTTTGTCTAAAAAAGCTCTCTTGGTAAATGTTGCTCCGAGCAACTGCTTCTGAAATAATGGGATGTTTGTTTCCATTTTTTAATTCCATCCACACTTCATCCAGGCTTAGGACAGGTCCAAAAGAATAATGTTTGAAATTTGGAGCATTCTTAAAGGCAAACAGGCTAGCAACAATAATAAATTTAATGACCAACTGGCCAACAACAGTAAGAATGTAAAAACCAACTGGCTAAGGGCATAAAAGATTACCTACAAATTGATAAATTTGTAATCAATAAGTAAAAACATCCCACTATCTCAGAAACTGTTCCTCGGAGCAACATTTACCAAGAGAACTTTTTTAGACAGGAGAAGGCGGAGAATACGAATATTTAATTAAAAATATCATACAGAGAGGTATAAAAAAGTTATGACAAATTAAAAGTATACACAGTGCAATAAGTGGCGCCCCCTACAATTTACAACAAAACTGTGAGCTGATTTCGATTTGTCATCTCAGAAAACCCCTTAGCACCACATCTTGTACAAATAGTACAATTATTAAGAAGGCTACTTAAGAAAAACTAAAATAGTATAATAGACAATATGTCATGAAAATTTTGGATGAAACTTTTGAGAGTTGACACTAACTGAAAATAGCGTTTTTCTACGTAGCCTAGTTAAAGGTGGCATATGCGAGTTTTTGTTAAACATGAACACTAAAACCCAATACCCAGTTTTTATGATAAATGTAGATTCAGAATATTTAAGGATGTCCGAAATAATAATTTTATTATATTGTATATGATTATACAGTTTTACATTATAGATGTATTTTTTTTTCAATTTAATAGTTTTCAGGCAACTCACGGTGGATGTCTTTTTTACGATTTTTTTTGGAGTCAGCATAAAAAAATACTTAAGAAAACACGTGTCTCACTTAAAAGACAGAGAATTTTTTTTTTGTATCCCTGTGTTATTTGTGAAACATGTATTCATAACATTTTGCGATTAAGGTTGCATTTCTACAATTGTCGTCGATTAGACTTGCAGCTTCTTGAAACAAGCCCCAGATAGAAATAACGGACATACTTAAACAACACTCTGTATTTTCACCAATAATTATGTTTAGGTGTACTTACTCTAAGTCCTTGTTCCACTAGTTTTTGAGAAATCGCCGAACCTATACCGGAACTGGCTCCAGTTACTATTGCAGTTTGTCCTATCCAGTTTTTTAATGAAATATCCATTTTGTTACGTAGTTATTTTAATAAAACGTGAACGTTTTTTAAGTTAGATAATATTTCTGTTTTGAGCTAAAACTGCTATTAATTGCTGCACTGGTGGAAAAACAACAATCTTTATTTACCCATGTCTCATACTTATGATAATTAAACCGCTTCGGAAAGAAGTGCATGCGGTCAACTGCATCTTAAATACCCAACGAGTTGCTTTACGAGGGTCGATTGAAAAGTCTTGTATAAGGTAAATAACAACAAAAACGAAAATTTATTTCTCAACATAATCTCCATTGAGTCTCCATTTGGTCTAGTAAGAGTCCAGTTTTTTATTCGCTCAGAAAAAAAAATTGTTCCAAACTCTTTACAGCATAGATAACCTCTTCATTCGACGAGAATTTCTCCCCTCCCCCAAGCCAATTTTTAAGGTTAGGAAACAAAAAAATATCACTTGGGGGCGAAATCTGGGGAATAGGATGGGTGGAGAACTATTTCGAAGCCCAGCTGGTGCACTTTTGTTATTGCAACGGCCGATGTGTGAGCAGATGCATTGTCCTGGTGAAGGATCACTTTTTTGCTCGCTAATCTTGGTCTAGATCTAATAATGTTGCGTAATAAGAGTCAGTTACCGTTTTGCCCTTTTCCAAATCGTGATGTTACCAGGTAAGTCCCAAAAAACAGTTGTCTCACTTTTCCCACTGATAAAACGGGTTTCGCTCTTTTTGGTGCACTTTAACCTTCACCAGCTCACTGTTCTGACTGCCCTTTGTCTCCGGGATGTAACGAGGGATCCACGTTTCGTCTGCAGTCACAAAATGATGCCAGAAATCCTTCAGATTACGTTGCAACTTTTGTAAACACGATTTTTTTTTGCCATTTCGTCGATGACGAAACTTGTGTACTTGTCTTTATTTCTGAGAATTTCAAGGTTTATAAGTTCTAATAATTCTGTCTTAACGCTGTCTTTTGGAAATGAAATATTTTTCTCGTTCATTCAAGATTGGATGTCCTTTTTCAGCCAACCCAAGCACAGTGTCTCGACTAGTACAAGCTAGCGGGACAATATTATTACTTCACTTATTTCAATTGTTTATGTATATTCCAGGTATCTTAAGCTATTTTATGAAAAAAAAAGTTGAAAAATGTGTACTGTACTCGTATGTATATTAATCGAAATATGTAGCTGCAAGACGGAAGTGGTTTACTAATGTGTCTCATTTGTTCACTATTATCGCTAATTGTTCTTTAATTAGCTACATACGTCTACCTACTCATTATGTGTGAAAAGCACAATCATGTTTGTTTACTAAGAAATTTCTAGGAAAAAAATAAAAATCATAATGATAGTACCCACATTTATTAATTTACAAAATATTATTTCTTTTAAAATAAATTAGTACAGTAACAGTATCTATATATCAATTATTTACAATAACAAGGTGTATAAGTAAAAGAAATATAATATTAAATAACTTATATACTAAGGCATGAATTATAAGCAACTACAACACACAATAAAATAAGAATAATAATAACAATAAAAAAATACTTAAACCTACTAATCACCATCAGATGAGTCGTCATCACCGCTCTCCCAAATATTCAGAGAGTAAATAATCCTCCTCATTTAATTCGCGATGATGACGTACTGATGGTGTTTCGGATGGCAATGAAGGTGGGATAATCAACTGCAGAACCTCCGATGGCAAAGAAGTAAATTTTTCTTCGCGGTAATTCTCTATACGAGTTGATAACAGGATCAGACGTAATTAAAAGCATTCTCAAAAGATCTGTATTTGTGGCAATACGTGACCGCTTCCTGGTGTGCCGTTCACGGAATCTACGACAGTCTTTATTTCTTGCCTCCCGGGCTTCTTCGGAGAGTTGTCCAATGGGAAGAAGAAAAGACTTTATAACTTCCGCGCTGTGTACAAGAATTTTATGCACAGTAACGGGCATGGAATACCACGAATACAGATTAAGGTATAATTTTCTAGTATCAACACAAAACTTTTCGAATTCTATATAATTTATGTCATATCCCGATGACAAAGTTCTTAAAATTACATGAAATCTACGAATAAGGTTTACGTCTAATCCTGTAATTTCGCTGCTCAATTCAGCTTTGGAAAAGATCTACGTGCTGTGTTTCCATCGTTTGTGTTACCATACCCAGGTTTTGGTTTATCTACAATGAGACCCATACGATCTTTAAACACTTTTTGTATCTCTTGTGAGCGTTGCTTCACAATAGCTTTGTCGTTATCTCCCCTGACTTGCCACTTTTTTATTTCTAAACGATAGCTGATGTGAAGCAAACATTCAAACGTGCGGATCCATGCATGTAAAGTAGATAAACCAAATGCAAGGCGTTCTTCGTTGCTGGGATATTTCTTTGACTCCTCGTTCAAAGTAGACGGGGTGGCACCGCAAATATAACACTTTTGTGTTGAACTTGTGTCCGTTAAGGCATTGCACACTTTGCCATCAGTCATTGTCAACAACAAATCGTGTTTAACAGAGATTTGAGATCCAGCAACGTTACATAATGTTGGAAGAAGCTGACTTACTTCATCTAAAATTTTAGAAGTTTCTTCTTTCGTAAACTCTTTTGTCTCCTTGGTAAAAATAAACTTAATATGACGGCAATATAAAGTAGAGGAAGGTCTTGGATTTTGCCAGATCACAGTTTCGCCATCAAGCAGTCTCAAAGGGACAAATGAGTATACGAACAAAAATTCGTCTGTAGCGTTAGTGTTCTCAAATTTCTGCTTATACGTGCTATGCCCCGAACTCCCATCACAGCCCCATTTGCTTACCAACGTATAATATGAACGAGGTAACACACTTCTAATGACTTTCATCTGAGCTTTAACTAATCGTTCAGCCGTTTTATCCAAAATCGCGTGAAGTTTAATTTCAGCTCGAGATTCAGTCACAGAAATATATTCGTCAGAAGGACAACAAGAAGCTTTGGACTTACCTAAACTATAAAACGATGGATACACTTGATGTCCCGCTTTCATTGACCATTTTCTTGTTTGTTTATATGAGTGAGAAGTCGATTTCGAGTCCACATAATAAGCTAAAGCTTCGTCTGGTGTTAACTGCCGACTTTGTTCAGAACACTTATTCTTTTCTCTAGTTTCACTGACCGCGACGTTATGGATCTGTTTAGCAACACTTCGATGCCCTTCTTTTCGAGTAGCTAACTCAGCTGCTGTAATAAGCTCACTTGCACTTCGCGATTCCAAAAGATCTTCTACTCTCCGTTTCTTCGTTTTCGTTGATGAGTCTTCAAATGATTTTCTGGGTCGCCCTACGGAAAGAGCCGCTGATGATGTTGAAGTGCACGGCTGGTTAACACACATCTTTATTTCGATTCCGGATCCCTCTAACCAGTCTTTATGTTTGATTAGAAACATTTCTTTGTTACACTTTAAAGAAGTCCACTTTTGATTGAATTTTGCTGAAAGGCTTGATATTTTCATTTTGAGTCGTTTTAGAGAATCGTCAGAAACATCAGACATATTGGATTTTTCACTTATATAATAAAAAATGCCACTGTTTCGTTCAGTTTTGTCATGTTTTAGCCATTCTTCAAAAAACTCCATTTTCGTCATAGTCACGACTCGTTCTGAAAAAATAAAATAATTTTACTTTCGGGCCTTTTCGGGGTCTATAATATATATGAATCTGTGCCTGAATGTTGTAGGTATTATATATAGAAAAATCTAGGTGGATATATGTGGATAAAAAAAGTTGCTACTTTTAAAGTTTACAATTAATGTAAAATTTGCTGGATTTATCTATACATTTACAAATTGATATTACACTAAAAGTATACATATTTTTTATAAAAAATATAAGTCATAATAGAGTACATACCTTCAACAGAATATTCCTTCACAAAAAACTCGTTTCACTTTGCTACCAATTTTAAAATATGTTATCACAAGTGTGCATAAAATGCAACTGATTTGCAAATGAAAATGACCTCTCTTATAAGGGTTTCTTTGACCCCCTGATAAGATACCTTTATGAGGTGATGAACAAATTAATTCTTGGAATTCGTTAAATGGGGGGGGGGGTTGTTTACAAGTCGTTATCAGTGGTTCCTGGAAATTACGTCACGAATATTGTCCCGCTAGCATGTTCTTGCCGAATCACTGTGCCAAGGTTGGAACTCGTTCTAATTTTTTTAGAATGATAGCTTGCGTTATCCATTACAATAACAGAAACCATCTGGTGTAAGTCCATCATCTGCGAAAAACCAATCTTCAAATATATCGGAATTTATATCTTCGTGATAATCTTCTGTTTTCTAGGATATGAATGTTAAAGGACCTCCGTCTACAAGACCACTTTCGCTTCCAATATGCGTAATAATTAATTGTAGGTAAATAAGTTAAAAAACCTTCGCAAATAAAAAAAATATATATCTTGTTTTTTTTATTTATTTATTTAAAGCAATTAGAGCACTTATGAATAGTACCGTGACGTTACATAAATAATAATTAAGGTCGATTTATAGTGGTACAATGATGGCAAAAACTGAATAGTTATAATAAGGTTAGATACATTGATTGCTTCCCTAAGTATACTAAATTATATTTTATAATATAGACCAACGTCGTAGTTTGAAACGCAACATAGGTAACACTGGAACATGAGTCATATTGTTTTTCTTTGCTTTAACACCAGGTTGTTTCGTAATGAATTCTCATGATCCTGTGGACGTAACAATTAGAATTTCTCCCCAACCGGTTTTATGATCAGTTCTTTTATCTATAGAATGGAAATAAGAATTAGGATACTTATTGTCCAGGAGACTTAGCATTTTGCTGCCGATTTTTGAGATAATAAGCTATAAATTGGTGTATACCTTCGTTTTGGCATTGTTTATGTGTAGTCAAAAGTCACCGATGATAGCTTGTTCGGTTCATCAAAAAAACGAAGGTCAAAGGTCACAAAAATTGGTTTTTCAACAATATCTCGTTTTTTATGCTCTAAAATCACTTTGGGACCTATTATAAAAGTTGTAGAGCATAAAATTCTCTACAAGATTGGTCTAAGGTATTTTTTTCTAAGTCTAACCGTCTTTGAAATAGAGCGCGGAGAGTAGGAAGTATTTGGTCGTATGCATGATAACGCTACGTTAGCTGCATAATGCAATACGTTGTGCAGTTTATACGTTAATAATTTACTAAAAATGTTTAAATAATCAACGAATTTCAATTATTTACTTGAAAATAAATGATATTTGTTTATAATATTTAGAAATAACATGTGTTTGATTAAATTTAGTAAATATTAGCTTAATTGCATTCTCATTATATTTTTATTTTCTCTGCTATGAAGTTGTAGAGATTTTCAAAATCGTTCTCCGAATTATTTATAATAAATGGATGGAATCATACTACTTTATGGCAGGATCTATGTAGTCAATTACGGACCGTATAATTTCCAAAAATGTTGGGTCCCTCATAGATACAATGCAGGTACATTTGCACTAATCAGTTTTAAATTTCGGTGATTTGTGCGATGTCGTAAATTTACAGTTTCGAGCGGATGATAATTCTAATTTATGGAGCTTATGCATATTATAATTTGAGAAATTTTAATATATACATAGAAAGTATTCGGATTAGTTAGTCTAGGGACTGCTCTGTAAAACCAATCAGCGGTGTGCACCACCAAGCAGCCATCCCCCTCTATTGAGTGGTTGCAAGAGAGCGAAAATACGAGAATATAAGTTCAAGAATTTTACCTTCTTAAGGCATTAGTGCGTGAAGCTTCGAAGAGCTAGAGTTTCTTCAAATTCACGTATATTCTCATATATTCTCTCTATACATCTTTACGATCAATGTGTGCGCGTATGTGTGTCGTCGACTACCTGTGTAATAGTTCACGTGTTATAGACGTAGAGGGCCACGCTTGACAGAGGGGGGCCTCTACCAACGGTCTTTTATGTTTTCATATAGTGAGTTGGGACAGATGTTACATAAGACTTGTACCGTTCTCAAGGCTTCTCCTTTTATTTAGTTTCACTAGACTTCTCTTCAGTGTAAAACTGAATTTTGGCAAATACAGACATACGATTTCGGGTAAAATGGCTGAATTGTGTTTTATATGTGAAAAGTTACTATCAGATGACAAAACTGTGAATGTTTCGCGTGGCTTACAAGTTTTAAAAAAAATGCAAGTATTCAAAGAAATGACGGTAAAATTGACTATTTGAACACTTTAAGTTCTGTAAAAGTGCATATTAACTGCAGGAAACAGTACACCAGTGAACATAGTATAACTGCATATAAGCGACGCCTGGAAGATGATGAACCTTCGACATCAAGTTCACCTCGTAGACTAAGAACTGAGCCTTTTGACTTCGCAAAATTGTGCTTGATTTGTGGCCAAACAGCTGATGAAGGAGAAGAAAAACGTAAACATCAAAAGTATAAGCGCGTCATTAGTAAGGTACAAACTATAAATATGAAAGACAATATAATTAAAAGAGCAGTTGAACGAGGTGATTCTTTTGGAGAATTAGTGAAAAGTCGCGTAATTAGTGAATTTGACTTGATTGCTGCCGGAGCAAAATATCACACTATTTGCATGACTAAATTCTTTCATTCAAAGCCGTCTAAACATGAAGAGCCGAGCCGAAAAGATGAAATCGAAGTAGCAATGCAAGAAATTTTTTCTTTTATTGAAAATAACGAAGATTCACAATTTACATTGAAAGAGCTTCGAGATGTCCCTACGCAGTATTTGCCCGATGATGCTACTATTATTTCCAATTTAAGACAGAAATATTTAAGTAATATAGTAATCACGGTGAAGAATAGATCATTCACTATTATAAGTTTTCGCGACACGCAAGCTGATCTATTATCACAAAAGTGGTATGAAAATAAAAAAAAAAACTCCGGAAGAAGAACATTTTTAGTAAATTATTAACGTATAAACTGCACAACGTATTGCATTATGCAGCTAACGTAGCGTTATCATGCATACGACCAAATACTTCCTACTCTCCGCGCTCTATTTCAAAAACGGTTAGACTTAGAAAAAAATACCTTAGACCAATCTTGTAGAGAATTTTATGCTCTACAGCTTTTATAATAGGTCCCAAAGTGATTTAGAGCATAAAAAACGAGATATTGTTGAAAAACCAATTTTTGTGACCTTTGACCTTCGTTTTTTTGATGAACCGAACAAGCTATCATCGGTGACTTTTGACTACACATAAACAATGCCAAAACGAAGGTATACACCAATTTATAGCTTATTATCTCAAAATCGGCAGATAGGCTCTTTTTTCAGCTATATTGCCTGGACTATTAGTGGTCCCTAAAATTGTTGTTTTCGTTGTAGTTTGATAAAAGTACAGCGAGTCTTTTGCATTTCTTTCCGTTTTTTGCTTCGCCATATCGCGAAAAACATAGTTTCCAATTTCTTCAGGCCTGTCCGTACATATACTATTTCAAGTAAGAAAGGAATCTATCGTTTTTGAGCGATATGGCTTTAGACGATTAGGTGAGTGTCCATAAATGCAGCATACTTTCAATAGAATTATGAGAATTTTTTCGGATTTAATTATTTATAGTCAAACATATAATAGCCTAAAGGGGTGGGAGAGGTAGTCGCTTAGAATATATCGTGGTATACGTCTTTTTGATCGTTCTTGGTTAACAGAAACCTCATCCGTTCTTGATTATCTCACCACTAAGTACTTATCATTTAAAATATCCAATAATATTATAATACGTGGGCGGTTTCAAAAGTTCTCGGCCTAACAATGAAAGAAATATTTTTTTGACTTGAAATATGTTTGATTTTTTAATATAATCTACTGAAACTTTAGTCTGCAAAATATCCATCCACAGCTGCAATAGCTTCGTCTTTTGATGTAAAACGCTTTCCAGTTAGGATTTTTTTTTAGTTTGGAAACAGATAATATTCAGATGGAGCACAATCTGACGAATACGCTGGATGTTCAAGCAATTCGTACTTTATTCGTTAAATTTTGCTATAGTCAAAACCTTGCGTGAATACGTGCATTGTCTTGATCAAAAATGATTCTTTTCTTCTTTAAAGCAGGTCTTTTCTCACGAATTTTTGCATCCAAGTGATCCAAAAGGTTACGATAATATCAGAGTTAATTGTTTTACCTTTCTGAAGGTAATCGATCAACGAAACACCTTTCTAATACCAAAAAACTGTTTCCATAACCTTCCCTACTGATGGAACCGTATTTGCCTTCTTTGGTGCACTTCCACCGGCTTCAATTCATTGTTTCGACTATTCTTTTCGCTCTGGTGTATAGTGGTGGATCTAAATATCATCAATAGTTATGAAACGATGCTTGAAATCCATTTTATTTACCTTAAAACGATCCAAACACGCTTGAAAAATACGCATCCGAATGCGTTTTGTCAACGTCAGTTAATTGTCAGCGGCACCCATCTTGCACAAAGCTCATATGTAATTCTTCATCTAAAATATTTCCAATTCGTTCTTTTGAGATGCCTAGGGCCTCAGCTATTTCACACCATATCATGGACTTGTTGAATGATTTGTGATGTAGCAGTTTTTGGCTCATCTTCGAGGCTTGTACGACCAGATTTAAAAAAGCAGCCCATTTTTTCAAAGGGGAAAGTGAAGATGATGCATCCTTATACACTTTTAATAATTTCGGATGAATTTCTGTTGGTATAGAACCACCCAAAACAAAGAATTTAATCACTGCACGATATTCAGTTTTTTCGATTTTAAAAACAAGTCAAAACTAAACAGCTGCTACTATTCGAATGAATTGACAGATCGAAATAAAATCTCACATGTGTCTATATAAAGGATGGAACTTTCCAATACAATTATGGTTATACAGTTTTTAACGCCATCTATGTGTCAGGTCGAGAACTTTTCAGACAGCCTAGGTAATTAAGTCAAAGTTATTTAGATTTTTTATGTAAGATTTCAAGTACAATAACACATG
This sequence comes from Pachyrhynchus sulphureomaculatus, assembly GCA_019049505.1. Classification (NCBI taxonomy): domain Eukaryota; kingdom Metazoa; phylum Arthropoda; class Insecta; order Coleoptera; family Curculionidae; genus Pachyrhynchus; species Pachyrhynchus sulphureomaculatus. The sequence goes on along the minus strand of CM032448.1, from coordinate 116,701,476 downwards.
GGCTGAAAAGTCCCGGGCCTAACAAAGAAAACACGGTTTTTTTTGATTCAAAATTAGCTTTATTCATCAACGTAATCTCCATCAAGAGCAACGCAATCATTCCAGCGCCGCTCTAACATTTCAATACCACTTTTGTAGAACGATTTATCTTTTGCCTCAAAATAGGCCTCAGTTTCAGCGATAACCTCTTCATTCGTGCGAAATTTCTTACCGGCGAGCATTTTTTTCAGGTCTGCGAACAGCCAGTAGTCGCTGGGAGCCAAATCTGGCGAATACGGTGGATGTGGGAGCAATTCGAAGTTCAATTCATGTAGTTTTGCCATTGTTTTGATTGACTTGTGACACGGTGCGTTGTCTTGATGAAACAAAATTTTTTTCTTTGCCATATGCGGTCGTTTCTTTGCAATTTCGGCCTTCAAACGCTCCAATAACGCTATATAATATTCACTGTTGATGGTATTTCCTTTCTCAAGATAGTCGATGAATATTACACCACGCACATCCCAAAATACCGAGGCCATAACCTTTCCAGCCGATTGTTGTGCTTTCGGGCGCTTTGGACGAGGTTCACCAGTTGCTGTCCACTCAGATGACGATCGTTTTGATTCCGGAGTGAAGTGATGGATCCATGTTTCATCCATTGTCACATATCGACGCAAAAATTCCGGCTTGTTACGTTTAAACATGGCCAAACACTGCTCAGAATCATCAACACGTTCTTGTTTTTGATCAACAGTGAGCAAAAACGCGGCACCCACTTTGAACAGAGCTTTCTCATAGTCAAATGCTCATGCAATATAAAGCCAACACGTTCTTTTGATATCTTTACGATGTCAGCTAACTCACGCAACTTCACTTTTCGATCATTCAAAACGATTTTATGGATTTTTTTGATGTTTTCTGGTGTTACCGCCTCATTTGGACGTCCACTGCGTTCTGCATCATCGGTGTCTCTACGACCACGTTTGAAGTCAGCAAACCAACGTTTTATTGTTGTTTCTGATGGAGCGGAGTCCCCATAACACTTTTCAAGCCATTGCTTCGCTTGAACGGTATTTTTTCCCATCAAGAAGCGGTGTAAAATTAAAACACGAAATTGTTTTTTGATCCATTGTTTTAAAAATAACAAAAGTAGCGTCACTCTTAGCACAATAACTCACAAACTAATGAATAGAATATCATGAAATTTTAACAGCTGTCTTTTGAAGGTTAGTATTAACTGAAAAAAAGGTGACTGCAATAAAACTAGCGCCATCTATGTGTTAGGACCGGGACTTTTCAGCCCATGTGTTATAAGTAACACTTGGTTTTATGTCGATTTATTCATCAGTAACTAGTTTTTTTTTGGGACCCTTTGTACGTACGGCGTTTAAATATTTTCTGAACATACCTGTACGTGAGGTGGTGTAGACAGACAATAAACAACGGCATCGGCAATATCTTCACCATGTAACATTTTGCTGGGGACGAAGATGTTGGTTAAATCCTTTTGATCTATGCCTGCAGCTTGGACTATTTCGGATTCTGTCGCTCCTGGACTAATACTCTAAAAAAGGTTTATAATATCATTCAGCTATACCATTAAATTATTATTAGTTAAATTTGGGAGCAAGAATGTCTTGACATGAAAGAGATTTAAGACACATGGAGTGAAAAATCCAGAGACTTTCGAGAGATGGCAGCACTGTATGATTTTTAGTCAGTGTCAACTGAAGATTCGTGTAAAATTTTCATGACATTTTGTCTATTAGTTTGCGAGATACAGCTGTTTGAGTCACGCTACTTTTGATTTTGGCAAAGCGATGGAACAAAAAGAATTTCGTGTATTGATTTGATATAGCTTGTTGATGGAAAAAATACAGTCAGAACCTAAGAATGGCTTGAGAAAAAAAATCCACTATATAGTTCTGAATAACCGCAAAGTGAAGGAGATAGCTGACATCGTGAAAATATCAACAGAACTCGTGACGCATATTTTTCATGATCATTTGCATATGAAAAAGCAGCTGTACACTCTCACTATTGATCAACAGCAGCGTTTCGAAGATTCCGAATGCGGTTTGAACACTATTTTGACGTAATCCAAAGGAGTTTTTGCTTCGATTATTTATATATATATATATATATATATATATATATATATATATATATATATATATATGTATATATATGTATATATATGTATATATATGTATATATATGTATATATATGTATATATATGTATATATATGTATATATATATGTATATATATGTATATATATGTATATATATGTATATATATGTATATATATGTATATATATGTATATATATGTATATATATATATATATATATATATATATATATATATATATATATATATATATATATATATATATATATATATATATATATGTATATATGTATATATGTATATATGTATATATGTATATATGTATATATGTATATATGTATATATGTATATATATATATATATATATATATATATATATATATATATATATATATTCAGTCCCTGGCCAAATTATTAGACGCACTGTATTTTTTTTAGTAATTTTATGTTTCTTAAGAGTTTTTATGCAATAATGGTATATTTAAACTACAATATTATTGATTTTTATTTAAAAGAATTGTTGTAGACTACATATTTGTATTTATTTTTAACATATGGCAACACTGTGTTGACAAAGTGATACATGAACGTAAACAAGTACAAACCTGTATCAGTCGCGATCGGAATCGAGTCAGGTACGGACGTGTTTCTGTGGCTTTATGGACTGTGATTGTTTGTTTAACAGTTTTATACTACTCAGTTATTAGTTTATTTTGTATGCAGTGTTTTAAAAAAGTAATTGGACTATTTTCATTATGGGTAGAAAAGGCGATCTTTCACCACGTAAAAAAAGCTGAAGTGAAGGCTCTTGTGATTGCGAAAACATTTACAAACCGAGAAATATCACGAAGATTGGAGGTTTCTGAAGCTAGTGTACGACGCATAAAAAATAAAATTGAGTCAGGGAAGGAATTAAGCCCGAAAAGAAAGAAAAGATGCGGTAGAAAACCAATTTTCACTCCACGGTCAGAGAGATGTTTGAAGAAAATTTGTGTAGAAAACAGATTTGCTACCACAAAGGTAATAAAATCACAACTCCAGGATGCTAGCGTAAATGCTTCTGAGCGCACTGTTCGAAGAAAATTGAAAGAATTAGATTTTAAGGCCTGTCGTCCCGCCAGGAAGCCCAAGTTAACAGCTGCAATGAAAGCAAAGCGCCTGAAGTGGGCCAAACAATGGCAAGACAAAGATGTGGGACTTCTGGAGATCGGTAAGATACAGCAATTTAATCAATAATTGATACATTATTATCATTTTCAGTTAAATAAAGCAAATAAACATGGAAGTTTATATATTTTTCCTATTTTTGACAGGTCTGCTTCAGTGACGAAAGCACATTCGAAATTTTGCAGAATAAAGCTCAGTATGTGCGTCGTCGTCATGGAGAAAAGTTTCATCCTGATTGTGTCGTCCCGACGGTTAAACATCCCACCAAAGTGATGATTTGGTCAGTCATCAGCGGCAAGGGCACTGGACGTCTGTACGTCGTCAGAGGAATAATGAGGCAAGATCAGTACAAACAAGTATTACAAAATCGGTTGATTCCGCAGTTCAGAGAATGGTTTCCAAATGGGGAACCATTCACTTTCATGCAAGATGGAGCTCCCTGCCACACTGCTCGGTCTGTTAAAGCTTTTTTGGCAGAAAAAAATATCCGGCTGTTGGATTGGCCGGGAAATAGTCCTGATATGAACCCCATTGAAAATGTGTGGGAGCTGATGAAAAGAGAAGTGGCTAAAGATGTGATTACCAACAAAACCCAGCTCCTAGAAAAGATTATTCATGTGTGGAATCATCATCCTCAAATGCAGGAAACAGTACAATCTTGCATTGATAGCATGCCGCGCAGAATTAAAGCTTTGATAGCGGCTAAAGGTGGCTCAACTAAATATTGACTTTTACTAACAGTTATTTCACTTTTCTTTAAAACTTAATAAACTTATGCTTTTCTAAATTAATGCTGTTTTATTTATGTCAAATAAATAGGTAATTGATTGGATAATATAAAAATAAAAAACAAATCAATTTAAAATAATAAAACGGTACAATATCACTCGGTAATTAATATTTTACATGAAATCTTGCAGTGCGTCTAATAATTTGGCCAGGGACTGTATATATATATATATATATATATATATATATATATATATATATATATATATATATATATATATATATATAGATATAGAAGTGATTGCAGATTAAAGAAAAACTCTTGTGCGCTTGCCCAACATAGTAGCCAATTTTCACATGAATTTAATTTTGCTGAAACCAAAATCCTATGTAAAGAGAGAAATCTCGGTAGGAGAATCTTTAGGGAGATGGTGGAAATCCACCTTCAACCGAACTCGATCAGTAAAAAAACTGACATTAAGGATCTGAGTTTAATTTTCTCCAATTTATTACAAATAGGCAGTCAGAGTGAAAACTCTTACAATATATCTGACATATCTCTTTGATAATAATCCCACTAATTTTCACTAACTTTTCAACTTTAAAACGATCAAACAAAATGTCAACGTCATTCTATTTTTAAATATAAATTAACCATAACTTAACTAAGAAATAGAAACACACTGCCTTTAGCAAAATGACAAGAAAAACATAACAAAAAAATCCTTTATAAACTAAAAGCATTTTGCGACCACAAAATTCTCTGTACTCTTCCAACAAAATGAAGTAAAATTTTATTATATTTCTCAGAGATGAATATGTCGAGTTTTCTTGTGTTTTTTTCTGTTTTTTCTGATGAATAAGTGCAATAAAGTGCCCCCACAAACAACAATTTTTGAACACACCACTTACTGCTAAGTACTTTAATGTTATATATAAAATAGGGTTGTTCTTTACTTTTAATCTCAAAAATACTGATATTCTACTGTAATTGTAGCCCTGATGAAGAAAATGAAATATTTTCGAAACCTTGGCGTAGCTAAAAAGGTGTCCAAAACTTTTTAGTTCTTTTCCAAAGACCGCTTACCCCAAGAACACTATACTGCTGTATATATATATATATGTATATATATATATATATATATATATATATATATATATATATATATATATATTTATATATTTATATATACAGGGTGATTAGTAATTCGACCTATTCCTTGACAGGTGTCATAATAGAAGTAATTTCAAACAAATTTGTCACTATGATCTGGGCGTCTTAAATCAGTGATTTTTGAGTTATTGCAATTTTTAGATTTTTTAAAAATTTTCCAACTTATACCCAAAAATTGCAAATTCTGAAAAAAACTACTTCACTCTGAGCATTGAACTGACACTTTTCTAATAGTTGACTAAAGAGTGATCACTTTAAAAAAATCATGGCCGAAATTCCCATAGCCTCAGAACTAAAAGGTCATAAATTATATGTCATGAATTTTTTTTTTCAAATATCGTTTAAATTGTAGAGGGTTACTCAAAAAAAATTGGCTTACTAATTACGGAAAAACTTCCTCGTTTCATAAACCCTTCAAAAAACTTAACTTAGCTTCGATCAGCAGCAGCGGCAAGATCACAGTATCGAGTAACAGCAGCAGTAAGAGCACTTGAAAATGCCAAATGAGATTTTGGCGAGACGTCGTGCAATTTCATTGTTAGACGAAACGGATTGAAACCCGGAATTTTAATGTAAAAGGTGTCCTAAAATTCACGCAAGATTTGAATTTGGTAAAGTATGGTAAAGTGTTGCCATCAAAACAAAAAACACATCGTGACAACTAACAGTTCAGGGTTATTAAAAATGGAGCGCTACACGAAATAACAACGTGTTTTCATTGTTGAGCAATATTTTAAAAATATTGAAAGTTTGGCAGCTACAGTTTGGAATTTTCGTACAAAATATGGTCGGAATAGTGATTTAACCTCATCAACTGTGAAGAGATTAATTGAAGAATTCAGGGAGACTTGATCAATTAGTCATCTTAAACGCTCTGGCCGTCCTTCAACAAGTCGTTCGACACAAAACATTTAAGCAGTTCGTGAGAGTGTTGCTGAGACTCTAGAAACACCAATTCGGCACCGTGGTCAAGAATTGGACATTTCGAGAAGCTTTCTACAGCGTATTCTCACGAAAGATCTGGATCTTAATGCTTACAATGTTCAATTGACTCAAGAACTGAAGCCTACTTACCACGCACAACGAAGAAAGTTCGTTGAATGGATTATGGAACAAGTGGATACTGATTTTTCGAAGAAAATCATCTTCAGCGATGAGGCTCATTTCCATCTTGATGGCTTCGTTAATCGACAAAATTGTCACATTTGGGGTTCAGACAATCCACACGTGACTGTTGCGAAACAAATGCATCCGCAGCATGTCACTGTTTGGTGCGGATTTTGGGCTGGAGGCATCATCGGACCATTCTTCGAAAATGCGGTTGGCTAGGTAATAACAGTTAATGGTGATCGTTATCGCGATATGATAATCCAATTTGTTGTTCCTAAATTGCAAGATTTGGATGTGGACGACATGTGGTTTCAACAAGACGGTGCCACATGCCATACAGCCCAAGAAACAATTCAATTACTGCATGAGTCATTTCCTGGTCGTGTAATATCCCGTTTTGGTGATCAGAATTGGCCGCCCAGATTATGCGATTTAACGCCGTTGGATTTTTTCTTTGGGGGTTTTTTAAAGTCTAAGGTTTATGTCAACAGGCCCACGATCACCCATGACTTGAAGGAGGAAATTAAGCGCTGTGATGGAAAATTTCGACAAAAGAGTGCGTATGTGCCAGCAAAGCCGTGGAGGCCGTTTACCCGATATGTTATTCCATACATAACCCTATACTGTACACTTTATGAATCAATAAAAAGTTACAATTTTTAATTAAAAACCTGTGTTTTCTATCAAAATTACTTCTTGCGTGAATTTTGGGACACCCTTTATTACATTCCACCATCCCACAGTGTGTCGCGTAGAACATGCTAGGTGGACAAAATTCATGTTATGATTTCCAGGAAATCTTATTTGCAAAACGTAAACAACACCACCAAACCCCGAATTCCGAGAAAAGGTTGTTTATCAAATTTGCAAGTGGCGAGTCATAAGCGTCAGAAGTCAGGTAATGAGTTTAATGCAGCTCTTTCAATCAATCAGTTGCAATTTAGCGACACTTTCGTGCACATCTTATAGTGACATATGGTAATATTGTGAAAGTTTTTGTGATGAATATTAATACTGAAGGTAAGTACTATTTTTTAATGTATTTTTTTAATCAGAATCTATTAATTTGAATTTTTAGTATTTTTTTTAAATAGCCTATATATTTTAGCGTGTTTTTTTTAAAAAAAAAAACTTTGAAAGTTCAGAATATACAGACATTCACCTCTATCCGGGCTAGTTTTTAGATATTACACAGAAATAACTTTATTCTTCGTAAAAATACACATATTGTTTAGCACACTTCAGTACAACATGTTTTTTTTTCTTTTTTTCCAGAACACGTTTACTCTATTTCAAGGGTAGCCTTTTTTGAGGAGTGGTTGAAACACACGAAGAATGAAAAAAACTCGCTTGTATATGACTTTCTTTCTTCAAAATTTCACTTTGGTGACATTACTGAAAGCAGCCAAAAAGAAATAAAGTTGAAGATATCCAACTTGTCTAATAAGTTTGGTGCCAAGTGGTTGGCTTCAGGAAAGTCGAAGGAGCGTCTTTTAATTAAAAATAAGAATTGGTTGGATGAAGCAGACATACAGTTTACTGCGAGTTCTTTTACGCCACAACCTTCAACATCAAGTGAGAATGTGACTCCTGCAGGAAGATCTCGCAAAGATTTCGAGGAATCGTCGTTTAAGACGAAGAAACGTCGCGTCGTGGGTCTCGTAGAATCCCGAAGTGTCAGTGAATTGGTGACTGCTGCCGAAATTGCTGTGCGTTCAGCAGGGCAAAGGAAAATTGCCAATGTGATTAGAGACATTAGTGAGAGCCCAGATAATATTATTAAGTCTAAAAATACCAGTTCCGTTAATCCTAGGCAATTAAGTAGTGACGAAGCCTTAGCTTACTATATAGATTCTAAGTCAACAACGCATTCTTACAAACAAACTAGGAAGTGGTCCATGAAGGCGGGGCATAATGTGTTTCCGTCATATTTTAGTTTAAAAAAGTCCAAACAGGCCTGTTACCCTGCAGAGGAGCACATTGCTATAACAGAAAACTCGTGCTGAAATAAATTTGCAAGCCTTATTAAATAAAACAGTGGAACGTCTAGTATTAGCACAGAATGAAGTTATCAGCAGTGTGCTCTCAACAAGTTCATCGTTTACGCTTGTTAGTAAATGGGGATGTGATGGAAGTTCTGGGCACAGCACATACAAACAGAGATTTGAGAACACTGAATATACGGACGAGTTTCTTTTCGCATTTTCTTTAGTTCCCCTTAAGTTATATGATGGGTCCAAAATTATTTGGCAAAATCCTCGGCCTTCATCAACTTTGTATTGTCGCCCAATCAAATTTATATTTGCCAAAGAAACGAACGACTTCACGTTAGTGGAGACAAATAGATTGTTGGAAGAAGTTAATGCTCTTCTTCCAACACTTATCAACTTTGGTGATTCTCAAATCTTTGTAAAACACGAACTTTTGCTGACAATGACAGACGGAAAGGTATGTAACGCCTTAACGGAAACTAGTTCATCCCAAAAGTGTTTCATCTGTGGCGCCACCCCCAAGACGATGAACGATGACCCCGCGATGTTTAACAGCAATCAAGAACATTTTGGCTTTGGTTTATATACACTTCATGCTTGGATTCGTTGCTTCGAATGTCTTTTACATATCAGTTACAAGTTGAATATTAAGAAATGGCAGGCTAGAAGCAACGAAGACAAAGCAGATATCAAGGTTCGTTCCGAGGAAATCAGATTGAAATTTAAGAACGAGATGGGACTCATTGTAGATAAACCAAAGCCAGGATTTGGTTCTTCAAATGATGGAAATACAGCCCGTCGCTTTTTTAAGAATGCTGAGATGAGTGCTCAGATCACAGGGTTGGATGTTACAATTATAAAAAAGTTTGATGTTATTTTGAGAACATTGCCTTCTGGATTCGAGATAAACTTAGTTGAATTCAAAAAATTTTGTCTTGAAACCAGAAAACATTATCTTAGTCTCTATTCGTGGTACTGTATGCCTGCTACTGTGCATAAAATTTTAATTCACAGCACAGAAGTCATCAAAGCGGCATTGCTTCTAATTGGGCAGCTTTCCGAAGAGGCTCAAGAAGCACGGAACAAAGATTGCCGCAGATTTAGGGAGTACAACACCCGCAAGTGCTCGCGTGTTACCACGAATAGAGACTTACTGTGCATGTTAATTATAACATCTGATCCTTTGATCAATAGCCTTCGAGAGATTCTAAAAAAATCCGGAAAAAATATGTACAGATGTATTAAAGTTAATTGTAAGCCCTAGCATAGAAGAGTCAAGATTGGAATCGTCATCATATTGTCGCACAATGCCACAAAATGATGACGATTATACAGTAAACGACTCATCAGAAGACTCTGATGATGATTATTAGGTTCAGCTACTATTTTTAGTTATGTAGTGCTTGTACTAAGCATGTAAACCTTGACTTGTAAATTTTTCTTTATCAATAAATGAGTATTTTTATTTTACATATAATTACAGTCAGTGTCATTATGCTAAATTTATTACAGAGCATTTATAACATTTATTTTAAAATTAAACAAAAACAATTTTTGACTGGAATTTTCAAAAACATTTTTTTTTGAACCGAACAGCAAGAAATATGTACCTCAAAAAAATCAAAAACATTTTAAAATACCAACTACTTATGTATGTATAATGCACAAGTTACCTACCTGAAAGGCAGGTATTATTTGAGTTTATCCTTTTTGTGTCAATAAAACTAAGTAATATGGATTAATTGTTTTATTTTTAATTGACAAATGCAATAAATGATTTTTCATCTGGTTATTATTAAAAATAATAATACAGTGTCTTTCATTTAGTTGCACATTCAAGTTTGTAGAAAAATTCGTGCACATACGCAGAATATTTTGTTTTTGTTATACAATGTTTTGTGCAGCTGGACAAAAAATACAGGTAAGCGAAATGCAGCTAAATGAAAGACACTGTATTATAATTTTTAATTCTAATGACCATACAAAATACCCTTGCCCTTTAGTTCCGTTATCTACCTGCTAAGCTGATGCAATCCTACAGCGATATGCATGGGTGGCTGTATTACACAAATTTTATCGATATTGAGTACCTGCGGTAAATTGTGAATAAAACCCACATTTATTAACCGATTTTCATGATTAATACCGGTTGGGTTGAATTCTTTCTTGAACCTTGGAATAATGAATATATATTTTTTCAATTTCTTGGGCTTTATGGTTCTTTTGTTTTAAGGATAGAGAAATTACATCACGTTCTAGTTAGAAGTTTATTGAAAACGTTTCGCCTAATTTTTAGGCTTCTTCAGTTCATCTAAAAATTGAAATTTTCTGTTTTAGATATTCAATAGGACGCACAATTTTTTTTTTATATTATAAATATATAAAATTCTTAAACTTATAATACAATATAGAAGGTGAAAATAATAAAAATACACACAAAAATATATATAAAAACTTACATGTGTGGGTTGAAACGAAGACACACTTAACATTCTTTAAAAGGTGTTACTAAGACGGTCACATTTTTTAAAATAACTTTAGATTTGTATAGGGAACGAAAGTCATTCTTTGGTTCCCTATACAAACCAAACACTCGTTTGATTTTAAAAATACAAAAATCTTAAAAAAAGAATCAAATTATTTTAAAAGATCAATCCATGAAATGATCTGTATTAATAAAGAGAAAAACAATATAAACGACAAAAGCGACGTTAGAGGTCTGAGTCATATTTATTTCGGACTCTTCTCATAATAACTCAATAGCAGTTAATAAATAAAAATACATAAACAAATCAAAGAATGACAGTAACACCTTTTAAAGAATATTAAGTGTCTTCGTTTCAACCCACACATGTAAGTTTTAATATATATTTTTGTGTGTATTTTTATTATTTTCACCTTCTATATTGTATTATAAGTTTAAGAATTTTATATATTTATAATGTAAAAAAAAAAATCATGCGTCCTATTGAATATCCAAAACAGAAAATTTCAATTTTTAGATAAACTGAAGAAGCCTAAAAATTAGGCGAAACGTTTTCAATAAACTTCTAACTAGAACGTGATGTAATTTCTCTATCCTTAAAACAAAAGAACCATAAAGCCCAAGAAATTGAATATATATATATATATATATATATATATATATATATATATATATATATATATATATATATATATATATATATATATATATATATATATATATACTTGGATGGATGGATACTTTTCGGCTCATGACTTATTAATAAACGCTCAAAAAACACAATGCCTATTTTTCGGCAATAGAATAGAAAACACTTTATCTTTTACATATCGAAATATTAATATCCAATCGTCCGAACGTGTTTCCTTCTTGGGGGTGGAACTAGATCAGAGACTGAACTGGAGAGCGTATTGAGAATGTTGCATTGAATGTTTCAAGGTATGCTTTAAGAATTATTTCTGAAAATGTTGGAGTCGATGCTGCTCTGTCAGCTTATCATGCCTTTATACAATCAAGAATAACATACGGTCTTATCTTTTGGGGTAATTCACCGGGAATTGAAAGAGTTGTAATTCTTCAGAAAAAATGTATTAGAGGTATATTTGGAATGACGCCGCGTGATAGCTGTAGGGATGTGTTTAGAGACAGAAAGATCTTGACTATTATTTCTATGTATATCTTGGACAGTTTTATGTTTGTTCACACCAACAGCGATATTTTTGAGACTTACATGAACAATCACAGGTATGCCACTAGACATAAATTGAATCCGCTTCCCGAAAAGTGTAATTACAGCTACATACAGAAAAAATGTTAATTATGTCATATTAAAGATATATAATAGTTTCCCACAGAGTGTACGTGCGTTATGTAAAACGGAAGTAAAGAGGTTTTTAACCAAATATCTGCTTCAAGGAGCTTATTACTCATTAAATGAATTTTTCTTAAGTCGAGTTGAAATTAGCACAGAAATTTGATGGCTCTGTCAGCAGAGGTGGTTTCTTGTCTTTTCCGTTGTGCCTCTTATTTCATTGTGTCTGCGTTACTATATTGTAATTTTGCTTTTAAAGTGTTTTTACTTATTTACTATTTTTTCCTTTTCTTTTATTTAATTATAGGTTATTGTAAACTTAGTTACCATTGTTTAATGCCTATTGGCTTATAAGTGTAACCTATTGTTACATGAAAACAAATAAATTATTATCTATCTATCTATCTATCTATCTATCTATATATATATATATATATATATATATATATATATATATATATATATATATATATATATATGTATGAATGTATGTATGTATGTATGATAATTTCAGAAAAATGGCGGGAAAGGATAGACGAACCTAAAACAGAACAGAAACAGATGGAAGATTGATTTTAATTCTTCTATCCTTCCTAGCTCATCGGTCTGTTGTATTCGCGCAGTGATTCAAACAAATTCTAACTTATTTATGGCACACACTATATAATAACTTGTACTTTCTTACCGTTATTTTAATACCGCTCTCCTGAAAAGCCAACTCCAACCTCAGAGTTTCACAAAAAGCCGTAACGCCGTGTTTTGTAGCCGGGTACATATTAAGGCCTGCGAAAACTGCAGGTACGGAGTGTCCCAGAATACTGTTGAGATTTATGATGTAACCATCTATGTTGTTCGATTTCATTATTTTGATCGCCTCACGAGTTGATATGCAGAGCCCCATGAGGTTCGTTTCTAGAGAAAAATATACATTTAAAAGTAACTATGAAAATTGTTCCAGATGTTTGCATAAGTAACCCAGTCGCCAGGGGTGTTGAGCTCCCATTAGATGTTAACAGGCTGCATTTTGGCACACAGATAGTTTTTTGGACGTAGAATACGATAAAAAAGTTTGCTAAAGTTTAATGTACGCTAAGTTCACAAAATCCAAAATAAAATTAAAAATTATAGTTTTTTGGTAATATCTTGAAAAATAAAAAAGATATCGAAAAACTAATAGCACCACGAGAAAAAGCGGCAAATTTTACAAAAAAAAACAGGTTTTTTCCACATTTTTTTATTAGCGTGAAAATTTCTTAAAAATTCGGATAAGTGTTTCAAAAAGTGTAGCTCGCCAAACAGGTTAATTTGAATGTCTACGCGCACCGCTCGAAGATTAATCGATATTATTTGTTTTCAGAATGTAAAAAAAATTAAAAGATACACTCCTGGACAAAATTAACGCAACAATATATTAAATAATAGAAATCTCTATATTGAATTAATTTTAATAATTTTCTATGAACATTATTTACACTAAAAGTTAGAAAAAACTTATTCGGATACTTTAAAAGTGAATTAGCTGCCAAATTTTTCTATAAGATTCGAATTAAAATTATTCTTAAGACCTAATAACAAAATCGCTGAAATTATGTAATAATGAAAAAAATAAAATGGGACACTAGCAGCAAAATTAATGGTGTAACTGGGACACTAGTAGCGTGTGTTGCCTCCTCTACTTCGGATGACAGCGTTTATGCGCCGAGGCATGCTTCTAATTAAATTTTGGATAAAATCTTGAGGAATTTGCTCCCATTCTGTGATAACTGCATTTTCAAGTTCCCTCAGGTTTCTAGGTGCCGGTATATGACGTTTCACATTTTTCTTTAAGGTGATCCCATACATGTTCTATCGGATTCAGATCCGGGCTTTTTGGTGGCCATTGCATAATCGGTATATCCACTTGATTAAGATAATCGAGTATCTCCCTAGCCACGTGAGGTCGAGTGTTCTCTTGCATAAACAGGAAATTGGGCCCCACAAAATGACCGAAAGGCATCACATGTTCTACTACAATATTCTCAAGATAGTAGTCAGCATTCATGGATCTCGTACGGACAGGAACTAACTCTGTGCGAGCATCAAAGCAGATGCCACCGCAGAACATAACAGAGCCACCGCCGAATGGAATCCTTGGGGGGGGGGGTGGGGGGGGGGGGGGGGGGGGGGGGGGGGGGGGGGGGGGGGGCAGAGACATTGCAAGGAGCAAACCTCTCTCTCCTGGTCTTCGCCATACTCGCTCACGACCATCTGGATGTTTTAGACTAACCCTAGTTTCTTTCATCTGTGAAAAAAAAACTTGTTTCCAATCATCCACAGACCAGTTTTCGTGATTTCGAGCAAAACGTAACCTGGCAACTCTGTTCTCTCTAGTAAGCAAGGGCGCAATGGCTGGTTTCTACTGTTTAATCCAGCTTCATTTAACCGTCTTCTAACTGTTTTAGAAGAAATTATGACATAGAGAACAACTTCGAGTTCGTTTCTTATTATAAACTAGTGACAGTCATGTTTCTTAAAGCATATTGTCGCTAGTGCACCGTTTTCGCCCTTGCCCTAGCCTTCTAGAATAAGTTCCTACTTCATTCAAGCGTCTTACCATACGACGTATTGTGGAACGATGTTTGCAACATAACTCTGACAATATCCCTCGTCCAATAAAACTGAGGCTCGCACTACCTCGTGTTCAGTTAAATTCCTTGGTCAATTCATTTTTTCTTATTCTTCGGGGTCAAAAATAAGACAGTCTACCACAAAAACGTATTACTTTGAAAAAGGGAACAATTTATAAGCTTACTTTTAAAGAAAATCTATCGCATTATTACAGAAAATTGTTTATCTTCTAAAAAATTCTTTAAAACTGTAAATCTAAACGAATTGTTTTGATTTCTGTCATGAACAACGAAACAAAATATGCATAGCCTACTATTCAAATACTCGATAAACTTTAAAACTGACATAAGAAAAAGATATAATTAATTTTCAGATTATTGCGTTAATTTTGTTGTTGTTACCTTTTTGAAGAGGAGACTTTTAGCTTTCCGATGATACTAATAGTTTTTATTTTCGTTGCTTTATAATTTGTAAAACTTAAAACGAAATTTTTGTTTGCATGATTTCAACGGGCATACAGTAAACGACAGATATTTAATAAAATATTATATCTTAAGTTTCAATATAAGAATAATTCAAAATGCCCACATTATCTGTGTTATTTAAAAATTAAGTTTTAAAATATGAAAATTTGCCCGCTGTAGTGCGCCGCCGGTAATTTTAGGTTCAAGCAGTACGAAATGGTCAAAAGAATGATTGATATTAGAAAATCACTAAAAACTTAAAAAAAAAACTTTCTCTTTTTTTGTAATTTTCCTCTTAAAAAAACCGGTCAAGTGCAAGTTGAACTTGCGCAATTAGTGTTCTGTACGTCGATTGCTATTAAAATAAAAAATTTTGTTACGGAGGTATAAAATGATCAGTGACTTCACAAAACACACCGTAAATGAGTTTTCAACAAAGTTTATTTCCAATCTTTACTGAAAACTGATGACTTTGAAAGTTTGTTTTTTTTTTTATATACCAGATAAAATTATTAAAGGTAATGCACTCGTGATAATTTTCGTTCAATCTACACCCCGTGGAGGATATTCCATAATTTTTTCAAAATTTTTTGATAAGTACTTTTCAAGATAAGGCGGGTGGACAGCGATTTTTCGCGATTTTTTAAAAAATAATGCAAAGAAAAGTGCGCGCAAGTATTACATTATATATATATTTTTTACTCGTATTTTCACAACCTTTCATTTGACACCACACTCGATGACCTAGTCAAAAAAAAATTTTTTCACTTCCGATTTCACCCCCCAGAACTAACCCCTTAAGTCAAAATTTAACTTTCAAAACTACAAGGTTCTCATGAGGCCATCAATTCCTATATTATTACCAAATTTCAACTTTTTATGACAAATAGTTTCGGAGAAATACGGGTGTGAGAGACAGACAGACAGACAGACGGATAGACACCATAAATGTTCCGTACGGAATACTAAGAAGTGTTCATGATAAACGTATTGTTTCCTTATTATTAATCATACTACTTAAAATAAAAAAACCGGTCAAGTGCAAGTTGAACTTGCACAATTAGTGTTCCGTACGTTGATTGCTTTTCAAATAAAAAATTTTGTTACGGTGGTATAAAATGATCAGTGACTTCACAAAACACACCCCAAATGAATTTTGAACAAAGTTTGTTTCCAATCTTTACTGAAAACTGATGACCTTGAATTTTTTTTTTTTATATATATATATACCAGATAAATTAAATAAAGAGGGAAATTGACACAAGTTTACTAAGCCCTAGGCCTTCATGGCCTGTAGCGCATTTAAATATAGATAAAGGAATAAAATGCTTTCCTGCAGAGAAAAGGCCTTAAAACCTTTCCAAGTTCAATTTTTGGAATACTTCTCACATTCTCGGTATACAATTAAAGATTTTTGTTATTGAATACACAACTTTTTTTGAAGGTTAGAAGTCCTATAAATGTCGGTTAGAAGGTTGGCTTTATTTCTTGTGTCATGTCCATGCCTGACACTCATGCCCTCAAACAAATCCCTATTTTCAGCTACAAATTTTATTAGAGGCGAATACCTTTCTGCAGCTTTCTTGTTGTTTCATGCCACAAATACACCTTAAACACCTTTTTTTTACAAAACAAAAACTTTGTTGATATCCCTCGAATTTCCCCAAAAAATCAATCCATATCTGTTTCGACTGGATGAACGCATGATACGCCAAGAGCGCCGTATCAGTACCCACCGTCTCCGATATAATCCTCAAAGCATAGCAGTATCTGGATATCCTAGCAGCCACCATACCGATGTGCTCCCCCCAGTCGAATCCTCTGTCAATGCTCAAGCCCAAAAACACCACAGTCTCCGTTGCTGTAATAGTCTCACTTGGTTGTTATTGGCCCTGTTGCCAAATGAGCAACATTGAGACATTTAGAAGCAAAGTATTCAACCGGAAATATCCCTCCAGGACCCCCTCGCAGACTGCATTTTCCGCGATAGCTGTTCAAAATTATTTTCTTTGAAAATCACTGTTGTGTTATCACCATACAATACTGTCTGCTCATGGAGCACCTGAGGCAACTCATTGGTGTATAAGATATACAAGAGCGGACCAAGAATCGATCCCTGGGGCACACCCTTTTTTACCATACCTCTCCAGCTTCGACATCAGAATGTTGTGATCAACACTATCAAAAGCCTTTGATAGGTCCAAACACATGGCCGAAGTCTGCTGTCGGTTGTTTAGAGATTCTAAAATATCTGAAAGGGTCTGGTAAATTGCTCTTATTGTAGACTTTCCCTTTCTGAATCCATTCTGTCTGTTATATCCCTCCAAAAATGCGACAAGTCTCTGATTTATAACATTCTCAAAGATTTTACTTATGTTGGGTAGTAATGAAACTGGTTTACAATTATTTTCACTGTCTGTTTATCCTTTCTTGTAGATTGCTTTGATGTATGAATTCTTAAATGAACAAATAAAATAAATGAGTAGAATGGAATATTTACTGGAAGTTTAACGTCAAGATTTACTTAGGTTTTTGTATTTGTGAAAGGAAAACGTTATTTTTTTGTTCTTACTTCTAGAAATTGAAACTTACCGACAATATTCCTCCACATTTGAGTATTACCATCCGACAAGCTGGTCTCCTGTAAAATCCCGGCGTTGTTTACGAGCACATGGACTGGACCTAAATTTTCTTGAACCCATTTGAAGGCGTTTAAAATATCCTGTTCCTTACTGACGTCACATCTGACCGCGTGCAGCTCTCCTTTTTTGTCGTGCAATGTTTTGGATAGATGTTCTATTTTTTCTTTACGTCTGGCCAAACCGGCAACCTAAGTACGCGAAAGTTTTATGTATTAACCTCTTAACCGTTGCGATGGATAATGATTGTTTCACTTAGGAGGAAAGGAGGTGTATTTTTAACAAAATTGTCTTCAGTATAATTCCAGTTCCTATAGAGCAGAGCTGTCCAAACAACAACCCATGAGCCACATGTGGCCCGGGACTCATATTTGTACAGTAGAATCTCGAAAAAGTTAACTCGCGTAAAAGTTAATCGCTGGGGTAAGTTAACCGTATTTCAGCATCCACGTGCCGCTATAAAAAGTTAACTCTTCAGTTAACTTTTCAGAGCGTATGAATTTTTTAAAACAACGGTTTTTTCCGTTCATAAAAGTGGCAATTTGGCCACTTTTAAAAAATTCTCAGTGGCAGCACTGAGCTCTAATTTTGTTTGTTGGATTATGGTATTCCCCGAACTTCTTTTCTATTTTGAGCTGCGAAAACCTATGATCATCTTCATCGTCAAACAACATTGATTTAGTTAGTCGTTAGCGTTTGAGTTTGTGAGTTGTGTATTGTTTACTTAAAAAATATCAAAGCAGAACAAATCATCACAAATCAGATTAGATTTGCAGTAGAAAGTGGAGATTTTAAGAAAGATTGATCAAGGTATTCACGGAACACGATTGGCGTTGAAATATGGTGTATCTAAAGTAGTCATCTCAAAAATAAAGAAAAAACTCCATGAAATTTTAGAGGCTGTGGCGAACACATATGAAAAAGCACACAAAAAAAACACTACATAAACCGGAATATGCTGATCTTGAGGCAAGGTTGTATAAATGGTTCTTGAACCAACGACAGCGTAATTGTGCACTGACAGGTCCAATTTTAAAATCAAGAGCTAAGCACGAATTCGCCATACTGCACCCTGGAAAAAAATTTAATGCCAGTGATGGATGGCGAGCAAATTTTAAGAGAAGACATGGTATTCGCCATCTCAAAATTTGTGGGGAAATCCTTTCAAGCGATACGTCGGATGTTACATCTTTCATTCATAATTTAACAGCAAAAATTAATGAAATGGACATCTCCGACTCGCAACTATATAACGCGGATGAATCTGGACTATTTTATCGTTTCTTACCGGATAAAACTTTTGTCACAGCAAACGAAAAGGCCGTACTGGGCCGAAAAATTGCAAAGGAAAGAATCACATTTTTGTTGTGTGCTAACGCAGATGGTTCGCACAAGTTAAAGCCATTGGTAAATCTGCAAATCCACGTTGCTTTAAGGGATTTGAAAACCCATTGGAATACAGCAATTCGAAGAAGTCGTGGATGAATTCAAAGTTATTCTTCAACTGGTTCCATCATTCATTTATAAAACAGGTAAACTTATTTTTTTAGTTTCATAAAAAATTTTGCAAGTTATTGCATAAAAATTTTTGTAGGTTCGCCAATTTTCTGCTAAAAATAATTTACCACCAAAGGCATTGTTGCTGATAACTGTACTGCCCATAAGCCAATTGACATGCTACAGTCTGATGATGGAAACATTGCTGCAATGCTTTTACCACCTAACGTAACAGCGGTTTTGCAACCCATGGATCAAAATACCATAAGATTGGTCAAGTTAGGATATCGAACTAAATTGTTATGCAACATTGTCGCACAAGAAAACATTCCGATTGAAAATATTTTGAAGGCACATACAATTCGTGATGCTATTTTGCTACTTAAATCAGTGTGGGACGAATTGCCGCAAGCTGTTCTTATAAAAGCGTGGAATAAGATAAAAAAGTGGGATGATGATCAGTACGATAGTGAAGACGACATTCCGCTCTCTAATTGATTACATCAAATAGTGCATACAACGATACACTTCGAGAAGTTCAATTGTTGATGTCAAAGGTGTGTGATAATGTTGACATCAGCATTGATGACATTGACAATTGAAACAATGATCAAATTTCAGAAGATAACGATGATTTCGAAGTGTCCGATAATGATAACGACGGGTCAATTATCGAGAAAGATATTCAACAACCAAAAGTGAGCTTCTCGAAAGCAGTTAAAAGCATCAATACCTTGATAAAATGGTTTGAAAACAGTAACGATGCAAATCAGATGGCAGACCTTGTCAATATGCGCACGAAAATGGTCAAGAGCTATTACACAAAAGAAAAAAAACAAACAAGTCTCGACTGCTTCTTTAAACCACTCAATGTTCGCACCGTTTTTTTACTTTACGAAAAGAAATACTTGTATTCCTGAAAAATGAAATAAAATCTGATACCACCAAACTAGAAAACGAAATGCAAAATCCTAAGTTCCTCGTTGATCTCGCGTTTTTAACCGACATGACATAACACTTGAACGAATTGAATTTGAACCCAATATAGCGAACTTACATGGAAATGTGAATGGGTTTGAAAGTAAACTGAAATTGTTCAAAATGTCTTTAGAAAAGAAAGATTTTTTCCTTTTTTCCAAGTTACAAAGAACATTACATTGAGATAGGAAATTTAGAAGAATCCAACTTTTCCGATCACATTAAGTACATTGACGAGGTAATTTTTAAATTTGTGCGGCAATTTGTGGATTTTAGAGAATTAAAGAATGATTTGTCACTTTTCACTCATCCATTAACCATTGCTATTGAAAGCGTAAAGACCTACTATCAATTGGAGCTATGTGATCTACATTCGACCTCTTTTACAAGGGCAGAACTGAAGCAGGTTAGTTTTTTTAACCCCATCAGTGATCGTTTTCTTCAATACGCTTAAATTAGATTTCTATCAAACGCGGGATCAAGCTGGGTTCCGAAGTGGTTTTGGTCCAAATAATCACCTTCTAACGCTAAAAATATTGATCGAAAAGGTCATAGAGTATAATAAACCATTGGTATTAGTTTTTATTGATTTCCGAAAAGCATTCGATACCATTGAACTATCAGCAATAATCGCAGCCTTAAGAGAATGCAGAATCGATAATAGATACGCGAAATTAATAGAACATATATACAGTATTGCTTTAGCCACCATTAAGCTTCATGAATCAACATCATCATTTCGAATTGAAAGAGAAATCCGACAAGGAGATACCTTATCCCCACAACTTTTTATAGCAATGTTGGAGTATGCATTTGAAACTTTGAACTGGGATAATATGAGAATTAGTGTATATGGCGAGTATCTGAATCATCTTAGATTCGCGGACGACATGGTCCTGATTACAGATGATATGGGAGATGCAATCAAAAAGGTAGAAGAACTCAAACGGGCCGTAGGAATAACTGGTCTGGAACTTAACATGGAAAAGACCAAACTCATGACTAATCTGGTGTTAAGTTAACACATGGGCTGAAAAGTCCCGGGCCTAACACATAGATGGCGCTAGTTTTATTGCAGTCACCTTTTTTTCAGTTAATACTAACCTTCAAAAGACAGCTGTTAAAATTTCATGATATTCTATTCATTAGTTTGTGAGTTATTGTGCTAAGAGTGACGCTACTTTTGTTATTTTCAAAACAATGGATCAAAAACAATTTCGTGTTTTAATTTTACACTGCTTCTTGATGGGAAAAAATACCGTTCAAGCGAAGCAATGGCTTGAAAAGTGTTATGGGGACTCCGCTCCATCAGAAACAACAATAAAACGTTGGTTTGCTGACTTCAAACGTGGTCGTAGAGACACCGATGATGCAGAACGCAGTGGACGTCCAAATGAGGCGGTAACACCAGAAAACATCAAAAAAATCCATAAAATCGTTTTGAATGATCGAAAAGTGAAGTTGCGTGAGTTAGCTGACATCGTAAAGATATCAAAAGAACATGTTGGCTTTATATTGCATGAGCATTTGACTATGAGAAAGCTCTGTTCAAAGTGGGTGCCGCGTTTGCTCACTGTTGATCAAAAACAAGAACGTGTTGATGATTCTGAGCAGTGTTTGGCCATGTTTAAACGTAACAAACCGGAATTTTTGCGTCGATATGTGACAATGGATGAAACATGGATCCATCACTTCACTCCGGAATCAAAACGATCGTCATCTGAGTGGACAGCAACTGGTGAACCTCGTCCAAAGCGCCCGAAAGCACAACAATCGGCTGGAAAGGTTATGGCCTCGGTATTTTGGGATGTGCGTGGTGTAATATTCATCGACTATCTTGAGAAAGGAAATACCATCAACAGTGAATATTATATAGCGTTATTGGAGCGTTTGAAGGCCGAAATTGCAAAGAAACGACCGCATATGGCAAAGAAAAAAATTTTGTTTCATCAAGACAACGCACCGTGTCACAAGTCAATCAAAACAATGGCAAAACTACATGAATTGAACTTCGAATTGCTCCCACATCCACCGTATTCGCCAGATTTGGCTCCCAGCGACTACTGGCTGTTCACAGACCTGAAAAAAATGCTCGCCGGTAAGAAATTTCGCACGAATGAAGAGGTTATCGCTGAAACTGAGGCCTATTTTGAGGCAAAAGATAAATCGTTCTACAAAAGTGGTATTGAAATGTTTAGAGCGGCGCTGGAATGATTGCGTTGCTCTTGATGGAGATTACGTTGATGAATAAAGCTAATTTTGAACCAAAAAAACCGTGTTTTCTTTGTTAGGCCCGGGACTTTTCAGCCCATGTGTTAAGTAGACGACTATAAGTATTTGGGGTACGAAATAAGATTGGGTAAAGACAATCAAACATGCGAGATCCAGAGAAGAATTGGCTTGGGTTGAGCAGCTTTCGGACGACTACGTGATACGTTTAAGAATAATGATATACCTTTAAGTCTAAAACGAAAAGCGTTCGAGCAATATTTAATGCAAGTCATGACATACGGGGCTGAAACTCCAACTGTGACAAGAAAGACAACACAGAAATTAAAAGTAACACAGCTTGCAATGGAAAGGTCAATGATGGCGTTACAAGAAATAGAATCCCGAACAGAATCATTAAGGATCGTACAAAGATAGTAGATACTATAAAATGTATTACGGAGCTGAAACAGGTGGACGAAGAGGATTGTTGAGTGTTGACCGTGGCAAGACAAAAGAAGCAGAGGCAGACCACCTAGCCGATGGACGGACGACCTAAAGAGAACTGGATGGCGAAAGCATAACATCAAGGGGACTAGAGGGAGTTGGAGGAGGCCTATGTCCGGCAGTGGACAAGAGAGGCTGGATAATGATGATGATGATGATTTGTTAAAAATGAATTGAATGTTGGGCAGTGCTTACCGTGTGAAAAAATGCTTACTCCACAATGAATTTTATAAGATCTAAATACAAGTTGTCACTATCGGATAAGTTACTTGTTCACGCGATGCGTTTGGCAACGAGTAATACTGAAGTTGATACTGACAGAATTATAAAAGAGAAATTAATGAAAAAACAATAAAAAATTGTATGAATAATATACCCTGTATTTTTTATTTGCTCTTAATTGAAGAAAATATTTAGTTTCTACGATCCGATTGTCCATGTCGTTGTTTGTACTGGCCTGTAAACGTCTCCGGGCTGGACAGTCCTGCTATAGAGTATCATATACAGGGTGCCCTATTTGTATGGAATAATGATTCCACAGCACTTAATAATCAGTGTATCAAAAAAAATGTTTAAATATAAGTTATAGGATGTTATACAGCGCACATTCTGACGTTGACAATAAAATGTTTGAACTGTTAGTTCGAAGAAATTACACCATCTTAAATTTTTTTTAATAAACTCCTGGACAAAATTAACGCAACAATCTGAAAATTAATTTATCTTTTTCTTATGTCAGTTTTAAAGTTTATCGAGTATTTGAATAGTCGGCTATGCATATTTTTGTTTCGTTGTTCATGACAGAAATCAAAACAATTCGTTTAGATTTGCAGTTTTAAAGAATTTTTTAGAAGATAAACAATTTTCTGTAATAATGCGATAGATTTTCTTTAAAAGTAAGCTTATAAATTGTTCCCTTTTTCAAAGTAATACGTTTTTGTGGTAGACTGTTTTATTTTTGACCCCGAAGAATTAGAAAAATGAATCGGACAAGGAATTTAACTGAACACGAGGTAGTGCGAGCCTCAGTTTTGTCAGAGTTATGTTGCCAATTTGTTAGGCAAACATCGTTCCACAATAAGTCGTATGGTAAGACGCTTGAATGAAGTAGGAACTTATTCTAGAAGGCTAGGGCAAGGGTGAAAACGATGCACTAGCGACCTAGATGAACGTTTTATAAGACAATATGCTTTAAGAAACAGGACTGTCACTAGTTCTACAATAAGAAACGAACTCGAAGCTGTTCGCAATGTCACAATTTCTTCTAAAACAGTTAGAAGACGGTTAAATGAAGCTGGACTAAATAGTAGGAGACCAGCCACTGCGCCCTTGCTTATTAGAGAGAACACAGTTGCCAGGTTACGTTTCGCTCGAAATCACGAAAACTGGTCTGTGGATGATTGGAAACAAGTTTTCTTCACAGATGAAACTAGGGTTAGTCTAAAACATCCAGATGGTTGTGAGCGAGTATAGCGAAGACCAGGAGAGAGGTTTGCTCCTTGCAATATCTCTGCAAGGATTCCATTCGGCGGTGGCTCTGTTATGTTCTGGGGTGGCATCTGCTTTGATGCTCGCACAGAGTTAGTTCCTGTCCGTACGAGATCCATGAATGCTAACTACTATCTTGAGAATATTGTAATAGAACATGTGATGCTTTTCGGTCATTTTGTGGGGCCCAATTTCCTGTTTATGCAAGACAACGCTCGACCTCACGTGGCTAGGGAGGTACTCGATTATCTTAATCAAGTTGATATACCGATTATGCAATGGCCACCAAAAAGCCCGGATCTGAATCCGATAGAACATATATGGGATCACCTTAAGAAAAACGTGACACGTCATATACCTGCACCTAGAAACCTGAAGGAACTTGAAAATGCAGTTATCACAGAATGGGAGCAAATTCCTCAAGATTTTATCCAAAATTTAATTAGAAGCATGCCTAGGCGCATAAACGCTGTCATCCGAAGTAAAGGAGGCAACACACGCTATTAGTGTCCCAGTTACACCATTAATTTTGCTACTAATGTCCCAGTTTATTTTTTTCATTATTACATAATTTCAACGATTTTGTTATTAGGTCTTAAGAATAATTTTAATTCGAATCTTATAGAGAAATTTGGTAGCTAATTCACTTTTAAAGTATCCGAATAAGTTTTTTTCTAACTTTTAGTGTAACCAATGTTCATAAAAAATTATTAAAATTAATTCATTATAGAGATTTGTATGATTTAATATATTGTTGCGTTAATTTTGTCCAGGAGTGTATATAGAATTTTTAGTAGGAGTCAAAAATAAAATAATTTCTTCGAATTGACAGTTCAAAACATTTTATTATCAACGTCAGTATGGGCGCCGTATAACACCCTATAACTTTTATTTAAACATTTTTTGATACTTTGATTAATAAATACTGTGGAATCATTATTTCATACATATGGGGCACCCTGTATATGGAGTTATATATATATTTTGATTTGTTTGGCCTCTGTATGCGAGTGAACAACAATCGATAATACTCCTGACAGAGGCTAGATTTGGTGTCAATTTTAAAACGATACCCTAATGTTGAGGAAGTCGTAATTTTAAGACAATACCGTAATGTTCAAAAAATTCATAGATATAGGTACTTACGATCATGCCATTCTCTGCTAAACTCTTAGCGATCGCAGCACCAATTCCAGCGCTGGCACCAGTTACTACAGCTACCTTCCCGATCCACCTATCCATCGATACCACCATAGTTACAAGAGCACGAATTTTTCTTTGCTAAACTGAACAGTAAATCCAAATCTATTGCAATTATAAAGTATATTTATACCTACGAATTAATGATTTGAAAAAAAATCGGTATTAATCACAGGTCCGTACTCCATGTCGATCTTCGATAACAATAATAGATTTTTGTACGATCTCTATACACATTTCACGTTTCGTTTATTGGCAGTTGTTGCTAATCTATAACTATAACTATTATTACAGTGATATGATAACAATTTAGATCTTAAGATATATACATGGCAGGGACCTAATTAACTCAGCCTAGGTAAGGAATTTATATTAGTGTATTGAGAGAACTTAAGAAATTTCATGAACTTAAACTTAATATTAATTAGGGTTAACTTAAGCTAATTCGGAGGCAGAAGGTCGCTGGGTCTTGGCATACGGCGGCGGGCATGGCGTGGAGGAGGATGGTAGGCGGTCCTGACTATGGGTCCGGGCAGTGTTGATGAATTCTCGAATTGTGGGCATCTGGAGTTGAGTGTTGGGAACGAACCATGAGGCTTTGGCGATAATGCGAAGAGCGTTGTTTTGGATGGTCTGGAGAATGGATCTGCAGGTGCGTGACATCTGGCACCATGCTGGGCTGGAGTAGGTCAGTCCGGCTCGGATGTAGATTGTCAACTTGTTGCGAGTGGACAATTTGCTGGACTTGAGTAGAGGGTTGAGCTTGCCGAGGAGTTAGTTGGCTTTCTTGGCAGAGGCGGTAACCTGGTCCTTCCATACTAGTATTGCTAAATATTTTTCTATTTTAAGTTGCTTGGATTTCTATCGATTACAGTAATATTTAAAAATTTTGAATACGTGAATTTATACAAACATGAAACACTTCATGGAGTTTGTTATTATTAATTAGTTGTTATTTATTGTTATTTGGGTTTCAGTTATTAGTTATATATTACCACAAATATTGTGAGACTTTTGGTAGATAATCAAGGTCTTCAGGTAACACACACCCTAAATTTTATTGTATTTACCTGGTTTTTGCCTATCTTTACTGATTTCTGAGATAAACAGCTTTGGCATGCGAAGGTCAAGAAATATTTTTTGTAAATTTTCAGTGTCAGACAATAACCACGCACGGTTTAATAGAGATGCCTATTAATTTTTTAGTTATAACAAATATTAGTAGATGTAATGCTAGAAAAGCATATATGCTTTTTGTAAGATTACGTCTTACACTCTATTTCAGGGGTTCCCAATCTTTTTTTTACTGCGACTCCCTTTACAGGTTGCAATATTTTTCCGACGCCCTTCCAAAAGAAGATACTTGTGTGTAGCTCCAGCAGAGAATAAAATTACTTTATTATAGAATCTTAATTATTATTTATTAGAAAACATAAAAAAACTACAAACAATACAATTAATGATAAGGATGAGGTTGCTTTTCTGAGCATAACTTCTCAAATCGGGGCTGAAGTTATGAAATTGCTACTCTCATTTCTGTTTCTAAATTTATTTGTGACCTGTATTTCGATTTGATTCCTGCAATTGCAGATAATCCAGTTTCGCACAAGTACGACATAGCAAATGGTAAAAGAACCCTCAAAGTCGTAGTACTGATAGTAGGATATTCTTGGGATGCATTGCTCTAAAACTGAAACAGTTTGTCTTTATCGAATCGTAGTTTAAGGCTCGTATCACAAGATACAGTAGGACCCCGGTTATCCGAGGGGCACCCTCCTCGGATAATCCGGATTTGTTTTTTATTCATTCAAAAAATAAACACCAATACTTTAACCCGATGTATTAACGTTTTTAACATATAAATAGGTACATACATTATAAAACAGTGAAATAGTTATCTATGCGCTTCTGTTTCATATTGCATCTTCTTTTTCTCGCTGCAATGTTTTCCCATCTATTAAGAAGAAGCAAATCCGCTGGGGTTGCCTCTGGTTGTTGTTCGATATACGTCAAAGCTTTTTCCAAAGAAGTAAAACTTTCTTGATGAGAAATCTTAGTGGGAGACTGTTCATCCACCGCCGCTTCGTCATCGTCATCTGATTTTTCGGTTTCCTGAAAGGCATTCGTTATTTCTTCACTATTCATTTCTTCTTCTAAATCATCTGCTGTAATCCATTTAACAACATCTTCTCTTGTCACATTTTCGAAACCTTTTAATTTTTGCATTAATTCAAATAAACCTTTTTCTTCTATCTCGCTGTCAAAATTTGAACAGGACATTTTTCCATGGCTTCTCAATTTCAAAGCTAATTCATTTAATGGAGTATCATCTTCACTGTCGTTATAGCCCTCAAAATCAATAACTTTTGACCAAGATTTTTGAATAGTGGTAGTACGCACAGAATCCCAAGCTTGACTTACCCAGTAAATAACATTTTTCAGTGTAACCTTTCTCATCCCATTGATAATATCCTCCTTTTCTGTGTATTCTAACACATGTTCAAGATCTAAACGCCTATATATTTTTTTAATGTTTTCGAGGATGCTTTGATTCATTGGTTGCATTATGCTGGTTATATTTGGAGGAAAAAATTTTACAACAATTTCGCCCACATGAAGTCCTTCTACAGGGTGAGTGGGGCATTATCCATTAACCTAATTGCTTTAATAGGAAGACGGTTTCTGTTTAAAAATTTAGTAACAGATGGCACAAACTCTTCTTCAGACCAGTTAGTAAATAAGGTCGCATCCATCCATGCGCTCTTCTGACTTTTGTAATAGACTGGTAGGGCTTTGGGTGAGATGTCTTTTAAAGCTCTTGGACGTGCAGACTTCCCAATCACCATCAGTGGGATTTTGTGCTTGCCAGATGCATTGGAACATACCATTATACGAGGCTGGTTTGAAAAGTCCGTGCAAAGTCCGAGAGATGGCACCACCGGCGCGTATCGAGGTCATGTTTAGTTAGTAGCATCTCTTGAATGAACGCACACCAAGTTTCAGCCATATTGGTCTATTTCTTTGTGTTTGGCATTCGTGTGAATCAAAGAAGTCGAGTGATTGTCAAGAAATGGACGAAAAAGAATTTCGTGTGGTGATTAAATATTACTTTATGAAAGGCAAAACGCCTCAGGAGACTAAAGAGAAGCTTGATAAACATTATGGTGACTCCGCACCTTCGATTAGAACAGTTTATAAGTGGTTTCAAAATTTTCGGACTGGCCATATGGGCACAAGTGACGCTGAACGTTCTGGACGGCCTGTGGAGGTTACGACTCCAGAAATCATTGATCAAATCCATGATATGGTGATGGATGACAGAAGAGTTAAGGTGCGTGAGATTGCTAGTGCTGTGGGCATCTGGACTGAACGAGTACATAATATTTTGCATAAACATTTGGACATGAGAAAGCTATCCGCAAGATGGGTGCCGCGATTGCTCACGCTTGACCAAAAACGGAATCGTGTGAAGTGTTGCAAGGATGGTTTGCAGCTGTTCCAGAAGAATCCGGAGGACTTTAAGCATCGTTTCGTCACTGTGGATGAAACATGGATACATTACTATACTCCTGAGACCAAACAACAATCTAAACAATGGGTTACCAAGGGGAATCTGCACCAAAAAAGGCGAAGACCGTTCCTTCGGCCGGAAAGGTTATGGCGACTGTCTTTTGGGATTCGCAAGGGATAATCCTCATAGACTATTTGGAAAAGGGTAAAAACTGTTACAGGTGAATATTATTCATCGTTATTGGACCGTTTGAAAACCGAGCTGCAAGAAAAACGCCCGCGATTGGTCCACAAGAAAGTCCTTTTCCATCACGACAACGCACCAGCACACACCCTCAGCAGTTGTGGTCGCAAAATTAATGGAAGTAGGATTCCAACTCGTTTTCACATCCCCCCCCCTAGACTTGGCACCTTCGGACTACTATTTGTTCCCCAATTTGAAGAAATGGCTGGCGGGACAAAGATTTTATTCAAACGAGGAGGTGATTGCAGACACTAATGGATATTTTGCAGACTTGGACAAATCCTATTATTCGGAAGGGATCAACAAACTAGAACATCGTTGGACGAAGTGTATAAGCCTAAAAGGAGACTATGTCGAAAAATAAAAAAGGTTTACCCCAAACACATAAGTAGTTTTTATTTTTGTACGGACTTTTCAAACCAGCCTCGTATTTATTAAAATGGGCGCATAATATAGATAAGTGATAAATATCAATTGCAGATTTTTCTTTCAGAAAGCCTTTCACAACAGGAGAACAGTCAGTATTTCCTTGCTCCTCTTCTATTTTTCTTTTCCACAACAGCAACTTCTTTTGAAACACTGCAATTTTATCAGTCAGTTGCACTATATGCGTTTTCTAATTTTTGTTCTTCTTCAACTGCTTTTTTACTTAGAGTATTGAAAATAGGAGATACTGCAACTTTTGGTCCAATTGCTATGCCTTGACTGATATCCATTATCCCACTGAAAATATTTATGCCCTCCGGACCAATATCTAAAAGTCTCGTAGTAAACACGATTCTTCTATTCACTTCATAACCTGTATTTGCTGTCGGTCCTGCAACCGGACTGATTTTTGGTGTCGATTCATAACTGTTGACGAAACATGGATTCATTACAGCACACCAGAGACCTAAGAGCCATTCGAAACAGTGGGTTTTCCGTGGCGAACCGGCTCCAAAAAGACAAAGTCATAGCCACAATGTTTTGGGATGTACGCGGTATAATCCTTTACCTTGAAAATGGCAAAAACGAGGATTATGTCAACTTACTGGGTCGTTTCAACCATGCTGTAAAAGAAAAACGTCCCCATTTGGCGAAGAAAAATATTCTCTTCTATCAAGACAATGCATGCGTGCACACTTTCGTCATGGCCATGGCCAAATTTCATGAGTTAGGGCACGAATTACTTCCGCATCTACCATATTCGCCAGATTTAGCTCCCAGCGATTATTTCCTATTTTTAATTATGAAAAAATGGTTTGGCTAAGAAAAAATTTGGGTCAAACGCCTATTTTGGGGTTGGAGAAATCGATGGGATTCAAAAGATAGGAAAACGTTGGACTAAGCATATCGAGCTAAAAGGAGACTATGTTGGAAAATAAAATAAATTTTGCACATAAGAATGTTTTTTTCTTGTTAAGGCCGGTTCTTATGATAAAACCCTCGGGCTTTTGACCAACCATATTTTTGAAGTAAAAAATTCACAAAATCTACTTCGTGTGTACGAAAAAAAGTTAATCGACCATACTAATTATATAATTATTATCAATTAAAAAATTTATTTTGTTAAATTTGTCGCGTAGAAAAAAATCTGCTCGTAACAATCATCATGCAACATAGCATGTTCTAGAAGCGAAAAAATGTAAAAATTATCACGTTCTTCTGTATTTTTTATCCATATATCACTGTCGTAGATTTCTCATAAATATATAAATAGTAATTATATTCGATAATTATAAATTATTGTCTTATTAATTTTGATTCATTGTTTTAAGTATTATTTGCTTTATTTAAATTATTTTTTCACTGAGAACTAAACAATCAGAATTTCCACGTTTCGCAGTTTCAAACACTTTTGAAATAAACTACAAAAGTCATAGTGACGTCGCTGATAAATCCATTGGAATTGCCAGATTTTAGACGGATAAAAAAAAATAACTGGTCAAGTTGGACTTGCGCAATTAGTGTTCCATAAGTTGACTACTTTTAACCCGGCGTCAATGACGCTGGGTCATATTGACCCGAGGCGATTTATAACGGGCATATTTTTAGTGTTCCGTACGGAGCACTTATAAGATGACTTCGGTGCCTGTCTGTCCGTCTGTCTGTCTGTCTGTCCGTCTGTCTGTCACACCCGATTTTCTCCGAAACTATTTGTCATAGAAAGTTGAAATTTTGTAATAATATAGGAAGTGATGGCCTCATCAGAGCCATGTAGTTTTGAAAGTTAAATTTTGACTTAAGCGGTTAGTTTTGGGGGGGTGAAATCGGAAGTGAAAAAAAAATTTTTTACTAGGTAATCGAGTGTGGTGTCAAATGAAAGCTTGTGAAAACACGAGTAAAAAATATATATAATGTAATACTTGCGCGCACTTTTTTTTGCATTATTTTTAAAAAATCGCGAAAAATCGCTGTCTACCCGCCTTATCTCGAAAAGTACTTGTCAAAAAATTTTGAAAAAATTTTGGAATATTCTCCACGGGATGTAGATTGAACGAAAATTATCACGAGTGCATTACCTTTAATAATTCATCTAGTATATAAAAAAAAAACAGAAATTTCAAGGTCATCAATTTTCAGTGAAGATTGGAAACAAACTTTGTTGAAAACTCATTTGGGGTGTGTTTTTGTGAAGTCACTGATCATTTTATATTTCCGTTACAACATTTTTTATTTTAAAAGCAATCAACGTACAGAACACTAATTGCACAAGTTCAACTTGCACTTGACCGTTTTTTTTTACGCCGATCGTGCAATTTGAACGTTTATGTAGCCTCCCTCTACTCGAACTGCTGGTGGACTCAGTGCGACGCCGCCTGTGTAGTGAGTTACCAGGTGTACAAGTATGAAATGCAGATTTTTTTTCTAAAAAAACATGTTAAATTTGGAAGAATGATAAAAAGTTCTTTTTTCAAAGTATGCTCCATCGCTTGTTATACATTTTTCCCATCTTTCGGACAATTTGTGAATACCACGCCAGTAAAAAAATGTTCCCCTTTTGCTGCCAACCATTCATCGAACCATTTTTTTCACATCTTCGTACGAACCAAAGCGCTGCCCAGCAATTGCGTGACCCATCGATGCAAACAAGTGGTAATCGGAAGGAGCCAGGTCTGGTGAGTAAGCCGCATGGGGTAGAACTTCCCAGCTGAGTGCTTGGGAGCACTGTCATGAAGAAAAATGAGTTCGTGTTGCCTCTTTCGGTATTTTGGCCTTTTTTCAAGCAGCGAACGGTTCAAATCGGTCAATTGTTGTTGGTAACGTTTAGTATTAACCGTTTCCAAAGGTTTTAACAGCTTATAATAGACCACGCCCCTCTGGTCCCACCAAACACAGAGCATCGTCTTTCTACCAAAGCGATTCGGTCTTGCGGTCGATATGGATGGTGCGCCTGGGTCTACCCATGATTTTTTGCGCTTGGGATTCTCAAAATAAATCCACTTTCATCCCCTGAAAAACAACTTCCTTTTGTACCGAGCGAGCAAAATGTCACACGTGTTTTTGCGCTTTTCCATTTGCCTGTCGTTCAACTCATGTGGTACCCATCTACCGGTCTTTTGAATCTTTCCCATCGCTCGTAGCCGATTGGAAACAGCTTGTTGACTAACGCCCAATTGCTCGGCGAGTTGTTTTTGTGTTTGCGAATCATCTTCGTCCAACAATGCTTGCAATTCCACAGCTTCGTATTTTTTTGGCGGTTTTCCATGTCTGCAACATCGAAGTCACCACTTTTGAAACGCCGAAACCATCGATCACACATATCTTGCGATGGAACATGTTCACAGCAGTTTTCTTCAAATGAAAACAAAAAAATTACAGCTGTCCGCGAATGCTCTTTGTTCAGTATAAATTTCGACATATTGAACACAACACAACACTATGCACACACTTTTCCAATTTATCACTCGTGCGCGTCTGACACTTGTTGATGACACAACAAAATGGCGCAGTGTCAAATCTTTATAGTACAAACTGCATTGGTGCACCATCTGTTGTCTGAAATCCGCATTTCATACTTGTACACCTGGTACACGTGCGTCAAGTTAAAACTGCTATAACTGCAGTAGTTCCATATCCATTATTTAAAATTTGAATCCCCCGCCATTTTATGCCATTTCGTCCAAAATGGATCTTTTGTTTTTCAGAATTTAGGTCTTCACACCAGCTTTCCAATGCCATTAAACAATTTTTTTTGGTGTCCTTTAAACCGTTTTTTACATTTGTTTATTAATCAAATAGCAACAAATGCGTTTTTTTGGTCATTTTCACGTTAACGAAAATGTTTTTTTTTAAATAAAGGTCTCGCGATTCTCGACCAGATGTGATAAAAAAATTTTTTTTTCCAAATTTGAAGAATTTCACCTCCGCCTGGGTTAAAGTTGAAAGCAATGAAAAAACAACGTAATTTTTGGAGTTCTCAACTTCAAAAACCCTGAAAAGCACATATATACGAATCAACCCCTCTAATCTGCTCCCCGCTCCTTTCGTCCCTTATCCAAGTCGAGCAGAAACCACAGCCGTACCATCCTTTTCTCGAAGCCACTCACAGCACTTTCGACCCCCCTGTAAGTTCGTTGTAGATAAAGCTAGAAGCCTGAATTTTCAGTGACCAAGAGGGGACATACTATACTAGCTATATTCCTAAATTACCTACTATTTATACCTTAACAAACTTCAAATTTTGAATTTAGTTAGTGTTTAGCCTATAAAGGAAGGAAAAACTGAAACATCCCGAAATTTTAATCTCGTTTTCTAAATTGTACAGTCACTTAACAGGTTGACTGCCGATCTATATTTTTGAGTTTGTGGTTGACGCCGGTAAGATTTTTCCAAATATTTTTATTTTATTTGTGGTAAATATGAATTAAAATGAGTCTTGGATGTGTTTTTTTTATGTGCCATTCAAAATATTAGAAAAAAAAAAATTTCACTCCGATCGGAGTAATCGGCATTGCAAGTGAAATTTTTTACTAGAAGCCGAACACTCCGATCGGAGTGTCCCAATTAAATAAGTAAAGAAATAATAAATCGAACTCATGAACTCAAAACATTTATTTCTAAATCATTTTTGTACATTTTTATGGTAATCCTCAAAGCAATTAAGGCAAAAACCTGGTTGTCCAGGGCACATTTTGCATTCATACACTGTTTGCTTTCTTATTTTATTTTTCCTGCATTCTTTGCATTCCTTTCTGCTTACCCGTTTTGTTTCTTTAGTTCCTTTTTTTTCACTAACAATTTTTTCTACTTTGCTAATGCTGTGGACATTTATTTGGCCTGGAGGAATTTGCGGCAAATTAGTAATTGGTCGTCTGGCTAGTAAATTTCTTATGACATCCAATCGGAAGTCATATAATCGTAACTGGTCAGACCGCGAATATTTATTGTACAAAAAATAGGCGTTTATCATGCTCATTTGCAGCACATGCATGAATAACTTTTTGTACCACCGAATGGTTTTACGGCTGCAAGGATAATATGCCATCATTTGATCCTGTCTATCTATACCGGACATAAAAGCATTATATCCAATGATTGCGGAAGGTTTTTTTTTCAGATTCTTGATTTCTTTTGTTTTTAAAAATGCCCATTTCGCTTCCAAATTCTGTTGAAATGTATTGAACATTGCGTTTATCGCGCCATTTTCCGACATGCACTCCATTGCAAAACATAGATTTATTCTCACCACGTTTTAAGTTTGCACTCATTACCTCTTTCGGATTATCTTTCCTCTCAGCTCTCAGCGTACCAGTGTAGTATGTATTTTGTTGAAGTAATTTCCTAGCTAAAATTAATACTATTGTAAAAATTGTCTAGATAAACAGCATGTCCCACACCCAATTTTAACCTCCAATAAATGTAAAAACAATCTTTTCAGTATGTCCGCACCTTCGTAGACACGAAATTTCAAAATAAGTCCATTAGGCTCTGTCAGCATGTATAACTTCATACCATACTTATGACGCTTATTCTTGATATACTGTTTTAAACTGGAGACGACTCCGATAAAGTACCATAGCTTCATCCAAAGACAACTCTCTTCCAGGATAGTAAAATTTCTCCCATCTTGTTGTTAAAAAAATCTGCCACAAATCTAATCTTTCCTAGCCGATCTGCCGGATCCATATCTGGAGATGTAAAATGCAAACACCTCAAGATAAGCAAAAATCTATTCCTTGACATATATTTTCTAAAAACAGGTAGATTAAATAGCGGATCAGTTTTCCAATAATTGTTAAGACGGCTCAAGGATATTGTGCCAGTGTGAAGTAAACAGGGCCAAAAAAATTTTTGGTTCGTCAAGAGTAAGATCTTTAAAATTAGTAATACGTGATTTTGTACTTGTTTCTGGGCGCAGCAAAACCTCGACTGCGTAAGAGTTCGTTCGTTCTACAATAGTTTGTAAAAAATCATCATCAATGATCATTTCGAAAAAATCGATAGGTGCACCCTGTCCTGGAATTTGCACCAATAATTCCTGGGTTTTCTGGAACAAAATTTGTTTTAAAAACGCACCTCTGTCGTTCCATTTTATCTCATCAAGGCTAGGAAGTGTTTGATGTGGCCGAATAGGGTCTATAAAATTCTCTTCTTCGGACTCGGAGCTTGAATTTACATCACTATCGTCTGTGTCTGGTACGTAATGTTCGTCACTACTACCTCCGCTTTCTTCCAATAGCTGCAATAATTCAGTGTCAGTTAGCTTCTTTTTCTTATCATATACCTTTTTTTCATCACTACAACGTCTTTTTTTAATACCAGAAGGCCCAGGTTGATTGTTCATATTGTACGGCAGATTACAACCAAACCAAAAGCAAATCCGCGGAACCACTTAAGCACCTATTAGAACTTGCGTTTTTAAGCAACGCCACCACTAGAAACACGTTTCATATACAACGTCGATGGAATCCTAAAACGTTTCGTAAGAACGCATGTCGAACTCCGATCGGAGTAGACGGCGTTGGCGAAGAGACCCGACGCACTCCGATCGGAGTGGTCGGCAGTCAACCTGTTTAAAGTTGAAAGCAAATGAAAAAACAACGTAATTTTTGGATTTCTCAACTTCAAAAACCCTGAAAAGCACATATATACGAATCAACCCCTCTAATCTGCTCCCCGCTCCTTTCGTCCCTTATCCAAGTCGAGCAGAAACCACAGCCGTACCATCCTTTTCTCGAAGCCACTCACAGCACTTTCGACCCCCCTGTAACTTCGTTGTAGATAAAGCTAGAAGCCTGAATTTTCAGTGACCAAGAGGGACATACTATACTAGCTATATTCCTAAATTACCTACTATTTATACCTTAACAAACTTCAAATTTTGAATTTAGTTAGTGTTTAGCCTATAAAGGAAGGAAAAAAACTGAAACATCCCGAAATTTTAATCTCGTTTTCTAAATTGTACAGTCACTTAAGCCAAAAAGAGGGTCAACCTCGGAATGAGAGATAACAAACTGTAAACTTGTATAAACCTTTATTTTGGCATTCTAAAAGTTGTCTTAAAAGTCTCATAAAATCTCGTGTCCGCGTCTTAAGATATTCAAGGCCAAAGGTCACAAAAATCGGTTTTTCGCAAATATCTCGCTTGAATGATATTTGCATCAATTATGAAAATTGTAGAGCATAAAATTCTCTACAAATTTTTGTTCTAAACATTTTTTTATACGCTTAACCGTTTTTTGAGATAGAGCGCGGAGAGCGCGCAGTGGTCAGCCATACATAGCATAATGCAAGGTCAAACCGTGAGTCCCGATAAATAATACGTCGTATAAAGTTAATTAATCACTAAAAAATACATAATTATGAATAATTTGTATTATTTATTAATTAATATATTATATTTAATAATATTTTTCATTTATCAAATATATTCGTGTAATAATACTTACATACTTCGTGTAATTAAAAAAACCGGTCAAGTGCAAGTTGAACTTGCACAATTAGTGTTCCGTACATTGATTGTTTTTAAAATAAAAATTTTTGTTAGGGTGGTATAAAATGATCAGTGACTTCACAAAACACACCCCAAATGAGTTTTCAACAAAGTTTGTTTCCAATCTTTACTGAAAACTGGTGACCTTGAAAAATTTTGTTTTTTTTATATACCAAATAAATTATTAAAGGTAATGCACTCGTGATAATTTTCGTTCAATCTATACCCCGTGGAGAATATTCCAGAATTTTTTCAAAATTTTTTGATCAGTACTTTTCTAGATAAGGTAGGGGACAGCGATTTTTTTAAAAGTAATACGAAGAAAAGTGTGCGCAAGTATTACATTATATATATATATATATATATATATATATATATATATATATATATATGTATATATATATATATATATATATATATATATATATATATATATATATATATATATATATATATATTATATATTTTACTCGTGTTTTCACAAGCTTTCATTTGACACCACACTCGATGACCTAGTAAAAAAAATGTTTTTTCACTTCCGATTTCACCCCCTCAAAACGAACCCCTTAAGTCAAAATTTATGTTACGGTGGTATAAAATGATCAGTGATTTTACAAAACACACCCCAAATGAGTTTTCAAACAAAGTTTGCTTCCAATCTTTACTGAAATCTGATGACCTTGAAATTTTTGTTTTTTTTTATATACCATACAAATTATTAAAGGTAATGCACTCGTGATAATTTTCGTTCAATCTACACCCCGTGGAGAATATTTCAGAATTTTTTCGAAATTTTTGATAAGTACCTTTCGAGATAAGGCCCGGGACAGCGATTTTTTTTTTTCGCGAATTTTTAAAAATAATACCAAGAAAAGTGCGCGCAAGTATAATATTATATATATATTTTTTACTCGTGTTTTCACAAGCTTTCATTTGACACCATACTCGATGACCTAGTAAAAAAATTTTTTTTTCACTTCTGACTTCACCCCCCAAAACTAACCCCTTAAGTCAAAAATTTAATTCTCAAAACTACATGTCTCTGATGAGGCCATCAATTCCTATATTATTACCAAATTTCACCTTTCGATGTCAAATAGTTTCGGAGAAAAT
This sequence comes from Pachyrhynchus sulphureomaculatus, assembly GCA_019049505.1. Taxonomy (NCBI): domain Eukaryota; kingdom Metazoa; phylum Arthropoda; class Insecta; order Coleoptera; family Curculionidae; genus Pachyrhynchus; species Pachyrhynchus sulphureomaculatus. The sequence continues at coordinate 116,663,024 of CM032448.1, read as the reverse complement.
CGGGTGTGACAGACAGACAGACAGACAGACACCGAAGTGATCTTATTAGTGTTCCGTACGGAACACTAAAAATTGTTAAGTGAAATACTTTAAGTATATTTTAATTATAAAAAAGTATGAAGATGATGCTTCCATGACAGCAGGGCTAGAAGAGAATATAGTTATTAAAATAGGAGCAAAACTCATGTTAAGACGAAATATTGACGTAAGTCTTGGCTTAGTCAACGGTTCTATCGGTATAATACAAGGAGTAAAGGTTGATCCTGAAAATACAAATTAAAAATTTAAAAAAATACATATTACATTTAATAATGAATATCTTTACGAGCTTAGTCCAGTCAAAACTAAATTTGAAATTATTAATAGAGCTTATGTTCATCGCGAACAGTTTCCGATATGTATAGCCTATGCTATTACCATACACAAAAGTCAGGGGCTAAGTCTAAACAGTGCACTGATGGCCATTGGTTCTTCATTGTTCACATGCGGTCAAGCATACGTGGCACTTTCGAGAGTGACAAGTCTGGGCGGATTACATCTAATTAATGTCGACTTCGGTACTATCAAAGCTCAGGAGTCCGCAATCGTTGAATATAATCGACTTAGAAGGACTTATCATCCAGACTTGTCAAAAATTGTTACATCACTGCCTTTGAGAAAAACCAATAGAGATAGGGAGTGGGCTTTAAGAAAATCCATAGCTGACGTACAAGAAATATTACCCGAGAAGAAAAAAAAAAGAGGACTACCTACAAAAAGAAATGAGATCCCATCAAAAACATAAAATGTAAAAAAAAATGCCAAGTCTCGCAAGGCACCACAAAAAGTTGTGAGATCTCATGTAAAGTGCACTGTTTAGACTTACCTAGCAATCGAAATAGTAGATTATTCTTATGTGGTTATGTTGCCGTGCGATTATATTGATTATGGAAGTAAAGATGTCTAATATTGATACGGTCACTATAATTGTTGGTAGGTAACTAAGTAGATAACAATTTATGACAAAGTTGTTGAATAGGTGCTTCCATAGATATTAACTAAAATAACTGACTTGGTTTTACATGAGATCTCACAACTTTTGTGGTGGAGGGACTGCGTTGCGAGACTTGGCATTTTTTTACATTTTATGTTTTTGATGGGATATGTTTTACTATAAATATTTAGACATAAAATTTATCTTTTATTTCATCAAAAAAAAAAGGAAAAAAAGTTACAATATTACTATCAAAACCACATAAAATTTTTCGAACCCCTTTGGCCTGAAACGATATGGTTCAAAAAACTATAGGCTTCATTCCCCCGTTACGTAAATTTCTATGTTCCAAGTTTGAAATGATATCTCATTTCGTTGGAGAGTTATCATGCCAACATATCGATAGACAGACACACCTCCGGAAATTAGTGACTATGTTTTTCGTGATCTAGAAACCACTAAAACATGAAGAAAAGCAAAAATCTCGAAGTGCGAGTGTTCACGAATACAATACTTTCCTTTATACTCTATTTATTTGAAACTGACAGGTAAGTAAAAAAATGCCAGTGGAATGACCGGCAGTCCTATAACAGAGGCGGGTATTTTTCAGGTAACAATGCTCTTTTGCAACGAAGTTTTATTGCCGATCAAATTATTTTATTTACCTTCCCGTTGCTCCAACTATAAATACATATTTAGAGCAGCATGCCCAAGTGTCAAGCCAGGTAGTGATAAGTCAGTTAGTGCGTTAACAAAATGTCTTCTCCAGAATTCTAAAAGTTCGAGTAGCTAACCGATAATGAAAAAGCGTATAGTTAAAAATGCTTTTGACTACGTTAAAAAACGATCAAAATTGTGATTTAAGTGTGGACGATTGTTTGACAAAATGATCCTTAATGACCGGAGTTGGTAAAGCCACAGTTTAAAGAATTTTAAAGAGAAGAAAATAAGGGGGTATAGACTCTCCAAAAAAGAGACCAGGCAGAAAAGAATTTCATCTGACGGACGACACAAAACAAGTAGTTCATGACTTTTTTTATGGAAAAAAGAATTGGATATTATCTTGCATGCTGCGACAAGCAGTACAGTAAAACTATGGAGTGTTTTAAAAGGTATGAATTTTTATTGGAAAAAATGTGAAAAAAAATTTTTGTTGATAGAAAGTGGAGAAATTATACTGGAGAATAGACTAATTAAGGAAAATTAGAAAAGCTCGCTCGGAAGGAAAAAGAATATATTACTTAGATGAGACGTGGATAGATGAAGGCTACAGAGTCAAGAAATTTTGTCAAGATGGGAATATCAAAAATGCTCGCCAAGCATGCAA
>CM032448.1:116647316-116660624 GCA_019049505.1 Pachyrhynchus sulphureomaculatus | reverse complement strand
TCTAATTCTTTCAATTTTCTTCGAACAGTGCGCTCAGAAGCATTTACGCTAGCATCCTGGAGTTGTGATTTTATTACCTTTGTGGTAGCAAATCTTGTTTTCTTTTCTACACAAATTTTCTTCAAACATCTCTCTGACCGTGGAGTGAAAATTGGTTTTTCTCACCGCATCTTTTCTTTCTTTTTTCGGGCTTAATTCCTTCCCTGACTCAATTTTCTTTTTTTATGCTCGTACACTAGCTTCAGAAAACTCCAATCTTCGTGATATTTCTCGGTTTGTAAATGTTTTCGCAATCACAAGGGCCTTCACTTCAGCTTTTTTACGTGGTGAAAGATCGCCTTTTCTACCCATAATGAAAATAGTCCAATTACTACTTTTTAAAACACTGCATACAAAATAAACTAATAACTGAGTAGTATAAAAACTGTTAAACAAACAATCACAGTCCATAAAGCCACAGAAACACGTCAGTACCTGACTCGATTCGATCGCGGACTGATACAGGTTTGTACTTATTTACGTTCATGTATCACAATTTTGTCAACACAGTGTTGCCATATTGTTCAAAAATAAATACAAATATGTAGTCTACAACAATTCTTTTAAATAAAAATCAATAATATTGTAGTTTAAATATACCATTTATTGCATAAAAACTCTTAAGAACATTAAAATTACTAAAAAAAAATACAGTGCGTCTAATAATTTGGCCAGGGGACTGTATATATATATATATATATATATATATATATATATATATATATATATATATTATAATATATATATATTATATATGATTTAAATTTTAAAAAAATTTTAAAAAAATAATTAAAAAAAAAAAATTCAGGATTTTTAGGAGAAAAAATAGTCAGTTCCTGTAACGGCGACTCTGGTGGACCATTAATGTTCGACAACGTTCAAGGTAGGTAGTGTATCCTTCGGTAATGAAGATTGTGAAATTAAGACACCCATCAGTATACACACGAGTCAGTAAATTCCATCCATGGATATGGGAGGACCATAGAGGATATATAACGAAGAATTACTTTACGAAAGAGATGAATTATAGATTTTTAAATATGTTTAAATATGTAACTTGTGTAATACTAATATGGAAAATAAATGCCGTTATAAAAGACATATTATTAACCATAGTTATTCATTATGTTAAACAGGATGTCCCAGTAATTCCGTGTACGTACAGTCCCTGGCCAAATTATTAGACGCACTGTATTTTTTTATAGTAATTTTATGTTTCTTAAGAGTTTTTATGCAATAATGGTATATTTAAACTACAATATTATTGATTTTTATTTAAAAGAATTGTTGTAGACTACATATTTGTATTTATTTTTAACATATGGCAACACTGTGTTGACAAAGTGATACATGAACGTAAATAAGTACAAAACCTGTATCAGTCGCGATCGGAATCGAGTCAGGTACGGACGTGTTTCTGTGGCTTTATGGATCTGTGATTGTTTGTTTAACAGTTTTATACTACTCAGTTATTAGTTTATTTTGTATGCAGTGTTTTAAAAAAGTAATTGGACTATATTCATTATGGGTAGAAAGGCGATCTTTCACCACGTAAAAAAGCTGAAGTGAAAGCCCTTGTGATTGCGAAAACATTTACAAACCGAGAAATATCACGAAGATTGGAGGTTTCTGAAGCTAGTGTACGACGCATAAAAAAGAAAATTGAGACAGGGAAGGAATTAAGCCCGAAAAGAGAGATGCGGTAGAAAACCAATTTTCACTCCACGCACAGTGTCTCGACTAGTACAAGCTAGCGGGACAATATTATTTCTTCACTTATTTCAATTGTTTATGTATATTCCAGGAATCTTAAGCTATTTTAATCAAAAAAAAAAAGTTGAAAAATGTGTACTGTATGTGTATTAATCGAAATATGTAGCTGCAAGACGGAAGTGGTTTACTAATGTGTCTCGTTTGTTCACTATTGTCGCTAATTGTTCTTTAATTAGCTACATACGTCTACCTACTCATTATGTGTGAAAAGCACAATCATGTTTGTTTACAAAGAAATTTCTAGGAAAAAAATAAAAATCATAATGATAGTACCCACATTTATTAATTTTACAAAATATTATTTCTTTTAAAATAAATTAGTACAATAACAGTATCTATATATCAATTATTTACGTAACAAGGTGTATAAGTAAAAGAAATATAATATATAAATAACTTATAATACTGAGGCATGAATTATAACAACTACAAAACACACAATAAAATAAGAATAATAATTACAATAAAAAAATTACTTAAACCTACTAATCACCATCAGATGAGTCGTCATCACCGCTCTCCCATTCAGTAGAATATTCAGAGAGTAAATAATCCTCCTCATTTAATTCGTGATGATGACTTACTGATGGTGTTTCGGATGGCAATGAAGGTGGGATAATCAACTGCAGAATCTCCGATGGCAAAGAAGTAAATTTTCTTCGCAGTAATTCTCTATACGAGCTGATAACAGGATCAGACGTAATTAAAAGCATTCTCAAAAGATCTGTATTTGTGGCAATACGTGACCGCTTCCTGGTGTGCCGTTCGTTCACGGAATCTACGACAGTCTTTATTTCTTGCCTCCTGGGCTTCTTCGGAGAGTTGTCCAATGGGAAGAAGAAAAGACTTTATAACTTCCGCGCTGTGTACAAGAATTTTATGCACAGTAACGGGCATGGAATACCACGAATACAGATCAAGGTATAATTTCTAGTATCAACACAAAACTTTTCGAATTCTATATAATTTATGTCATATTTGAGATTTGAGATCCAGCAACGTTACATAATGTCGGAAGAAGCTGACTTACTTTCATCTAAAATTTTAGAAGTTTCTTCTTTCGTAAACTGTTTTGTCTCCTTGGCAAAAATAAACTTAATAGGACGGCAATATAAAGTTCAGGAAGGTCTTGGATTTTGCCAGATCACAGTTTTCGCCATCAAGCAGTCTCAAAGGGACAAATAAGTATACGAACAAAAATTCGTCTGTAGCGTTAGTTTTCTCAAATTTCTGCTTATACGTGCTATGCCCCGAACTCCCATCACAGCCCCATTTGCTTACCAATGTATAATATGAACGAGGTAACACACTTCTAATGACTTTCCGTCTGAGCTTTAACTAATCGTTCAGCCGTTTTTTATCCAAAATCGCGTGAAGTTTAATTTCAGCTCGAGATTCAGTCATAGAAATATATTCGTCAGAAGGACAAGAAGCTTTGGACTTACCTAAACTATAAAACGATGGATACACTTGATGTCCCGCTTTCATTGACCATTTTCTTGTTTGTTTTATATGAGTAAGAAGTCGATTTCGAGTCCACATAATAAGCTAAAGCTTCTTATTATTTTCTCTAGTTTCACTGACCGCGACGTTATGGATCTGTTTACCAACACTTCGATGCCCTTCTTTTCGAATAGCTAACTCAGCTGCTGTAATAAGCTCACTTGCACTTCGCGGTTCCAAAAGATCTTCTACTCTCCGTCTCTTCGTTTTCGTTGATGAGTCTTCAAATGATTTTCTGGGTCGCCCTACGGAAAGAGCCACTGATGATGTTGAAGTGCACGGCTGGTTAACACACATCTTTATTTCGATTCCGGATCCCTCTAACCAATCTTTATGTTTGATTAGAAACATTTCTTTGTTACACTTTAAAGAAGTCCACTTTTGATTGAATTTTGCTGAAAGGCTTGATATTTTCATTTTGAGTCGTTTTAGAGAATCGTCAGAAACATCAGACATATTGAATTTTTCACTTATATGATAAAAAATGCCACTGTTTCGTTCAGTTTTGTCATGTTTTAGCCATTCTTCAAAAAATTCCATTTTCGTCATAGTCACGACTCGTTCTGAAAAAAAATAAAATAATTTTACTTTCGGGCCTTTTTGGGGTCTATAATATATATGAATCTGTGCCTGAATGTTGTAGGTATTACATATAGAAAAATCTAGGTGGATAAAAAAAGTTACTACTTTTAAAGTTTACAATTAATGTAAAATTTGCTGGATTTATCTATACATTTACAAATTGATATTACACCAAAAGTATACATATTTTTTATAAAAAATATAAGTCATAATAGAGTACATACCTTCAACAGAATATTCCATCACAAAAAACTCGTTTCACTTTGCTACCAATTTTAAAATATATTATCACAAGTGTGCATAAAATGCAACTGATTTGCAAATGAAAATGACCTCTCTTATAAGGGTTACTTTGACCCCCTGATAAGATACCTTTATGAGGTGATAAACAAATTAATTCTTAGAATTCGTTAAATGGGGGGGGGTTGTTTTACAAGTCGTTATCAGTGGTTCCTGGAAATTACGTCATGAATATTGTCCCGCTAGCATGTTCTTGCCGAATCACTGTGCCACGGTCAGAGAGATGTTTGAAGAAAATTTGTGTAGAAAACAGGATTTGCTACCACAAAGGTAATAAAATCACAACTCCAGATGCTAGCGTAAATGCTTCTGAGCGCACTGTTCGAACAAAATTGAAAGAATTAGATTTTAAGGCCTGTCGCCCCGCCAGGAAGCCCAAGTTAACAGCTGCAATGAAAGCAAAGCGCCTGAAGTGGGCCAAACAATGGCAAGACAAAGATGTGGACTTCTGGAGATCGGTAAGATACAGCAATTTAATCAATAATTGATACATTATTATCATTTTCAGTTAAATAAAGCAAATAAACATGGAAGTTTATATATTTTTCCTATTTTTGACAGGTCTGCTTCAGTGACGAAAGCACATTCGAAATTTTGCAGAATAAAGCTCAGTATGTGCGTCGTCGTCATGGAGAAAAGTTTCATCCTGATTGTGTCGTCCCGACGGTTAAACATCCCACCAAAGTGATGATTTGGTCAGTCCTCAGCGGCAAGGGCACTGGATGTCTGTACGTCGTCAAAGGAATAATGAGGCAAGATCAGTACAAAGAAGTATTACAAAATCGGTTGATTCCGCAGCTCAGAGAATGGTTTCCCAAATGGGGAACCATTCACTTTCATGCAAGATGGAGCTCCCTGCCACACTGCTCGGTCTGTTAAAGCTTTTTTGGCAGAAAAAAAATATCCCTCTGTTGGATTGGCCGGGTAATAGCCCTAATATGAACCCCATTGAAAATGTGTGGGGGAGCTGATGAAAAGAGAAGTGGCTAAAGATGTGATTACCAACAAAACCCAGCTCCTAGAAAAGATTATTCATGTGTGGAATCATCATCCTCAAATGCAGGAGACAGTACAATCTTGCATTGATAGCATGCCGCGCAGAATTAAAGCTTTGATAGCGGCTAAAGGTGGCTCAACTAAATATTGACTTTTACTAACATTAATTTCACTTTTCTTTAAAACTTAATAAACTTATGCTTTTCTAAATTAATGCTGTTTTATTTATGTCAAATAAATAGGTAATTGATTGGATAATATAAAAATAAAAAACAAATCAATTTAAAATAATAAAACGGTACAATAATCACTCGGTAATTAATATTTTACATGAAATTATTGCAGTGCGTCTAATAATTTGGCCAGGGACTGTAGAGTTAATGTGGATTTCATTTCATTTCACCCAACTTACCTTGGCCCAAAAATTCGTAATTTTTTAGATACAGGGTGTCAAAGTTATACTTTTATTTTAGTTTTTCTTAAGTAGCTTTCTTAATAATTGTATTATTTGTACAAGATTTAATGCTAAGAAGGGGTTTTCCGAGATGAGAAATCTAAATCAGCTTACAGTTTTATTGTAAATTGTAGAGGGCGCCACTTACTGCAATGTGTATACTTTTAAATTGTCATAACTTTTTATACTACTCTGTATGATATTTTTATTTAAATATTCGTATTTTCCGCCTTCTCCTATCTAAAAAAGCTCTTTTGGTAAATGTTGCTCCAAGCAACAGTTTTTCTGAGATAGTGGGATGTTTATTTCCATTTTTTAATTCCATTGTCAAATTCGCAAATGTGTTCCTTCACACCTCATCCAGGCTTAGGACAGATCCAAAAGAATAGTCTTTGAAATTTGGAGCATGCTTAAAGACAAACAGGCTATTTTTTTTTTTATTGGTCTAGCACACGTGCTACAGGGAAGTCCCTAAAGCGCTACAGGAGCGACACGTGTGCGGAGAAAGCGATTCACGTTGTTCTTGAATCGCTGTAGATTGTACTCGGTGGGAAACACAGTCCTGGGAAAACTATGATGATGTTCCCCATATAAAAGACTGCTTGAAAAGCGTTGTACGAGGAGTAACAAGCTGAACCTCATACCGATGTGAAGTATCAGCGCAACGTGTACTTCTAACATGTACCGCTCTGGGAGGAATTAAGCGGGCCACATCCTTCGAACACTTTCCATGAAAGTACAAGTCGCCAACCGTTCTTCGATGTTCCAGCGAATCAAGGCCGCCGGTCAGTTCCGGGTGTCCAATCAGACGAACAGCTCTTCTCTGAATAGAATCCAACAAATGCAGTGTATGTTTGGGAGCGGAGCTCCAATAATGGGAGCAGTACTCCATAGTTCGTCGAACTTGAGCTTCGTAAAGAATTAGACAAGGCGAAATCGGCGCCATCGTTGGAAAAAATTTTCTAATTGAATTTTTTTTCATAACCTTCTCCAGGAGATGCCCCTGAAAGAGGATCAACATGTTGCCGGGCGGTAACCTGATCCGAATTTGTTTCAAACAAATTTTTTTTAAACAAAGTCCAAAAATTGAAATTTTTTTCGCCCCGGAATTGGACCATTTTGAACAAAAAATGTCTCTTGTGAATTTTCTCTAAAATGCGCGCCGTTTTCGAGATATCGGCGATTTTAGGTGCGAGAAAACGCGAAAATGGCCACTTTCACCTCCCAATATTGGGGTCAAAAATTAAAATTTTCAATGTTGCCAATGTGTCCAAATTAAAGTTTGAGATCTCTTCTACAAATTACCGTAGGAAATATTGCAATATCTTTATTTTTAAACATTGTTTTTTAACAGTTAACAAATTGCGTTCGAGCGCCCGCGGCCGCATCGAAACTGTATACATAGATATATACGCAACGCCCGTACGTAGGCGCGCGGAACTGTATACGCGCTGCAACTCGCTGTAACGTGAAGTATCATGCAAAAGTTCAAACATGCTATTGCTTAAATAAGAGTCGGACACTTTAATAGTTTATTCATTTCTTTTCCGCCCTTACAAGTATGTACATGTGTAATTATGTCTTTTTCTATTAAACGAATTAAATGTGATCATAAGTGCATTTTCTGTGGTAAGTGTGATGATGTTGTACAACAACCAAATTTTGAATCATTTCAAAAAATTCAACAAGCAGCTAATCGTCGGAAAGATGACATAAGTACAAAATTTAACGATTTATATAATCCAAGTAGCAGTGAACAAACTTTTTCTTGGCACAGAAAGTGTTATGCTTCCTATGTAAGTAAAGAAAAAATTGTACGTCGGGAAAATGCTCTCAAAAAACTGGAAGCAGAAAATAATGAAGCTGTTAATAATGAAAAACAGTTATTATCAATTGAACCCGAAGAGAAAGAAAAACCAACATTGCGATCAAAAAGTGTGTCAAAAGCAGAGTGCATGATCTGTGAAAAAATTTATAAAAATAAAGACAGTACAACTTATACACTTTCTGATTATAATGCAGCGGAAAAGCTAATGGCAACAGCTCGTCTTAAAATGGACAAAGTCTATAACGAAAATTTGCATATATAGTTCAACTACGTCATTACTAGTTCAAAAATTGTAAAACTAATGCATGTAATTGCAAAAGCAACAACGTAAGTTGTATACTCATGTGTGGGTGTAATTTAAATATTTGCGAAAATTCTATTAAATATATATAAGTTATATTTCATAAAATTGTTTTAATTCTTCTACCATCCTAATCGAATATTGAATTTTTATTTATATTCATTTGTTATAATAATTAAATTTGATATAACAATTACTCTTTAATAAATAAATATTTTTACATACTTTTCAAATATATTAATTTTAATAAGAAATCAAGAAACAAAGCTTTATAGAGCATCGCAGTGCGTATACAGTTCCGTGCGCCTACGTACGGGCGTTGCGTATATATCTATGTATACAGTTTCGATGCAGCCGCGGGCGCTCGAACGCAATTTGTTAACTGTTAAAAAAACAATATTTAAAAATGAAGATATTGCAATATTTCCTACGGTAATTTGTAGAGGAGATCTCAAACTTTAATTTGGACACTTGGCAACATTGAAAATTTTAATTTTTGACCCCGATATTGGGAGGTGAAAGTGGCCATTTTTCGCGTTTTCCCTCGCACCTAAAATCGCCGATATCTCGAAAACGGCGCATTTTAGAGAAAATTCACAAGAGACATTTTTTGTTCAAAATGGTCCGGGTTCCGGGGCGAAAATTTCAATTTTTGGACTTTGTTTAAAAAAAATTTGTTTTAAACAAATTCGGACCAGGTTACCGCCCGGCAACATGTTGATCCTCTTTCAGGGGCATCTCCTGGAGAAGGTTATGAAAAAAAATTCAATTAGAAAATTTTTCCAACGATGGCGCCGATTTCGCCTTGTCTAAATTAACGGTTGTTGTAGAGTGTAAAGCTTTCTGGTTCGAAATAATATTCCTAACTTTTGAGAAGCTCTCCTCCCTATTCCTGCGACATGTTCATGCCAGGACATATTTGCTCCCAAATTAACGCCCAACAAATTGAGTGACGATGCTAGGGGAATGGAGTGCCCCGACATTACTATGTCGGGTTCAGCAACGTTAACTTTTTTAGAAAAAACTGGCGCCTGGGTTTTGTAGCGTTAAATTCCACTTGGTTACATTTCTTTCAGGTCTTTGTTAAGTTGAACGACCTCCTGCTGTCTACAGATATTCGCCTGAGTAGCCGATGTCCGAGCGTTCAAAGTGAATGAAGAGATAAGCGTACTGTCAACTGCAAAGCTATAGATTGGATTTCCGGTCTTTTCCAGCAGATCGTTAATGTAAATGAGAAAGAGAGTAGGAGATAGTATGGAGCCTTGGGGCACACCGGCGTTGATAGTGAAGGTGTTAGAAAGAAATCCGTCGACCGCCACTCATAAAGAACGCTTCTGAGGAAACTTGAGAGCCACAAACAGAACTTTTCAGACATACCATAAGAGTGTAGCTTAGCCAACAGCTCATCGTACCAAACACGGTCGAATGCCTTGGATATGTCAAGAGTAACCGCTCGAGATTCTCTAAACTGTTCAATTGCGTTGTTCCAGACATGTGTTACATAAGTCAGAAGATCTCCTGTTGATCTATGTTTACGAAAGCCATATTGGTGACCGCTAATAATGTTGAATCCTTCAAGATATTTTAGAAGATGCTAATTGATAGCGTTTTCCATGACTTTCGATATTATTGAAAGCAATGCGATTGGTCGGTAGTTATTTGGCAAGGTCTTCTTGCCTTTTTTAGGTATCGGCTGACCTGTGGCACATTTCCAGCAGGAAGGAAATATTCCCTTTCTGTAGGATAGGTTGAAAAGTCTACAGAAAACTGGTGTTAGTTCCCTCGCACAGTTTTTGAGAACTATGGCAGGTATTCCGTCAGCGCCAGAAGCCTTTTTGGTGTCTAGCTTCATCAGAATACGCTTTATGATACGCTGTCTGAAGACAACATCGGGCATCCTTGACTGCACTATGGGAATAGTAGGTGGTGTTTTTCCTTGGAAATCGACAGTAGAATGTGAAGCAAAGAGTTCAACTAACAAGTTCGCCTTCTCAACAGGTTTCGTTGCAATAGAAATTATCTGGCCGTGTGAGTGGTGGTATGGTGGATTTGGTGAAATTTTGACTAACTGCCTTAGCGACCGACCAAAAGGACCTGGAATTTTCGGGACAAGCGAGAAGCTTGTTTCTGATCCGTTGATTGTGTACCTCCTTGGTTTCGTCGATAATTTCTTTGCATCTGTTCCTGGCACGAACAAATGTGTTACGATTTATGGTTGTTGGTTATGATTTTCACGCCATTGTCGGTATGCAAGATATTTAGAAGCAACAGCTTCTTTGCATTTTCGGTCAAACCAAGGCTTGCTGTTGGAAGGGCATTTCTTCGAAAAAAGGGATGTAAGCCTCCATACCGGCCAAAATAACATCGGAAACCTCCCTGGCGCAGTCAGATGGGTCGTCGGATCGAAAACAAACATCTAACCAAGGGAAAGTTCGAAAATATTCCATGAGATCTTCCCATTTAGCAGACTTGTACTGCCAAATCTAACAACAATAATAAATGTAAAGACCAACCGGCCAACAACAGTAAGAATGTAAAAACCAACTGGCTAAGGGCATAAAAGATTACACACAAATTGATAAATTCGAAAAAAGTTTATTCGCTCAATATGGCCGCCACCTTCGTTAATGCATCAATTAATACGTCGCAGGAAATTTAAATGTACTCTTCTTAAAAGCTCTTCATCTCGTAAAGCGTTAGCAGCATTTTGAATCCTATTCCACAATTGCTCAATGTTGTTGCTTTGAACTTGATAAACTTTCGATTTCAATGCATCTCAAAGGAAAAAATCGCATGGATTTAAATCTGGGGAACCAGGTGGCCACTGAATAGGAGCATCTTCACCTCCATTTAACTGGGTAACTTTGGTTCAAAAACATTCTCACATTACGTGCAAAATGGATGGTGCACCATCGTGCGTGAAAAAAAAACATGTCGCGACGTAAATTAATGGCTAAGTTTTCCAATAATTCAGGAATAGTTTCACGGATGAAATTCAAATAAATATCACCATCAAGTCAATCTGGTAATCTAAACAGTGCGATCAAATAGTTCCCGACAAATACCATCCAGACATTAATACTGAATTCGCGTCGACACTGTCTTTGGTACACAGCATGAGGGTTTTATTCAGAGTAAACAAGAATATTATGCATATTTGTTATACCACGTCAAGTAAAGCGTGCTTCGTCTGTAAACAGGATTTTGGTCTGTAAAGCCGGAACAGTCGCTAAGTGTGCTCGAATAATTTGTGAAAAATGCAAACGGGTTTCAAGATCTGGAGGTAAGAGTTCCTGGACGGACTGTATATGAAAGGGGTAATTAATTTATTGTCTAATGATCCGGTTAGTTGTACTTTTTTAATACTCCCGTTCGACGTTCAATTAAACGAATGTCCGAAGAAATATACTGGAATGACTTCTCAGTTACTAAAAAACATGCTGAATGGGCACAAATATACTAGGAATGCTTCCACTGCCCTTACTAAACACGAAGCAGAAGAAAAACATGACTTTAAATTTAATGAAACCGAGGTCCTCTGCAAAGAGCGGAATTATGCCAAACTACAGATCAAAGAGATGATTGAAATAAAAAAAAAATGAAAACACGGTGAATGATAGGACTGACATAAGAGGAATCAGTCATATCTACACAAATTTAATTAAAAAATAAACATGCTGGGATGCATATCCTCTTAATAATACAAAATGGTATATATTCTTAACATCAATAATAGTTTTTTGGTTAAGACACCCATTACAGATAATAAAATTTAAAAAAATCAGTAAAAAATACGAGACACGATATGTTGAAAGAAATATAGAATTTGAAATTCACAAACACACAAATAGTTGACTTTCAAGGTATATACTCGGTGAGTAATTTGTTTTATATTTTTGTTATGGTGTAAATATTTTAAATGTCCGAGTGTGCGTAAAAATGTTATATGTTTTTAAACCTGTAATTTGACTTAAAAGATTTTAACCTTGTACTTTCTAATTTTAGAATGAATATTAAAAAATAAAGAATTTTTGAAAATGCCTAAAAAAAAATAAGGCGAAACGTCAAATAAACTAGTTTGTATTTTCCAAAAGAACCTAAGTACCCAAGAAAAACCAATCAAGTATTCCTGAGGTCAAAATATGACGATCTAACTCAACTTACCTCAGTCCAAAAATTTCGGAGATACAGAGTGTCAAAAGTTCAATTTGGTTTTAGTTTTTCATAAATATATTTTTTAATAATTTGTGTATTGTCACAATTTTCAGCTAAAGGGTTTTTTTTGAGGTAAGAAATTGAAATCTGCATTCATTTTCATTGTAAAATTTAGAGGGCGCCACCTGCGGTACTTTGCACACATTTAAAATGAAATAACTTTTTTGAGCCACACTGTATTTTACTTTTACATAAAATTTCTTATTCTCCAACGTCTTTTACCTAAAAAAGGTATACTTAGTAAGAGTTGATTTGAGCAGCCGTTTTTGAGATATCTGGATTAAAACAATTCATTTCGTTTATGGTTAGGCCTAAATTATTGTGATAAATGAACATAATTTGAAGCGAAAATTAACTGTAAAATTTTGAATAAAAATTCTTCTTTTCCAGCTTTTAAAGGTATACCTGGTATGAGCTGAGTTTTTGTTATATTTGGATGTAAATTTTTGATTTCTTACCCAAACTCACCATTGAGTTTAAGAATAACACCAAAAATTAAAAAAACAAGTAAATGTGTTGTTAATTTTATTCTCTAGTAAAAACAGTCAATAAGATTTATCAACAACAAAAAGTTAATTAAAAAAAAATGCTTTTAATAAATGTTCAAAATGCCCTCCATTTTCGTGTGTACAAAAATTAATACGTCGTAAAAAATTAAATTGGACTCTCTGGAGCATTTCGGCATCATTTCTCAAAGCCTCAATTCCAGTTTGAATACGTCTCCTTAATTCATCTTCTGTGCCAACTGGCCTAGAATACACAAGGGTTTTCAAAGTTCCCCATAAAAAGTAATCCATCGGGGTCATGTCAGGGGATCGAGCTGGCCAATTTGCGGGTGCATCATTGCCTCTACCTATCCATCTATTTCGATACTGTTCGTTTAAATAATTACGTACGTTTAACGTAAAATGTGGAGGAGCAAGTGTCTACGATTCCTGCCCAAACATTGATCTTAAACTCATGCTGATAATGACATATTCATTGTGCAAATTAGTTATGCCACTTCGCGTGAAACAGGCTTCATCTTGAATAAAATTCTTCGTGCAAAATTCCTATCTTAATTTCTGTGTTCTTGGATAAGCCGGCAGAAAGCTAGGCGTGGTTCAGAATCATGGGGTAAACCTGTTGAACATGATATGGGTGCAGAAGTTGTTCTCTGGTCACCCTATTAACAGTATCTTTGCTTACCCCTAGCTCTAAACCTAATCGTCTGCTGAGTTTTGGATTTTCTTCAATCCGATTCAGAATATCTTCCTCAACCTCTGGAGTTCTTACCGTGCGTGCATGACCATAATTAATAGAAACAGGCGCAAACCT